>JAAGEH010002531.1:15733866-15842255 GCA_011751065.1 Lasiurus cinereus
TCTCTCTCTCTCAACAATGGAAAAAATATCCTCAGATAAGGAGTAACAAAATAAAAAAAACTATTTAATGGATAACTACTATCTGCTTCTTGGCATGAAAGTACTAATAACATTAAAGCATCTCACAGGAAAAAAACTATGTTATGGCCTCAAGAAACTGAGTTCATTTAAAGCAAATGATTTACTTCCATCTATCATAAGGCAAATTTAGCAATACTCAAACACTAGGTTTAAATTCCATTTCAATACAGGTAACCCTCACACTTATTTGTCCTAAGCATGATTTCAACCTTAAAATTAGCAGCATCGCTTGCAATCTGTTACTGAAAGAGAAACTCCTTTTAGCTAAAATCGTCTGCTTCCTCTTGACAACTATGAAAAAAAGCAAAATTCACTCTTTTAAGAGTTCTTCCTCCCCTCCTTAGTTCTATATGTACTGGAAAAGCAGATACTACTATGAACTTGACCACTAAGACAGGTAGGGTCAAAATCCAATGACTTTATGATCCAGCAACCAGAGATCATGTATAGCTGCTGAATATCCTCCCATTTTCTTAAAGATCTCTATGGAAGGGAGGGGACAACAAGCAAAAGCAGACTGTTGGACTAAAAAAAAAAAGCTAATAATTAAGCAGGGGTTCAGAAGCAGCTACTGAACTACTTACTCCTAGGAAAATCTCAATACTTAGGTCATCTGTCAAAAAAGGCCAAAGTTTTAACAGCCATCACAAAAAGCAATAGCTGACTCAAAGTGAAAACAACAAATAAAATTGGTAATTTTAGTCAATGTTTTTTCCACAACCGAGAAATCCCTAATGCTAATGAATAACAGAAAATCCTCTGCAAAACAGAATTGCAACATCCCCAAATAAACGGACTTGTTTAGGCCCTGACAGCAGCAGTGCTGATCTGGGAACAACACATTCAATTCAATTTATGAAATAATAAACTGAAACCTTCAGACCAGATGCAGTCACGAGTTTGTCCCCAGGGTGTATAGAAAGTTAGTTGAGTGTTAGTGAAACATGCTGGGCAGGGGGAGTCCCGTAGGATTGTTGGACACAGGAGAGGGTAGAGGACACTGGCTTCACCAGAGGCTTTCAAGTTCTTGCATTCTTCCTAAGTCTGGATGCCACCACTGTCAAAGATTCACCCCTTCCTAAAAGTTACAGATCTCAAACATTATACACCCCAAAATGAAACAAGCTCCCTTATACACACCTGCCCAAATACGAGCAACAAGCAGTTTAGATAGAGTGCACTAGAGTGTGAAGAAGTAGGGAAGATCATGTTTTTCTATGTATCATTAAAAATTCACAAATTTCTTAAAACAAGATAAAACAACTGGAGAATGGAGGTAAAATTTTATTAAACATCATCTATGTTGGACTCTTTAAAAAGTACTAGAGATGTAAAGCGTTTAAGCTTATTTTCATGTGTATTATACTTTTACAATAAAAGTTAAAAAACCAAGAGGCATAATAACCCCCACTTTCCAGTTTCTTTCAACTGAATACTTATGTAAAGACATTCTCACTTTATAAATGTTATCTGGGTATAATAATAAAGTCTGAAACTTCATTTTCATATTTCTCATCAGTCCCAGAAGTCAATATTAATCCCTATGGTCCTAATATATACTTGTTATTTAAAGATTGATCATTTATTATACAAAACCTGGCTCAGTAATTTAATTTTCCAGATCCAAACAACACACATCATATTATACATACAGTTGATCCTAAGTAACTTGAGAAATATGCTTGTAAGAAGTGATAAAGCATTTCAGAAAGACCTTGACAATGTTTCTCCTTTCTAGCTGCTGGGATTCTTACATTACCTCAAAACATCATCTTCAGGGCATTAGGCCCTTGCCAGCCTTTCATTCAGAGTTGAATTTTTATTAATTTTTCTAGCTGAGATTTACTAACCCTGAAATATATATATGCTAAAAAGACAGACGACCTGTTGCCTCCAGGCCTCAAAGAAATTCCTCCCAGGAGCACAGGGGGAAAGCCTTCCAAAGACTACCTTAGAGGCAGGCAGCTGCTCTAGGGTGGGAGAAACTAAAGTATCCTGAGCCTGGCCAAGTGGTGTGAAACACAGAGTTGTGGGAAGAAGGAAGGAGTGAAAGCCAGAATAATTGCAAAACAGATTGCTCTTAATCTAGGATGGTTTTAAAACGTATCTTGTAAAATGGACTATATGTCTTCCTGAAGTTTCCATATTAACTGAAAGAGATTAAAATGGACAAATCAGAGGAGTTCAATCCCTTCCTAGATAAATCATTCTACTTGCATCAATGACATATAGTGACTGCCTGCCTTGGCTCTAATATAACTAAGGAATTCTGAAGCCAACCACAACAAAGTACTATTATACACTGCAATCTAAGTTTTGCTGTTTGGTGTTCTCATCAAATTAAGGTTTACATGACAATAGTAGTAAAAAAAAAAAGAATAAATAAAAAAATCAAGTCAAATGCTGGAAACTAGGCTATGTAAAGATTTTTATTACAATGTTTAGCTCTGAAGAGAGATAGAAGACATTCTGGGAGAGGTATAAATCTCAAGCATTAAGTGTTTTCAGTAAAAGGAGCATATTCATTAGAACTTCATAATAAAATTTGTATTTAAAATAATAACAGCTAAGGAGAAACATGTTCTTTGGCTTCCTCATCATCTTTATCATGTAGGTTGGGCCCTAACAGTAGATAAAGGATTATTAAGAGGCAGTACAAGCTAGCAGCTGACAGCAGAGACCCCCAAAGGCCACCTATTCAAATCTCAGCTTTTAGCTGTGTGACTTTGGACGAGTTTATCTCCCCGTGCCTCAGCTTCCTTACCTACTGGGTGATGGTTGTGGAAATAGTTTGTCATGGAAGACTGATATCAGACACATGAGTTAAGCTTACAGCAGGTCTAAACTGTCCACCTGCTTGGGGATTTAGTGGCTCTCTGAAACTAAATCATCAAAGAGTGCCTTCTTCCTGCACAGAAATTCAGTATTGAAAACCTGAGAAACATACCTTAAATACAAAAAGCTCCACCTACCAAACCCTCTCCTCTTGCACACAAAACAAAATACACAAGGCCTTCTCTTCTAGTAGCCAGTCACTTTCCATGAAATGCCAGAAATTCAGCCCCTTCACAAGTACTAGGGCTGTATATTAAAATATTGTATTAACTTTGCCTGAGATGTCCATGTAACTGAATGAGTCACTCACTTCTTCAGCAACAGTAAAATGTCAAGGTTGTCAACTGCATCCCCAGATGTTTGCATAAATCTTTTCCAAGTGATCATCAAACTAATCCCCTAATACCTTATTCAAGATAACACTTTAAGTTAAATATATCAGTTTTTATGATTTTTCCTGTAATGAAGAAAATTTTGAAAATGTTACTGGGGGTAGGGGCAGGGAGAAATTACAGTAAAATGAGCCCCAAAATTATTAAACAGAATATTAAACGAGGCCTAAAATTCCTTCTTTTGCTCTTGCTTCACTGGGTGTATCCTGTTTAAAACTTTTTTCCAATCTTAACAAGCATTAAACAAACTCTAAACTCAAGATTTAAAGATTGCCCATGTTATATATTTCACTATATTTTCCCTATCAGACTGCTGTACTCAGAAGAAACAAGCTTTAAAATTTTTAATACATCTGTTTATAACAAGATTTTCACCACCTCACACCTGCAAGATACTTTTGAGTGTTCTAAACCAATGGTAGTGTCCATATGGCGGTCTCGTTTCACTTCTATAATAACTCAGGTAAAATCAGTAGTTTAATTTCAAATAAAGTCAAGCCTTTTGCTCTAACGTATCAAGAGAACAAATGACAAGGAGATTCTTTTGGTCCTTTAAATTCTCTCTCCCTCCCTTCCTCCTCCTCCTTCTTCTCTCTCTCTCTCTCTCTCTCTCTCTCTCTCTCTCTCTCTCTCTCACACACACACACACACACACACACACGCCAACTTGCTCATCTACGTTTCTCTGTCCCTTAGTCAAGCAGTTGTCAGGTCGGTTTGTCAGGGTTTTGAGTTTCTCAGGTTCATTCATCAGAGGATACTACACAATACCCAGCTTTACCCAGGAAAACTTCCTCACTTGTACTAGTCATGGGCAATTAACTAAGAAAGGAAAACACGCACGGCACAGCATCCTTCCAAACAGAACTGTCTTGTCCCCGTTTGCTTATTCTTGGCAACTCTAAATAAGAGGCTGAAGAAGTGTCATTTGGGGGGGGGCCCCCCCCCCGTTCGTGTGACAATCGGACCGCTGGGCACAGGGCTGAGCGCCCCACAGCTTCGGGCTGGAGTATCGCACGCGCTTCCCCGCCAGGCTCCCACGTCGGCTCCAAACCCACCCGATGTAACAACTGAAGAAGGACGACACCAGAGCCAACCCTGCAGATTCACATCTAGGAGGACTGCACCACCGAGTAAACTTTCTGTTTATTTCTAGCGGGGTAAGAGCGCCTCGCAGACGGGGTCGGCCGGACCCATTTCCGTGCCTGGAGGCGCGCTGGGGGCCTGTGCAGCTTAACCCTGTGTGGGCCGCGGGGCCGCCCCAGCGCGGTGAGACGCCTCACACGCCGCCGCGCCCGTTTCCCCCCGCCGGCAGGTGCCCGCGGCCAGCCGCACAGGCCGGAGGGCGAGTCCCGGAACCGGGCCGCTTCCCCTGAGCGCGATCCCGCCAGGGCGCGCCGCCCGGCACTTTGTTAACTCGGCGCGGCCGGGGAGAGCCGGCTCCCCGCCCTCCCAAGGCAGCAAAGACGAGCTGGAGGAGTCTCCCCCCAGTTCGGGCTCGCCCGGGCCCCCGGGGGCCGGGGCCGGGGCCGGGGGCGGGGGCGGGGGCGGGGGCGGGGGCGGGGGCGGGGGCGGGAGGGTCGGGACGTGGGTCCTCCGCGAGAGGGAGCGGGCCAGGAGCAGCGGGTTAACTACGCCCCCCTCGCCTGCCGACCCTCGGGGCGCTGGCACCCCCGGTGCTTACCTGGGGGAAGGAGCCCTCGCGGCGCTGGCCCTTGGGGTAGTCTAAGTGACCCCGGTCCAGCATCAGGTAGAGCGAGAAAATCACCACACAGAAGATCGCGCTGCCGAACACGGTGAACTGGCGGCTTAACTTCATCTTCCCCGACAGACTCGGGGCCAGGACACGGTCGTCTTCACCCCGCGGAGCCGGACGGTGGACTCTTAAGAGGAAGCGGCCGCCGGAGAGGCGCCCCCCACTCCCCAGCCGCGCTCTCCCGGCTTTCTCTGGCGGACGCGGGACCCGGCCACGCTCCTCCGCACCTTCTCTCCGGCGCCACCGCGCGCCCTCGGCCTCTGCCCCGGCCCCACCGCCCCTCCCTGGGCGTCACTCCCCACGCGGGACCCGCCTACACTCCGTCAAGGGCCCCGAAAACTTTAATCTCGAGCTGCGTGTGCCGGCACCCGGCAGGCCGAGCGGGGCAGGCGTCGGAGAGGTCGCCGCTCGGACTTCCTGCCGCCGCCGCCGCCCGCCTGAGTCCGCGGGAAAAGTTTTCTCCACAAAGGGCAGGCGTGTCCCCCTCGCCCAGAAGGCGTGGGTTCGGCAGCTCCGGGGCCGATGGCGCCGAACCGGGTCCCTCAAGCCGAGGGGTAAAGATTGGGGTCGGGAGGAGCCTGGCCCCACAACTTAGCCCCGGGACAACCGGGCCCGCCTCCGCGGCGGCACCGCCCCCGCCGCCCTAAACTGAGCCCCTTCCTGCCGCAGCTGCCGCCGCAGCCGAGGTCGGGTCGGGAAGCAACCGGGGTGAGAGGACGTTAGAATCGGGCAGGAGTTGCGCCCCCCACCCCACCCCACCCCACCCCAACGGGCGCCCACCCGCCTGCCTATCCCGCCCCCCGCCGCCCCTGCCTCTCCGCTCCCCAACTAGGGCTGCGATGAGAGGGCGTAGGGGGCGGGCGGCGGCGGCGGTGGCGCGCGGAGGAGGAAAAGGAGAGCAAGGAGAGGACTATCCCTGGAGAGAAGCCCGCTCCAGCTGCAGCCGCAAGTCCCCTCCTTCCTTCCCGCTCCGCAAACGTGGAGATGGCGGCGGGCAGCGGCGAAAGAAAGCGCTGGTTTTCCAGCGCCACTCGGCGTTCCTAACCGCCCGCCACTAGCTGGAGAAGACGACGGCGGCGGCGCCGCGGCTGCCGCTGGGTCAATAGGCGCCCGCGGCCCGAGAGCTGGAGCGACGGCTGGCTCCGCCCCTCACCGACGCGCCGGAATGAGGGGGTGGGGCCACCGGCGCCCAATCACGGCGCGCCTCCCGGAGGACCCGCCCCGCGTCTGCCGACCGGCGCCCGGGCTGCGGGGAGGAGACCTCAGGCAGCTCGGGTCCAGGGAGCCAGCTCTGCTGGAGTTCACGCCCTCAGAGGCTTTCCAGGTGCCCGCTGCCCACGTTCCACAGCGGCTGAAATTCCTCCACAGCCCCCCCCCACCCCTTCGCTGTTCAGGTTTCCCGTCCTTGAAGACCCCGGTCTTGGCGTGCCTTGGGCGGGAACTCGCACTGGTAGGAAAAGAAGAGAAATGAGTTTTTCAAATTTTGTTCAGACTCATCTCTTCTGGCGTTGCTTTTGGTGACTTCCCCGGTGAAACCTGAGGGAAAGCAGACTGTCGAGGCATGCTCCAGGCAGGGTGTGGACCTCTGGCTACAGAATCTGTGAGGGGAACCTGGGAAGTGACGCTCAGGCCAGTTACTAATGTATTTGCCTTCCACTGCAAATTCACCCTTTTTTGACTGTGCCCTGGAAATGCATCTGGGCCTTTTTAAAGTCAGTTTCCCTTTGCCAGCCAGGGCTGAAGCTGTGTCAGTAGAGGGTGCTGAAGAGACGTTACAGGAAAGAAATGCGGGGAGGTGGGCGTGACCTGGGTTTGGTGTATTTATTGCTAAGCAAGCTCTTGCAGCATACCTGACTTTCTCTTATGCCAAGCCAGCAGTTTTCTCCCACGCCCCCAACTCCAGTGTTTTTGTAGTGTCTAAAGTCAGACTCCACAGCTACCTGTTGCCACAAAAAGCCAAAACGCGTGAGACGGGTGCTGGTGGAAAAGGAAAGTGATTTACTCAGGTGTCGGCTACCTGAGAAGATGTCAAGGTCATATCTCAAAGGCCATCCTAACTAACATCTCCCGTGCAGATAGGGGTTTTTATAAGGAGGGAAATGGAAAACAACAGAGATCAAGGGAAGGGGGTTGAAAAGTTCTCTATGTGCAGCCAGTAAAGCATCGAACAGACTGTCGGATTACAGCAGGAAGGTTAGGGAGAAGTGGGGTAGATAAGAGATCAACCAAAGGACTTGTGTGCATGCATATAAGCATAAAGAATGAACACAAGACACCGGGGGGGGGAGGGTTAAGGTATGCATGGGAGTGGGGGTGGGGGCAATGGGAAGATATGAATACATGTAATACATTAATAAATTTTTTTTTAAAGTCTCTATGTGCAGACCAGCCCAGTCCATTCTGATAAGGGCCTTGAAACTGGTCAAGTGATGGTCTGGTGTGCATCATCCTGGCTTTTGTAATCCTGGTGTTTGAAGGTCAGAATTCTCCTAGAGCTGGGATGACTGAAGACCGGAGTCTATATCTTCTGAAGTTAATTACTAGGATTCCTATAAAACCAGAAATTCTGTTTATCTATAAGCTACATATTAGTCAGAATCAGCATTTACAGAAACAACATCAAAAGAATGGTGGGTTATAATTTCCCACTGTTACAACACTACCCATGAAAAGCTTCCCAGGCATACTAGAGACAAGCTTTGAAGCAAGTTCCAGAGGGCAGATTTTTAACAAGTTCTGCGGGTGTGGCACCTTAGTGAGTTCTCTGCCATTCAGTGAACCAGGCTGTTCCCTTTCCAATCAAGGCTGGCTCTTTGCCTGGAAGGGCCTGAGGGAGTTCTTCTTTGGGAACTCTATCTCTCAGTTCGAAGATTAAAGTTAGCTCCTGGTAGCTGTTATTTCTATATTTTCTATGGTTCTCTTTTCACTAGTGAATCCCTCATTACTCTAATCCCCTATTATAGTTAATAATTATTTATATTAAGCTTTTTATTTCTATTACACTTCACCTGTAGACACTAGCTTGCTTGGTTAATTGAAGGAAACTTGGACAAAATGATGACCTGGAGGTTGAGATATCAGAGCTTCCTGATATAATGTGGAATAGGGAATCCAAGGGCTTTGGGAAATGTTATACTGAACTTATATTCAAACTGTATGCCCATTGCCCATTTGTTCCATGCAAAGGTCTATAGTACATTCCCTTCACTAAAGAACAAGGAATTAGTGAGGGAGAGATATGTATCTTTGAAAATTTCTGTGATGTTCCTCTCTGTAGGCCATACATGACTATAGAGGATGCAATTACTTAGATGGACTCCTTACTTGCAAAGGGAATGACAGGATCCAGAATAGTGACAGTACATTGCAGACAAGGAAATACACAGATTTTTTTAAGGTTTACTAGACACTGGCCCTGAATTGATGCTACTTCCTGAGGATGCTCACAATTGGTTCTCTTAGTTCAGTTGATTTGCAAAGCTACTGTGTGGTTATTTTCTCTGATAATATCCCAACCTTAACTTTCTTACCCAGGTGTTGAGGTCCATTACAGTACAAAGAGCTAAGTGGAAGCTCCTGGAACTTTCACTTTTTTTCAAGATAGTAAACCAGAAGCAATTAATGCCTCTATAAAAGACTTGCCAGGTTGGCCAGTGCAGAAGTCATATAGATCTTAGAGGTGACTGTGGACTATTATAAACTTAATCAGGAAGTAATTCCAATTGCAGCTACTGTTTCAAATGCAGTATTTTTATTGGAATACAACACCTGACAATTGTTATATAGCTATTGACTTGATTAGTGCTATCTTCTTCATACTTATTTATAAAAAACACAAGAACCTGTTGGATTTTACCTAAAAGGGTCAACAGTGTACCTTCAAAGTATTTCCTCAGTGGTATAATTAGTTCCCCTTGATATTATCTACAAAGATGTTAATTGTCTTGACATTCCACAAAACACCACATCAGTTCATTTTGGTTGTTCATAATGACAACATTGTGCTGATTGAATCTGATGAGCAGGAAATAGCAAGGATTTTAGATGCCTTGGTAAGATATATTTGAACTAGAAGGCAGAAGATAGTAACCATGAATATGATGTGACAACTGTTAAGTGGTCCTGGCAAAGCCCACATTTCAGGAATGGGATAAGTTCAAGATGGTACACACAATATAAGGAAATAGCCACTGAGAGAGGAATACAAGCAAATGGTATGGGTTAGAACTGATGAAAGGATTGCCACACATTGGTCATACCAATCATGTGGCTATGCTAGGGAAGCAACAACCCAGATCATAGAAAAGGAACACCCTATACCCAGGGAAGTCAGGAGTTGGAGTGAAGAATCATTTTCTCCTTTTTGCTCTTATCTTTAGGACGCTTGGCCTGTCTGACATCTCAAAATGCTTTAGTAGCTATCAATCCCCATTCTTTTTTTTTAATGTATTTTATTGATTTTTTACAGAGAGGAAGGGAGAGAGACAGAAAGTTAGAAACATCGATGAGAGAGAGACATCGATCAGCCGCCTCCTGCACGCCCCCTACTGGGGATGTGCCCGCAACCAAGGTACATGCCCTTGACTGGAATCGAACCTGGTACCTTTCAGTCCACAGGCTGATGCTCTATCCACTGAGCCAAACCGGTTTCGACTGAATCCCCATTCTTAACTTAGATCCTGGGTTTTTAGGACTTGGGTCCTTACTCCTTAGATCTTAAACTAAATTTAGACTGCTGACCTTATAAGTGGATGACCTTCACCAAAATGACAAGTTTAATTTTCTGGACATTAATATGTCCCCCTAGCCTAATATTATTGTCAGTCCCTGTGGTCTCTCTCTACCATCTAAGGAAAAAACAAAACAAAAAACTTTTCTTAGATCATAGCTACTCCCTGAATTTCATTGATTGTTGTGTCTATCACTCCCTTCTGACCCTACTAATAAAAACTTAACAGCTGTTCCTTTGAACACTGAAGAATCAAGCATTGACTCCCCTGTCAGCAAAATGCTGTTGCTAAAGTCACTACAAATCTTTTAGCATAATACAGTTCACCTGGGGCCATCATACTATAATAGCAAGGCTAGTTGGCTCTGATAGGCAGATTGTTTCTTCCAAAGCACTCCAGCCTGCTCTGCAGAAATTATTTAGTTCCTATTAAGGAGTTTGTCCATCACAAGGGGACACAAAACTGACTCACTCCTAGTTGTAATAAATGATATCTAATACTCCTGATACAGTTTATGCCCCCAATAGGGTGCTACTTGTTATGTGGACATCAGGTCTATACTTGTCTGACAAACAAAACAGTCTCAACTCTCTGATGCAAGAAATCATAGTCACATTGCACCAGGCTTCCTGCTGGCTATTCAGGGTAGAATATATTTAAATGCCAAAGCCTGTTGCTGCACTCATATTAATGAATCAGGGAAGATGGAGCAATCTATTTCCTTCCTTAGAAAGTAGTGTAGCTCTCTAAGGTCAATCGCAGCGGCACCTGAGACACACTTAGCTGGCTTGATTCTGGATGGGGAGCCTTTTATCCTTTAAGTTGGCCTGATCATCTTGCCAGGAGTCATAGTAATAGTCGCTCTCATTTGATGTAGCTTAAGACAAACAGAAAAGACTTGATACAAGCCCCTATAATTAATCAATACAATTAATAAGATAATCTAATGGGTAACTTGAACTCCAGAAAATAATTGTTACTTGGATATATGGTAGGTCGAGGGGTAGAGTTACTGAGAGACAGCTCTGCCACCACTGTTCATGTCTTAACATAGACCAGACAGACAAGTCTGACCAGAGAGTCTTGTTGGAATGCCCTGCGATTCCTCCTTGACCAAGGAGAGAGAAGTTTCTTATGAGGGGCTTTATTGCAGAAGACTGCCATAATATTTATTCTCATCCATCTCCTTAGTATCAGTTGAGCAAAGACTTTCCATCTTACTCCACCTCCCTTCAAATACAGCTATAAGCTTTTATGTAAATGTGGAAATTGTCTGGCTTCAGTTTAGATGCCTTCTCAGTAGAAGATTAACCCATTACTCCTAACTCTGTGATGGGGTCTCTCCAGTTAGGTCAGTTAGGGCTAGAGATGTGGGGAAGTGACACCATGCTGATAATATTTTTAATAATTGTCTGAATCCAGTTGAGCTTGTTACAACCCTACTTGCTAAATCTCTGCAACTGTGGCAAACCAACATAGCAACTCCCTGTGGCTGTGTTAGCCACCACCGTGCTGCTTAGAAGCTGCTCAACCACTTGTTAGTTAGAAAGGATAAGATTATCCTAATCTGAAGGGCGAATAAAGCCATTATAATTTAGAGAAAGAATCATGCCAAAAAATAGGAGTGAGCAAAAATGAAACTCTGACATAATTAGGGTAACCAAAAGCTGCAGGAATTGAGTAAGGAGTGAGAGAGAGATTGAAGACACAAGAAAAAGAAAAGTTAAGTGAAAGATCAAGATGGTGGAGAAGACAGAGTGATGGGACCAACAGCTCTGATGGAGAGAGTCACTGTGGGAAGGAAGCAAACTTCCTTCTGCTCTGAGACAGAAGAAATCAACCTTCTCTCTATCCTTTCCAGTTCCCATTATCATCTGGTATATCTTTACCAGGTCTGCTGACTAATCTTGTTCTACTGTTACCACTTTCCAATATGTCATGTTTGTGATATTTTAAAAATGTCTATCATATGCTTTTGCCTAAAATCCATCAATAATTTCCCAGCACCCACAGGTTTGATTTTAATCACATTATTATGGATCCTAAGTTTCTTCACATTTTGACCTATGTCTTTTTATGCAGTCATTGTCTCCTACCATTCTTTCACACATAATCTTCACTCTAGTTATGCTGAATAAGTTGCTTTTTCTCTAATGAGCTAAGCAGATAGGGTTCCTGTGTATGGTTCTGTAGACTTAACTTTGAACATCTTCTCAAGGTCAATTTGTATAGTTATTAGAACTATTTTCTAGAATATGACAGTAATGTATCTTATTTTAATGAAATCAGTATTATATGACAATTTTGTGGCATATGGAAGTAAATTACTTTGAAGGAAGGGCCAATTTTATAAAAACTTGAACAAAGGTACATCTCTGATACATGGTATAATTATTTATGTTTCAAATGTGCTCCAGCTGTCTTGTCCACCAGGAAATTACTTCTCGTTCCACACAATGAAGCTCAAACATTATCTTTTCAAGTATTACCAGGTATTTGTTATAACTACTTATCTCATAGTCTAGAAATATTTGCGTTATCACACTTTTCAGTTGCTTAGTATTGTGTTTTTAATATCCATCTTTATTCATTTTACCCATGGGGTGTTCTGGTTCAGAAGGAGATTTCTTACTTATTACCTCACAGTAAATAAGAACTGTGTACTTGCCCTCTTCCTCTCCTTTCCAGAGTGATTCTCTCCTCCAGAGCTATTAATCCCCATCACTGTATCTACCCCAGGCCTCACCTCTGAGGCAATGTGAAATTTATTACACGAGTGGCCAGATAACTCTATATAGAAGAGACACGGAAGAATGATTTTTCTATGCTTATATAGGTGAAAGAGGCAGCTGTCTATGGCTTGAGAGTCCAAGAAAAGTGGATGTGAGGATGATCCAGAAGACCTCATTCACCAGCATGTCAGAGCAATGGTCACACAAGGAGTGCTGAGGGCTGGGAAAATATTATTCTGTGTCCATTTCCCTATCCAGATAAATACATGGTTTATTAGAATAAGCACTCACTTTAATCTTGAACAAGAAAAGAGCCTGGGGTGAGGTTTCTGGAAGCCATGAGGTCTAGCTCCATGCTTTTGGTGATGGGAGAATCTATATAAGAACACCAGTTTATATTTGGTAGCAACTGAAAAGTTGGAAAGGGGTATGGACAAAGTTCTAAGAACTTTACAAAATTTTATAATTATGATTGGATAAAACTATAAAAGATGGAAAGTTCAATCATTTTCTCCCTCGTACCCATTGGAAAAAGTGGTCTACCAAGGGCTCTGAATAATTCTACACATTTCTCAGTGTATGCTAAGAATGCCAGGCCCTAAATAATCATTACTCATGTTCTTTCTGAGGGTTGCATTTGCAACGAGCAACCAAGTAATATTTTCTCTCAAACAAAGAGCAGGCTTGGTTACCAAACACTATAAGAGCAATAAGTTCCCCAAATTTAGTATTTCTTGTCTATGACAGAAATGCACTGTATATGCAGCACCCACCTGGACTTCTTGTCTTAGAATCAATGGGATTTTGGGGATATGGGAAACTAGCTAGTATTAACGTCATGCTTATGCTGCTTTTACATGCTTCATTGTCTCTAATCCAGGCATCTTACGTATTCTGCTTGCATCTATGAAACAATAATAGGCCCCATACTATTCACAGATCCTGAAACTACTCACCTACCTAAAAGAATCTTGACATTGCCATGCACAGGATGAGTCAAGTAACATAAGAAACTGCTGAGAAGGTAAGAGGAGGAGAGCTGAAGGAAGCATGCCTTTTCTTTATGGTTCTTACTTTTGAAATTTTTGATTTATTATGTCTGTTTCTTCCAATATAATGCAAGCTCCTGGAAGTCGGGGACCTTTTGATTCACTGCTGTATCTTAATGAGTAAAGTAGTGTTTACAATGCTGAAGCTTAATAAATATTTGTTGAATGAATTAATGATTATCTAGGCCTTGAACCACCAGGTATGGTAAATTGGTAGTACTTAGAATGGGTTACTCTGGCTCATAATAGGAGCCTGATCTTGAGCTGCATTTAAAGCTACTCCTATCTGTGAATCAGCACTAAATATTTTATTCCTATAAGGTGGTTGTTATTTTATATAAGTCCTTTAAAGAGAATTTTCCCCAAAATTATTTTATAATCATTTCAGTCACTAAAGGAAGTACAATATGGGTATAGAAAGAAATGAACACTATAGAATGACTATTCTAGGAGCTTTACTTGTGCTGCCTCATTTAATTCTCACAACTCTTTAGGATCAGTATATTAATATTTATTTTGTATGTAAGTAAATTTAGGAACATAATAGTTAAACAACTTGCTTTAGTGTGCCACACCAGCACAACCAAGGGATCCACAGCTTGAGGGGGACTGAGGAAGAATGAAGAAAAGACAAAAGAGAATAAGCTGGGTCTAGGTAGATCTTCTGTGCCTGGCTGAGACCACAGAATAAACCCAGACTGGAAGCTGACCCTTTATTTTATACTCTGAGGTAACCTACAATGTTGTAAGTTTCACTTGTTTTGGCAGCACTTGCTGCACTTCCCACAACCCATTAGCTACCTAGGAAAGATCTAGGGAGCAGTCACAAGATCAAGCTTAATTTTGCTAAGAGGGCTGTGCCTTCTAAGCAGGGACTTGTTTTTGGCTTTGCCAACAGGTCAGTCCGAGGCTTAACCCTATAACCACTCCCTACACTTTAGTATACATAGTTATTAAATGGTATAGCTTGCCTTTCTGGCTTCAAAACTCCTTCTCTCCTTGCTACAACATTCTAGAGTTATGGTATTTTATTCCTGTGTTACAGTGAATAGATTTTTCAGATTAACATTTAGGATGTGTAAGAGTCATGTTTCAATGTAAACAAACAGAAACAATTCTAGGTATTTTAAGTATGGAAGTATTAAATAGAAGGTACTTATAAAAATCCATGTCAGGATTAAAGAAGTGAGTTACAATATGACCCTCCAAGAATCAATGATTCCAGTACAGTACAGAGTTGATGTATTAGTAGAACTATTACTGCTAAGGACTACTGGAACATGGCATTCAATAATTTAACCTCATGATAGAAGGTGGAATCAAAAAGCTACTGCTGCCGAGACCGGTTTGGCTCAGTGGATAGAGTGTTGGCCTGCGGACTGAAAGGTCCCGGGTTCAATTCTGGCGGGGGCATGTACCTTGCTTGCGGGCACATCTCCAGTGTGGGGTGTGCAAGAGGCGGCTGATCGATGTCTCTCTCATCGATGTTTCTGACTTTCTATCCCTCTCCCTTCCTCTCTGTGAAAAATCAATAAAATATATTTAAAAAAAAAGCTACTACTGTCACAACTGCTTACTGTTTTCCAGGAACCATGGAACACATGCAGAAAAATATTCAGATGACCTTGATTATAAAAGAAATAACAGCAAAAAGTGGTCAGGAGGTAAACTTCTATTATGTTTTCTAAATCTTGAATGAGTATATCTAATTGGCAAACCTAATTCAAATCCATATCTCCAGATGCAAGGGTGTCAAGGAAATGTTTTAAGCTTCTAGTCTCTACATTATGAAGCCACTATAAGAGGAGAGTGTAATGGACACTGAGTAAGACAACCTGTAATACTTACCAGGAACAGAATGGGATAAATACCAATACTTATACAGAGTATTGTAAATATACTATATATAGATATATACAGAAGGTTATAAAATGTTCAAAACTGACATTAAAATATCTGTGGCTATGATTTATTCCAGGAAAAACATGTTCTACGTACATGACAATTAAAGCCAATAATATTTCTAAATGTGTCTGTATCAGAAACGAAAATTGGGTGTAATATAGTATCATTACTTTCATTTTCTGTAGCCCTTTGTTTGCTGAGATGATTTTTTGGGGGAAAAGGAGGCATATTTCCTGCAGTCCCCAGAACTTTATCTGGATTCTCTTTGGCTCTGATTTTTTATATGTCAATCAAAAAGGACTTAACAGTTTAGTAATCAAAAGTTTCAAAGACACTAAACACACCCAGACATTTTACATGGAGGCCCCAAAGAGGCAAAAATATTTACCCAAGGTCTCATGGAAACTGGACTAAAACCCAGGTTTTCTGACTCCCTATCCAAAGCTTTTCCTTTTCTTTTAATTTTTTTAACTTTTATAATAATTTATTTGAGCTAACTTGACAACATACTGGGAGCAAGATCTCAAATGCTCATTCCCGAAAAGCTTTTTCATCACAATAAAACCAAGCCTTAGATCACATGCCTCCTAATACAGAGTGATATCATGTGCACATGTATGTGCATGTGTGCATGTGATTCCACTTATATCAAATTCAATAACAGACAAAACTAAGATACATTTTTAGGGAAGCATACTTACATTTGAATTAATGTGTGGTTACAGGTGGATGCCAAGAGCTGTTACTGGGAAAAAGCAAATGGGAACTCTGAAGTGATGACAGTGGCTTAGGAAACACATTTTTTGAAGGACTTAAGCTTTCTTTTATGAAGAAATATTAAAAAAAAAACAATGTAATGTATATGACTTTTTTCTTTAATTGCACAAGTTTTAGGACAGAGCTAGGCTAAATGCTTTCCATGGATAATTTCCTTTAACTCTCACAAGAATACTCTAATAGAGGCACTTTTATTATTGCCACTTTATAGATGAGTAAACTGAGGCCCAACCTTTACCAACTTGCCCAAATCTATAGTTGGATAGCAGAGCTCATATTTGATCCATCTGGCTACACTTTCAGGAATTTAACCACTCTGTTCTGCCAGCCACCAGAAACTTAGTAAGTAAATTGAGCTCCTCTCTGTTTATTATTATTTTATAGTTATAAAAGTTATGTTATATATCTATATTAATAAGTCATTAATATAGTTATATTAGTAAGAGAACAAACAGGATGCAAAACAACACACACATATATAATTGTGATTACAGCTATGTTAAAAATACATATGCACAGATATAGAAGACTAGAATATAAAACACAGTAAGTTAGGATGATGAAAATATGGGTACTTATTTTCCCACTTCTATTTTTCAAATTTATCTTAAAGTGGCCATATTAAATTTACAATGAGAAAATGTGCTCTAAAATAAACTTACCATTTCCCTAAAACATAAAATTGCATTTCCACACTTCTCTCCTACAGCTTTGTATAATCTTTAGAAATCTATCCTGCTCAATGAGTGACTTCATTACTAAATTGATGGCACTGGATCATTCTAGCTATGCAAATCACAAACCCACAGCCAGCTGAGGGAAAGGCAGATAAAAGATTACATTAAAAATTAAAGCAACATGTGGAGATGTAGAGATAATGTGCTTACAATTATTTCTACATATTTAATATTTATGCAATTACAGAGCCAGTCATGACAAATCTTAAATCTTGAATCATATTCTTTTGCCCTCTGATATTTTTGACCTTGAACTGAGACTGCCAAATAACACATAAATAATAGCTTTGTGAGAAACATTTTATTGGCCTATAATGATAAATGCTTTTTTTCTTAGAAAGTGATCTCATTTCTTCCTAGCTTTTGTTTATTTTCAAAGCCTTGTATTTTTTTTCTCTCTGTTATATTCTGATCACCCTTGCAAGCACTGAGCCTTTAGTCTTCCACAGTTTGGTTGTGTTGTTTTCTGGTGCTGCTGCTGTCAGAGGAAATTTACAGGGACATTAGCCTACTTGACAAGCACAATGAGCCACTAGGCTCTCCTAAAGAGAAACTTCCATGTGCTGTGGAGAGAGGGTTTCCCTGACTCTCAGTCTCGTCATCCCTTATATACCTTCATATACCACATCATTCCGATACAAATCCCAAGCACTGTCTCTTAAAAGTAGTGCCCTGCATCATGGATTTAATTCTCTGGTTTCTGGTAACAGCATTGCATTAGTTCTGCAATAATAAATCGCTATTTCTGGAACAATATGACTATAGCAGTTTGTGGATAAAACCAGTGTCTTCTCTTACAGGGATATAGCTACCAAGTAAGGAATGGTTGGGAACCCTTTTTTCCCTCTAATGGTCACTGACACAAAGAAGGTAAATAGCATCCAAGAGCTGTGCAAATGAAATACAATATAATTAAATTTTATGGAAGATGTTTAGAGAAAAAATTCTGAAACAGTTTGTTTTTCTCAGTGTGTCATAGAAAAATGATCAACAAGAATCAATAATTTATTACAAATTAAAAAACATAAAAATGAGACATAACTGAAAGGGTAAGCTATTTTTAGAAAATCCCAAATAAATTAGAGTATTTCCCTATAGCCAATGGGGAGCCAAAGGCCTGTGCATTTTCAGTTTCATGGAAGTCAATTTACTAAGACATAGCAGTTCTGGTATATTCAGACCTTGACTTGATGCTATCTCTTCAATTTAAATACATCTAAGTCTTTTAAATAATTTAAAGTTTTTAAAAGAATATTCCATTTATCTTTGGTATGTTTAAATTATAAGCATGCCACTGTGTAACCTAAAGAAATTATTTAGAACAAATTCACATTAAGTTTCTTGCTAATTCTCTGTAAGAAGCAGATATATTTATGAAGCCAATCCATAATATAGGTCTGAGCTGCCCTGTTTGTTGAATAAGTAAATAAGTTAATAATCTTGCATTATCTGGAAACTAGGAATAGGTGGCTTTCTGGTGGACTTACTATTTAAAAATATAACTGGGAATATTACTCATTTGGCCCTGTCTTAGTACAGATTATTATAACAATGGTAGAGGCCCAGTGCACAAAATTCGTGCATGGGTAGGGTCTCTCTCTAGTCTGGCCAGCAAGGGCCGATCTATGGGGTGACCAGCAGGGCATTCAGGGAGCCCCCACTGATACCTGCTTTAGCCAGTGTGTGGCGCTGACAGAGCCAAGGGTGAACCTGAGTTGGGTTGGCTCAAAGGCTTAGAAAAGACAGACAAGAGAATGAAGGCTGGGTCTCTGTGGGACGCCTGCTTCCTGAGAGATAGCGCCAATGCCCACAAGCTGTGTTTTTATTTTATAGCAGACGCCATGAGGCAAATAAGGGTGTGATCAAGATGTTTAAAACATTCTCAGGAGTTTCAATCCTACTCAACTACATGCACCTGAACTCTATCACTCAGGCACATGGGGCCACGTGATCAGACCGTGGTTTCAAGCTTACAACTATAGCTGTTGGCTATAATTGTGCTGGGAGGACTCTGCCCTCCAAGCTGGGACTTGCATGTGGCCACAAGAGGACTGTGACCTCTCATCAGTCCAAGGCTTGGACCTGTCCAAACACTGTAGCTGTGCCCCACAGGCCAGCCTGCTCTCCGGCCTTGCCCCTCTCCCCCACCACTAGTTACTTCCCGCAGAGGGAGGCGACTGGCAGGGCAATCAGAAGTGGGGGGGTGGCACTGACCCACTCACTGGCTGGCCTCGCCCCCCCCCACACCACTACTGGTCTCCTCCCTCTGGTGTGATCAAGGGGGCCCCCTACTTTGGCTGGCCTGGAGCCTACAGGCTGAGGGAAGCTCCTGCATTGAGCATCTGCACCCTGGTGGTCAGTGTGCATCATAGCAACTGGTCATTCTACTGGTTGTTCTGCCATTCGGTTGATTTACATATTAGGCTTTTATTATATAGGATACTATAGACTGGGCAGTTTATAAACAGAAATTACTGCTTACAGATCTGGAAATTAGAGATCAAGGTGCCAACATGGTCATGTAAGGGTGCTCTTTCAGTTTGTAGACTTCTTCCTCTTCACATGGTGAAAGGGACTAGGGAGCTCTGTGGGGTCTCTCTTTCTGAGCACTAATACCATTCATGAAGACACCACCCTCATGACCTTCCAAAGTAGTAATACCATTACCTTTGATGATGGGATTTCAACATATGGATTCGTTGAAAATGAAATATTTTAGCCAAAATGGGCCCCCTTCCCTTTTTCACTTTCTTGGGGTCATGCTCTCCAAATGTTTTGGAATGGCTAACTGCAGCTGTCTTCTCACCTATGCCCTCTGTCCATCCTTATCTTTATGAGGGCAAATAAAAGTTTTTCAGTCCTTTCAGCCTGGTAGTCTTGGAGAAACTGACTCATCGCTCAGGCTCCCTTAAAGGGAGAGCAGAATACAAATTCCTGTCTTTAGAGTGGTTCTTCCTTAGTTTGGTTTTCTGCAATTACAGGGACACTCCTCTCTGTCTTTTGTTCCTTTGTGGTGACTGCAAGGATGAGGAGGGGGACCAAGTTTTTCAGGCTGTCAGGATGAGTAGATGTCCTTCTAGCTAGCTGGGTGCAATGGCAACATGTGCCATTAATCTTGCTCATTATCTAGAAAATACAGAAAACTTGAACAGGAATTATTTACTCTCACACAAAGAAAGTTAAGGCTCCAAATACTGGACTTTATATACAACCATTTTCCTTCATGAGGTCTTTAGAAATAGAATTTATTAATTTAGGGTGACTTGAGTAAGATTCTTTTTGAAACAGGAGATAATTTAGATAAGACTTCAATATGTACTTAAACTCATTTTGTGTTTGTTTTTTGGTTAAAGGGTTATAAAATTGATTAAATTTCATAAACAATATAAATTTCTGTTCACCTCTAAACCAGTGGGAGACTTTCTCTAATTTTGACACTAAATTATTTTAACATTTAATTCTCAAATGCCCACTGTATTCCAGGCAGGTAGACATCCAGCATAATGCATATATTAAACCTTTAATGTGCAGAGTGCATATAGGTGCTGAGAATTCTTTGGATCCTCTGATGAATCCATTCATGTTTTCTGTATGCCATCATAGCTTAAACTCTACTTAGGTGACTGTTACAAATCCTGCATTTCATTGTTTCCTTGATCCCCTCGGACTAAACCAAAGACATTGAATTTCAGCTCCATCACCCCCAATTTCAGCCTAATGGATGCATTTTCATTGGTATGGGAGTAGAATTATATCACCTCCCCTAAGTCCTGAGGAGAACTAAGGGGAGGGGTAATAAGAACACTTTACTGAAAGTCAGTGCCCGGGAAAATGAGCTGCCAGAAAGGAGTATAAAACATTGAAGCATTTGCCAGTCTACTAGTACATGTCTGCACTCACAGCTAAGAAGCTGCTACACGATGGATGGACAGGCGAATGACTCATTTGGAAGCCTGGCAGTCAAAGAAAATCCAAACCCAGGAGCTTTTCTCCTAAGAACACCTATGACATTTTATTCTTTAAATAAATCTTTTCTTCCTCTCCTTAGGTGAGAGATTGACATTTTAAGATCAATCATGCCTCTGCTTTGCAGGGTTGGTAGACTTAGAATAGGATAAATGGAAATTAAGCAAAATTTCCATTTTTTTTAAATAAAAATGTCCAAAATAGCTATTTTCTAACTCAGTATAAAAGAAGGACACTCTTGCTCCAGTGGTCATTCTTATTATTATGGTTATCTCAAGACCTTTTGATGTCAAAATTTCACCCTGCTTTACCTAAACATACACAAATATATTACATAAAATGTTATATATAATGCATCTCAGTTTGTAAAATGTGCAACAGTTGGTTATTGGGACCTAGCATATTATTTGAAATTCAGCATGATTCCTCAATTTCTAACATTAAGAAGCAAGGGGAGAAAAAAAGGAAACATCTTGCTTTTTAGATCTCATCTTCCTGCATTTGTGGTTAGTTCATTTTAATTTATATTATCAAAAGCATATAGTATTTTGCCATGCACCATTGATTAGAAGGAGCACCATTTCCTGTTTCAATTTTCTTAAAAAAAGACCCCACATATACCTCATACAAAAACAAACACCAAAACTTTGTTTTAAATGAAAGACAAGTAGTAAGGTAGGAGTTATATTGAGTAGCTCTCTTTATTTCCCTGACTTCCTAATAACATTTCATGGCTTTCTCTTCTTTTTTTCCTCACTCTTACTATAAATATCAGAGATGGTGACTGACTTTTACTGCCTCCTTTCATGCAAACTTCTCAGGCTTGCAAAGCAATTACTGATTCTGGGAGCCATCTCCCTATCTCCTACCTTCACTCACACAGTTTTCTAATGGGGCTAAGGGGCCACAAAGAATATAAAAAACATTGTAGAGCACATTGATTTAAATAGTGAAACTCAAAGGTTTGATTTTGGACTCACTGCATCAGCTCATGCCAGTCCCCTTGGTGCATGGCACAAGGCAGCCATCCACTAAACATTTTGCCTATTGAGAAGATGGCAAAGGGAAGCCTAAGAGGTGACACAAAGGAGAATAGAAATGTTTGCAGCAAAGCCTACCCACAAAAAGGAATTCTACTCCCTACTTCAAATACTGTTTCTCTTTGAATATAAAATTTCAAGATACTAAAATGAGCAACCTTCCCTAATAAAGTGAAGTTTAACTTTCTATTATACCTATCCGCAAACCTTCTCATAGAACTTTATACTCACATTATTATTCTCCTGATTAAAGGTTATAAACAAATTTAGAGGATATATTAATGTGTGTGTATGTTTGTATATGTATGTGTGTATATGTACTAGAGGCCCAGTGCATGAAGTTTGTGAATGGGGTAGGGTCCCTAGGCTTGGCTGGCGATCAGAACTATTCAGGGCCAGGCTGATCAAAGCCAGGCCCGGAAAGGAGGCGACAGTCGCTGGGTTTGGCATGGAAGGAACGGACACCGGATGCCAATGTTACCATCATCAATGTTCCCCACCTCCCCACGCCTCCTTCACTTGCCACCACACTGCCACTGCAGCGGGTGGGCAACTGGCCAATTGGGGCCTGCTGGCTGTGGGGAGAGACAGGGCATGGGAGGTTGGCTGCTGGTCCTGAGGAGGAAGCCAGCCCTCGGTCCCTCCTGGGAAAGGGGCCACGTCTGCCACAACCCACCCCTAGTTCCACATCCCAGCCCAGGGCCTGAAAGCCCCAGCAGAGTCAGGAGAGGAGGCAATGGTCGCCAGGCCAGATGTGGAAGGGACGGATGCCAGCCGCTGCCACCACCATCGTCGGAGCCACACCATGGTGTGGTTCCCCACCTTCCCCTTCCTCCTTCCACATCATAGCCACTGGTCGTTCTGGTTGTTCTGGTCGTTCCAGTTGCTGCTTAGGCTAATATATATATATATTTACTTACTATATCCTATGTAATAAAAGGCTAATATGCAAATTGTCCCCTTAACTAGGAGTTCAGCTGGCAGGCGGGCTGGCCAACTGCCCATGTCCCCTCCCTCTGGCCAAGCTGGCCAGACCCCACCCAAGCACAGATTCATGCACCAGGCCTCTAAAATACACACACACACACACACACACACACACACACACACACACTGAGTGGCCAGATTACTATGTGTTCAGAGATCATAATAATCTGAACACTCAGTACACACACACACACACACACACACACACACACACACACTAAAGGCCCAGCGTGTGATTGAAATCACATAAGGTAGCGCCCTGCCTCCCTCATGTGATTTCAGTTGCACACTGGGCCTCTAGTGTGTGTGAGGATGCACCCCACAGGGGGCCGGGATCCGTGCCTGACTCATGCAGCACTGACTGCCATGGAATCAGCCCAGACCAGCACCATGGGGGCCAGGACCCATGCCTGACTCCCAACATCCCCTGTTCCCCTGCCTGTGTCTGCTCTTGGGGCTGGCTGAGCCACCACACCAGCTTGGGCAGGACCCCTGCCTTTGTTTCCATCTCCACTCCTTACATCACCTACGTGCACAACCTCCTCTTGTCTGGTTGTGACCCGTTACAGAGTCTTGGCCTAATTTGCATATTACCTCTTTATATATATAGATATACACACGCATAGATATAATCAGATAGTATAGTTTAGGAACATAGAAGAATGGAATAATTAACCATGGTGGTTAGCATTTTTGAGGACAAATTATGTGCTAGACACTGCACTAAACTATTTCTCAACTATTATCAGTCTATTTTATAGGTTATTATCAACTCTATCTTATGGATAAAAAAATGGAGACACAAGATGTTAAGTAGCTTGCGTGGGGTCACACAGGAAGAAGGTGTCAGAGCAGGCATGCGTTAACTTAGACCTTACATTCCTTTGCTTAAAGTTGGGATGCTCAGTATCACCCAACAAATGATACTAGGTGTTATTCGGGAACCTGGTTCTAAACATTAATTAAACTTGATGTTACTGCCAAACTTCTGGATTTTGTGATAATTCTATCTTCCTAAAAAAATGAAAGTTTCTAGGGTTACAGCTCCTGGAAACATACTTTTAAACCCCAGGCTCTTGGGCTATGTTGGCCAATATAATAGCATGTATGGCTTTTGCAATTTCAATTAGATTAAGTTAACAAAAACCTCCCAGTTGCACTAGCCACATTTCAAATGCTCAACAGCAGCATGTGGCTAGTGGGTTACTCTGTTAGCCAACATAGCTATGGGACATTTCCACCGTAATTGGTGTGCGGGTCCAAGAAACAGATAATTGAGGAGATACAAAACACTAAACAATCCTTGAGCCTCTTCCAGAAAAAGAATGACATGTGTTTTAAAGCAAGGACATTTATTGAGTGTCTGCTCTTGGCCAGGCACTTTGCTAGGTGCTGATGATACAATGATCAGTTTGATCAATGAGGCAGACATGATTTCTGCCTTTCCTGGAACTCACAGTTTCTGCCAGAGCCAGTCACCAGAGTGACTCTAAAGTGATAAAGGAAGCCTACATTCAAAGAGGCATAGAAGACCTAGAGGACACAACATAACCCCAGCTTCATGGCAAGGATCAAAGCAGAGCTTTCTGGAGACAGAGGAATCTAAACTGAGGCCTTGATTATGAGAAGACTAATGAAACAAATATGAGAAGAAAGGTGTTCCTGATTGAAGGACCAGTCTGTGTGAAGACTCAGAAGGAGAGAGAAGATGCAATGCTTTGAAGGAGTTTAAAGAAGTCAATAAAATTACTTTCTGCATTCTTTTATTTCTTAGCATCAAGGCTTAGGCAATATTTTCTAATTCATTCATTTATTTACTTATTTTTGCATTTTTTTTCCACACAGAGAAGGCAGCAGAGAAAGAAAAAGCAGAATATATTTCTTTTTTTAACATATTTTTTTATTGATTTCAGAGAGGAAGAGAACAGGAAAGAGAGAGAGAAACATCAATGATGAGAGAGAATCATCGATCGGCTGCCCTCTGCATACCCCATACTGAGGATCGAGCCCACAACCCAGGCATGTGCCCTTGGCTGGAATTGAACCTGGGACCCTTCAGTCCGCAGGCTGATGCTCTATCCACTGAGCCATGCTGTCTAGGACAAAGGATATTTCACAAGAGGTATGAGGGGTTAGAAGTAGCTAGTAACCCAGCACCACCCAATGTACTCCAATGTGAAGAATGTATGTGACAATAACAATATGGCAGCCACTTTAGATAAAAGGCATGTGCTCAATACTATGCTGGGCATTTCATTAGTATTATTTTACTCAGTCCTCATCATAAGTGTGACTATTTTCCTCTATTTACTTTTAGATAACTGACATTATTCTTCAAATTGGTAGAGCAACCCATTACATTGAAAAACCCAAACTCATGAGCTCTTTATCTCTCCCAGGTTATACAGGATCCCCAGTTCTTGCTGCTTCTCTGCCCCAGGCTAGTGCTACCTAAGATGACATCAGTGAGGAATGGTTGAAATGACATAAACACCTGGAAGGAAAGTCAAAGAGTGGAGGTAAGAAAACTTGTGCTGCAAATAAATTAGTTTTCACCAAATTAAAACTAAAGTACAATTCAAGAGAAAAAAAAGTGAGGGAAATGCCCTATATTTTTCAGAACCAACCTGTTAATCATTTACCAATATTGACTAACCCCAACAGAGTAGTTTTTTTTTATAATTTTCCAGAAAAGTACTAACTAGGAATACTTATATCAGATAGATTCAAAACATGTGTGACTTACAATGAGATAGTAAGTCTATCAGAACAGAAAGTTCAAGCCAACTTTCTTCCCTCTAAGATAGCCTCAATCTGTTAAAAACTTTTATAACTCAACTCAGCTAAGATTTCAGTGCTGCATATCTACAGATAAAACTCTTTGTTCACATCAAGCAGTAATTAAATATCCAGGGCATGAAATAAGCCACAAGTGTGGCTACAGAGCCATCTTGCAATTTGTAAGTGATCCAAGATAGACCATATGCCTTTACATCTAGATGACTGCATATGTATCTAGGAGAAAGCTAGCAGCCATTTCTGCACAAGAGTCATCAAAATATGAAAAAAGACAAATTTCTGTAGCTTGTCTGATAAATGTAGATTAATATATGTCCACTGAGAAGGTAAACTGCCCTTAACTTTTCCTTTTGGGTTTATGATTCAATTTAACTGGAGAAAACATCCAAACTAACAACTGAAACTGACATTATTCTTCAATCATTGCAATGAACTGGGGTAGCCTTTTACAATGGACTGGGGCAGCCATTTGGACAGAGTTATTGTCTGTTTAGCAAGGGCTGCCACCTCTTTTTTTGGGGGGGGGAACTTTTTAAAGAAATTCCTCTCCTATTTCACACTGGGACTGTTCATCACTGTTCCACCCCGATTCCTGTACAGGCTCACCATGGTGTGTGTGTGTGTGTGTGTGTGTGTGTGTGTGTGTGTGTGTGATTGGTTCATTCATGAACATGTGACATAGCCACATCAATCTGAATCTTCCTTGGGATTGCTATACAGACATGGGAATGATAAGTCTTCCATCCACAGCTTGCTAAGCTAGGAGGCTGTGAAAGTGAGGGGAGAGGCTGCTGGTGGTCACCCTGCCACCATGTGAAGAGAACCTGTGTGAGAACAGTCAAGCAGAGGAAAACAGAACTGGGAGAGGACAATCAGCTTTCTGACCACATTGCTTGGGCCCCCAGATTCTGTGGTGTCTACTGTCACTTCATGATCACTGGATGAGTTAAACAGTGTCTGGCAACACAGCAGGTACTTAATAAACATATTAGGCCCCATCTTTTTTCCTCCCTCTTTGACTTTAGAGCTGCCAGAGAATTCAAACCATCTTCTGTTTCTGGCATTTAGAGAAAAGCTAATAAGACAGAATGGAAAATGATGAGCACAATGTCAGTACCTCAGAGCAAGACAGGCTCCCTCTGTCTCTTACAGATAGCTCGTTGGAAATAGCCATTCTTTGCTCCGTGCACTCTTTTAGTTCAGACAACAGCCAGCCATAATCAAGCTGGTACAAAAGAAAAGTAAAATATTTTGAATCATAAACCCAAAAGGAAAAGTTAAGGGCAGTTTACCTTTTCAGTGGACTTTATTTCCTAGGAGATGAAGTTTGTCAAGTTCTAAAGTGGACCCTACTATAGGAATCTGGCTGCATAAACACATCAACAGGCATGCAGTTTTCTACGGTCAGTTGTAGAAAGGTGCCAATCTGAGCTTATTTGCTGTTTGCCAGTGGCACCATTCAATAGAAAGCAGGCAACCCAGAGTGTAAAAATATAGAATTTATCAAATTGACACAGTGTTTAACCTCATGAAAACCAGACAGCATGGTGGTAATTGTGCTAAATATTAATAGTGATTTAAAATGCAGTTATGATAGGACAAGTAAAACCATTGCTTTTGAGTGGTATTTGGAAAAGATGCAGCATTTCGCCCCTGCTGTGCAGATAAACCATTTACTTGCACAATAAATCCTGGCTGTTGATGATCAAATTGGGTGGTTTATGTGATACAATCTGTGTAGCATGAAAATCTTAAAGGTAATTTCTGAGAACTTATGTTTGTGATATTTTCAGACTCAATAAGCAATATCATAAAAATCATAGAATTCAGAACTGGGATGGATCTTACAGATGAAAGAATCCATGTCTCAGAAAGGTTTAATGAGTTGTTTAATGGCAAGGTGAGGACCTTAGAACATGTCTTCGATTTTCAGTTGGACATCTCTCCATCAACCCCATTCTCTTAAAGATGATAGCACACCACATTAGAAGTTGGAATGTCATCTAGTCTAACTTGCTCATTTAGTCATCTAGTCAACTTGCTCATTTACAGATATAGAAATGGGACCCAGAGCGATGAGATTCTTGCTAAAGGTCTAAAAAGTATTGACTTCTGGACCTGTGCTCATTCCTTTGTGCCATCTCTAAACATGCTTTATCAAAATTAGTTGAACCACAAGTCATCCCACCATTTAATTTCTGTCAAAGGGCAAACAAACTAACAAAACCAAGTCATCACCAGAGAAATCTGGTAGCACATGGAGTCTGGCAATAAAAAATTCAGATCTGTTTTTGTTCATCAGTTTATGTTCTTCATTATAATCTACAAATGAATAAGATCATGTGATATTTATCTTTCTCTGACTGAGAGACAGAGAAGCATTGATCAGATGCTCCAACCTCAGAGGGAAGGTAGGGAGGGGAGGGGTTAGGGGAAGAGATCAACCAAAGGACTTGTATGCATGCATATAAGCATAACAAATGGACACAGACACGGGGGTGGGGGGTAAGGACACATATTTAATACCTAATCAGTAAAGAAAGGAAAAAATATAATAATACAAACATAAAAAAAGAGTTCAGAGAAAAAAAGTTTGGGATAAACAGGATCTCTAAGACAAGTAAATGCATACTGAAGTATAAATAAACAACCAAGCTGAAAAGACTAGTCTGACAGGTGTGTTGTGATATTTTATTTTCCTATAATCACTGAGATCTAGAAGCCAGTGAGATTTCTGATACTGAAACCTCACTGGCTTTAGTGAGAAGGCCCTTAAATGGCCTCAAACATCAAGTCTTTTCTCTGTTCTTAGTTCCAACTTTATTCTTATATGGAAGACAGGGGTAAGCATAGAGTATTTGTATTGTTGTAATTTAAAGTTCACTGCTTTTTAAATTCCTCTAGGATATGCATATACCAGATAGAGTCTACAAATTTATATAGCTATAAACAAATCTGTGTGTGTGTGTATGTGTGAAAAGAGGAGTTAAGTCATTTTATCTAAGGAAGAAGGGGAAGGTGAGAAGCAAGACTCAGAGTGCCTGTCCACCTACAGACAAATATTAACATTGTTAATCAGCATTACAGACTTTGCTTTGCTTCCCAGGGAAATGGTTAGTAGAGATGCAAAATGTTTTAATCCTTTCCAAGCAATGTTGTCCTGGGTGGTAGCTAGGAAGAAGGGATTTTTTTTCTTTTCATTTATACCTTTGAGCAACCTTGTGCAGATTGAATTACTAACAATAAGAACCAAAGCCAATGTCAAATCAGGTTAATGAGGAACTATAGCTGCTTGCTCTATACCCAACATACTGCCTAAGCCCTTGCCTTTGAAGTTCACTGTCTTCTTAGAATAACAATATTTAATAACAAAAACAATAAAAAGTTGCTGTCAGTTGGGTACAGTGAATTCTGGTGGGGCTCTCCTTCATCCAGTGGGGAATGACCCAGAAAAGCAATCAGAAGGCAGCAAGGAAAAGAAGGTAGCTTTGAACACTGAGGGCAGCCCAAGGCTGAACACTAGGGCTGTCTCACAAGAATTCATAAATGGCATCATCTCCTTTTATTTTTCTTGCTTACTTGGTTATCTTGTGACAGACTCTTAAAGTTGCAGTGTAAAGGGTCCCTCACTCCATACCCTACCCCTTGGTTCTTATGTGGTCTATTATTTGACTCAGAAAGCAGTGTTCTCAAAGCCTCAGAGAAGTGGTATGAAAGAGTCCCTTCATTCTGGCTCATAACACCATCAACCTGGGACCAAGGACTGTTATGGATCTGAACAGATGCTTTCTTCTGATCTGGAGTGACAAGTCTTAGGTCAAATCTGCAGGCTCAAAACTCTGTTATTATTGAGAATAAGAATGTGGGTTTGTTGTTGTTTTTCTTATTATTTTATTTTCCCAGCTCATATGTATGTCTCTTGTGCAAATAATTCCCTTGGTGGTGGGAATTTGTTCTTCAGTTATATTCTGATTTATCTGGGTCTTGAGAAAAACAAAGAAGAGGCAATAGCCACAACCCTTAAACAAAGAATAATAGCCAATCAATCCTTTAATCCTTGTTGGAGCAAAGTAGATGTACCTGCCAATTCTCCATTCTAAACTGCTTATCTCAGGCTCCATTCTGATTACTAGCAAGGACTTTGGAGACAGACCCAAGATATTGGTGTTTCTCAAACTTTAACTTCACCAACTCTCTACTTCCTGATCTCTAAAATAGAGACAATAATAATTCTACCCCCTAACAATGTTGGGAGTATTAAATGAGGTGCTGCAAGAAATGTGCTAAACACAGGATGGGGTCAAAGTAGGTTTACAGTTGTTCACAAAAAAAATTATACAATAATTAATAAATACCAATACAAGAATAAACTATGTTTCATGTAGTCACAAAATTATAAACTTACTTTTGCCCACCCTGTACACTACTTTGCCAATGAGTGAATAAGCAACGTTGGCTTTTATTTTTATTATCCTTATCATTCATCTGGATGCTCCATTCAATTCAGTTTTACTGTATCAAAAAATGTTGGGAGTGAGTCAGAGGAAGGCCACAATGTGCTCTGCTATTAGTAAAAAAATGGGGAATAGTGAATTCAAGACAGACCTATAACGTAAACTTTAACAGAACTTTTTATTGTTCAGTCAACAATATAATGATGTCACACAATAAAAATAGCAGTGAAGTGCCATCTCTTACCCTACCTTAATAAATCAATTATTATTTTTCTATTTTTTTATTTTGTCCATCTTCAGACATAATTATGCATTTATGTTTATAGCAGTTTGGATACATTCAACAAGGAGATAAACCCCCCAATGAGAACTTATTAACTGCCTACTAAGTACTAGGCACTATTCTAAGGTACTAGCAACACAAAGAAGAAAACACCTTGAAAATTTACATATAATCTAAGTAAAATATTGGTTTTATTTTGGTAGTATATATATGTTTTCCACAGCATAAGGATTTTCACAGATTGCTGCAGAAGAATATAGGAATAACTAGGAAACAGAGGAAAATGCATATTTCAGAGCTAGCAGTAAACAAAGAAATGACTGAAAAATGCCATATAATAGCTGGGCTCATTCTAAGAGGCATAGGAATATCCCATGCTGAGGATCAATTATATTTCAGAAAAGGTAAAGGTAAGAATAATGAAGAGAATGAAAGGACTTCATATAATACATGCATCATGCGATATCTGCAATAGCAATGACTAAGAAATAGACAACAAAAATATGAAAAAGAGATATTTTATGAAATTGAGGTGATTAAAGAAATAATAGAGAAGAAAAAAGACAACTCAGAAAATTAAAGATAAAATTGTTTGTATTTACTATTAGCTTAATGTTGGTAAGTACCACAAAGTGGAAATTGTCAACCAAGTAAGAGAAATCTGTCCATTAATATAAAAGTAAGAAATCAATTGCAAAAAAATAGTTATTAAAAACTCAAAAGCAATAATAACAAAAACAATATAAAAATTATTGAGTTAAGTGGAAGCACTTGATACATTTTGTAGAATTTTTTAATCCTCTTTCATTTATTTTGTTGCTATTATTGCATTTCTTGTGGGAATCACACAAACAATTAGGTAGCGTACCTAGTCTCAGTTGAGATTCATAGCCTTTCCGGTAAGCATTCATTGTCATCAAAAAGAAAATTATATAATTATCAAAATAACCAACTTTCTTAAATTATAGCAAACTCTTACCAAGAAATAACAGTGGACATATATTTTACTGACAAAAGTAATCATTCTAGGAAGTTTATTAGTTTAATTAACTGGTTTCCAGAATACTACTAGAGAAGCAGAGTATGACTCATTCTTGGAACAGAAGCTGGCATGGGTTGGATATTGGTGAATTTCAAGTCTTCTCTTTAGTCAGTTGGTGTCCATTACTCAATAATGCGATGGACAATTTAATTGATGTCAATCATTTTATTAAGCAAAACAAAACCCTAAAAATGTCTTAAATGCTCCTAAATTGAAGGTAAAAAAATTACAATATATTCAATGCAATGGGATACTAATTAGTGATTAACATATATGCACAAAAATGTATTTATATATTTTACAGTAATTATATAAACAATTGGGAGATAAATATATGGAGATATTTTTATATCTTATATAGAAAGATATTTTTATCATTTTATATTATGAGATAATACTTAAATATACAGATATTTCAGATATGGAAAGATATTCAGATAGGTATTAAATAAAAAGTCTAGTTATATAGTGACATCATATGCATAACCTTTTTAAGGGAAATTACATATATATATAATTACTAGAGGCCTGGTGCATGAAATTGATGCACAGGGGCAGTTGTCCTTCAGCCCAGCCTACTCCCTCTCCAATGAGGGACCCCTTGAAGGATACCTGACTGCCCGTTTAGGTCTGATCCTACTTGAGCAGTTGAACATTTCACTTACAATCTAGGACTGCTTGCTGCCAACTGCTCACCTGCCTGCCTTCCTGATTGCCCCTAGCTGCTTCTGCCTGCCAGCCTGATCACCCCCTAACCATTCCCCTGCCAGGCTGATTAATGCCTAAATGCTCCTCTGCCAGCCTGTTTGCCCCTAACTGCCCTACCCTGTGGACCTGGTCACCCCTAACTGCCCTTCCCTATAGACCCAGTCACCCCCAACTTCCCTCCTCTGCTGGCCTGGTCACCCCTAACTTCCTTCCCCTGCTGGCCTGATCACCCACAACTGCCCTCCCATGCAGGCTTAGTCCCTCCCAACTGCCCTCCTCTGCTGGCCATCTTGTGGTGGTCATCTTGTGTCCACATGGGGGCAGGATCACTTGACCACATGGGGGCAGTCATTTTGTGTGTTGGAATGATGGTCAATCTGCATATTACTCTTTTATTAGATAGGATTTCTTGAAGGATACATAAGAGATTGTGAACAGCAACTAGAAGTGAGACTGTGATGAGAAGTGTATTTCTGCTTTTTAATTTATATACCTTTTTATTCTTTGAATTTTTAGTCAGGAGCATAAATAACCATAATAGTAAACTATTTAAAACTAAAATTTATTTAATAAAACTGAAAGGACAGTTAATAGCAAATAACAGATACTAGAGGCCCATTGAGTGAAGATTTGTGCAAGAATAGGCCTTCCTTCCCCTGGCTGCTGTCACTGGTTTTCCTCTGGCACTTGAGACCCAGGCCTTGGCTCTGGCTGTTGCCTTCTGCCTTCCCTTAAGCTGGAGTCTTCAGTGCTCACTCCAGCTGGAGCGCCACTCCTGTAGCTTCTTCCCTCTGACCCCCCTGGCTGCTCTGTGCCTGTGCATGCAAATTAACTCACCATCTTTGTTGGGTTAATTTGCATACCCACTCTTGATTGGCTGGTGGGTGTTGTGGAGGTATGGTAAATTTGCATATTTCTCTTTTAATAGTGTAGACATCAAAGAAAAAGTTGAAAGCTTAATAAAGGGGATTCATTATTTGATCATAAGAAGTAGGATAAGTAATTTTCAATGAAAATAAATTTATATCATTATCTGATTTTTATTTTTTTTTCTTTATTGATTAAGGTATTACATATGTATCCTTATCCTCCCATCCCTCCCCCCCACTCACATCCTCACCCACATGGTGTCTGTGTCCATTGGTTAGGATTATATGCATACATGCAAGTCCTTTGATTGATCTCTCCTTCTTACCCCCACCCGCCCCTACATTCCCTCTGAGGTTTGTCGGTCTGTCATGATGGTCTCTCATGATGATATATCATGATTTTAAAATAAAATAATCTGAAAATAAATGCTAAATAATAGAAAATGTGAAATTAATCATTCTCTTTCAGTTAATTGCTTTAATTATTAAGAATCAAATATAGCCAAAACCGGTTTGGCTCAGTGGATAGAGCATTGGACTGTGGACTGGGTTCGATTCCGGTCAAGGGCATGTACCTTGGTTGTGGGCACATCTCCAGTAGGAGGTGTGCAAGAGGCAGCTGATCAATGTTTCTCTTTCATCAATGTTTCTAACTATCTCTCTTCTTCTCCCTTCCTCTCTGTAAAAAATCAATAAAATATATTTTTAAAAAAAGAATCAAATATATAAACGAAACTTTTGTCGAAGAACTTTGGATTTCCCCATGAATATGCATATAAAAGACAGAAGGTCTCTTCCCTCCTTCCTAACCACACTCACACATACTTAGCTCTGCCATGCACTGTCAACATTATGCTCACTACTGAAGGCAAATTTAATTTCATGACCCACCTAAAATATCAACATCTAAATGCAAACACTTTTCATTGGAATAGCGATTGCAATCATACCCTTATATGGTAGAGAAAAATTCAAAGGAATATATAAATTTTTGGAATGTTTCAAATGGTAATTTACATGTGGGACTTGCAAAGGATAGGCTTTGGGGTAAAAAGACCTGCTTCCTTGCTTTACCCATTCTGGGCCAAATCATTTCTGTATCAACAGATTTGTCTACTGCTTCACTACTTTCACTATTCATTTTATGATCATAGGGAATTCTTGAATTTCCAGACTTTGATATGATGATGGATAGGGCAAAATAAGAATTCCTGAAACCACAGTGGGAAAAGAATATACAGAATCATAAATAGGTAATTATATTATACTAGAGGCCTTATACATGAAGACTCATACAAAAATGGGTTTTCCTTTCCCTGGCTGCCAGCACTACCTTTGCTATGACCAGAGCCATCTTTCCATCTTCCCATGCTGCCCAGAAGCCTGGAGTTGCTGGGGACAATGCATCGTTGCCATCTTTGTTGGGTTAATTTGCATACTCACTCCTGATTAGTTGGTGGGTGTCACAAAGGTGTGGTCAGTTAGCATGTTACTCTTTTATTAGTGTAAATGGTTCTGACAACAACCCTAAATCCTTCTCAATAAAGGATTGGTGAAGACTTAATTAAGCCTGATCCCCTTTAGATTCTTATCTTTTTCCATATCTTCCATTGATTCTCTGCCATGTCCTTTACCTGTTATCAGTAACTGTTATTATTAATGACTAGTGGCCCAGTGCATGAATTTGTGCACATTGAAAGGAAATTAATTAGAAGAAATATTTTACTATTGCTATTCACCCTTTCTCTCTAATAGAAGTGTCAACTAAATTCATGACAATGACAGATCAAAACACAGGCATGAGATTGGTGCCAGTGAGAGCTTTATATGTATTGCGCATGCAAGAGTCATCCTTGCCTTTTATACACACACACACACACACACACACACACACACTCACTCTAGAGGCCCAGTGCATGAAATTCGTGCATGGGGGAGAAGGGGGATACCCTCAGCCCAGCCTATACACTCTTCAATCTGGGACCCCTCAGGGGATGTCTGACTGCAAGGTTTAGGCCCAATCTCAGGGTTCAGGCCTAAATGGCAGTTGGACATCACTCTCACAATCTGGGCTGCTGGCTTCTACCTGCTCACCTGCCTACCTACCTTATTGCCCCTAACTGCCCCCGTGCCAGCCTGATCACCCCTAACTGTCCCCCTTGCTGACCTGGTCATCACCCTGCCAGCCTGGTTGCCCTTCTGGCCTAGTCTCTCCCAACTGCATCCCCTGCCAGCCTGATCGCCCCTCACTTCCCCTCTCTACCAACCTGGTCGCACCTCACTGCACCACCCTACCAGCCTGGTCACCCCAACTGTCCCCCAATGGCCTGGTCATTCATCACTGCCCCCCTCTACTGGCCTAGTCACTCCATGCAGCCTGCTATTCAGTTTTTACTATGAGGGCATCCTGACCAATTTGCATATTACTTTTATTAGTATAAATATCCTATCTAATAAAAGATAAACATGCAAAATGACCACCACTCCGCTACACTCACTAGCCAATCAGAAGAAAGTATGAAAATTAACCCAACAAAGATGGCAGCAACCATGGAACTAGAGCAAACAGGAGACTTTCGTTGCCTCCCGTGATGGAGGAAGCCAAGCTTCCCCCCAGTACTGGCCATCTCTAGCCTCCACTCAAGGCTACAAAGTTTCAATTACAAAAGATAAATAAATCCCAGATACCTGCTTCCAGCCAGCCCTGGCCTCTGCTCAAGGAGGTGATGAAAAAAAAAAAAGAAAAGAGAAAAAGGAGGGGCTGGGAGCTTGGGTCTCCAGGGGATGTGGCCAGCATGCAAAAAACCATCAGCCCCTCACTCAGGCTGGCCAGGCACCTCAGTGCCCACCTTGAAGGGGGTGTGGAAAGCATACAGACAACCCTCAGCTCTTCAACCAGGCTGGCCAGGCACCCCAGTAGGACTCTCCATCCTGAAGGAGCTGTGGCTAGCCTGCAATCAGCCATCAGTCCCTCAACTAGGCTGGCCAGGCACCCCAGTGGGGTGAGGGTCCTCACTGAGGGTTTTGGCCAGCCTGCAAACAGCCATCAGCCCCTCACTCAGGCTGGCTAGGCACCTCAGCAGGGACCCCCACCCTGAAGGGGGTGTGGCCAACCTGCAAAAAGCCCTCAGCCCCTCACCCAGGCTGGCCACACCTCCATTGCTCGATCCCTGTAAATGGGCAGTGAAACATCCCTTGAGGGGTCCCAGATTGGAGAAGGTGCAGGCTGGCTAAGGGACACCCCCCCTCCATGCACAAATTTCATACATTGAGCCTCTAGTATAGAATAAATTTGCTTCATTAGACCTGCTTTCTGATTTAGATAAACTTTTTCCAGCCCAGAGAAGCACCCCAACTTCTCTTTCAGCTAATTGTCAGCAACAAAGCAGGAAATAGCAACACAAAGCAGATTATTATTGTAGATCACACAGGGAGAACAAAGGTTAAAATATTTAACTTCAGCAGTGTTTGACTATATTCTGCATAGTGAGAGAACTTGAAGTCATTTTCAAGGTCCACCATGTCTTACTTTTCAGTCAGCTCAAATTTCTAAGCTTTCTAAATCTCCATTTTCCAGCTAATGAAAATAGGATTCCACTGAGTCTCCCATCTATCTACTCCAGGACTTCAGTAAAAATCAAATGAGATGAGGCATAGGAAAACACTTCACAGACATTTGGTTACAGTGTGAAATGTTTCCACTTGGCTATAAAACAAGTCCTGTTCTTGGGCTGAGGAAACTGCAAGGATGCTAATCACTAGGGAGAGGAAGCCTGGCATTGCTTTGTGTCATCATCACCTGGATGGTTGGACACTTAGCACATTAGCCTTTTATATATAGATGATTGTTACCATTTACTGAGATGTCAAGCAACATACCAACCACATTACATATATTTTCAAACTTCTTATAACTCTACTAGCAAGTAAGGGTTCAGAGAAGGCACACCATTAATAATTAATAATAACAGCAAAGCTAAGATGGGAACCTTGGTATACCCATTAGGGTTCTGGGTTTCAAAGGATAGATTCTGAATCTGGTTAAATGCCAGGAACCTCACAACCTCTATGTGCATCCTTCCAGAAATTATATATGTATTTTTTCCACTTAAAATGATATATTATGCTGGAGAAGTAGGCTCAAAACTGAGCAGGGGAATAAAGGGGAGGCTGGGTAGGTCAGAAACTCAGCCCAAGTCATGCCATTTGTTCATAGGAAAAAGAAAATGGAGATAGTGAATGACCATCAAAGAGATTGGCTGAAATAGATTGTAATGGAATTGATGGAATACAATGCAGCCATGAAAAATGATGAACAGATCACTCCCTGTACCTTAGAGATATTTTCATAAGGAGTTGCTGAATGGGAAAAGCAAAATGCAGAAGTATCTATAATATGATCCCCTTTTTATAAAACATAATAAATTCAACATATTTATATATACTAATAGGAATATATATGCATTTACATATAAATACATAATATGGAGAAAAACATGGAAGGATTTATTCTAGATAATCACTAGAAATGATTGCCTAGGGTAGGGGACAGAATGACCATTGATTAAATCAAGCAAGAAAGAAAAAGAAAAAAAGAAAGTTAAAAAGACACGTGTGTGGGTGTGATTACATTTCTGTATTTCTGTAAAGTTGTAATATATAATAATTTTTAGATGCCAGAAAAGGGACTAGTTAGTATTCTTTCACTTCTGCTGCTGCTACCACCAGCATCATGAGCTCTCTGCCTCTGTGCCTTTAATCTGTCTTTTGCTTCAGAAGTAGAGCATCTAAAGATGAAGAGCCTGGGTCTGATCCTGTGTATTAAATCAGCTCAGCTGCATTACAAAATACCACAGGCTCAGTCCTTTATTCTCACAGTTGTTGAGACTAGAAGTTAAAGATCAAGTTCTAGCTGTTTCAGGTTCTGGTGAAACCTCTCTTTCTGGCTTACAGATGACCACCATCTCACTATGTCCTCTATGACCTTTTCTTCTTTTTTTGTGCCCTGGAAGAATCAGTCTCTCTCTCTCTCTCTCTCTCCCCCCCCCCCCATTCTATTTTTTTGCATATGAAATTTTATTTTTTAATAAATCTTTATTGTTCATTTTACTGCAGATGTTCTTCTTTTTTCCCCCGATAACTCCCCTCCACTTGATTCCCCACCCCACACCCCAAGCCCTAACCCCCCGCCACTGTCCTCATCCATAGGTGTACAATTTTTGTCCAATCTCTTCCTGCACCCCTCACACCCCATTTCCCCTGAGAATTATTAGTCCATTCCCTTTCTATTCCCCTAATTTTATTATATTTACCAGTTTATTCTGTTCATTGGATTTTTTATTCACTTGATTTTTAGATTCACTTGTTGATAGGTATGTATTTGTTGTCACTTTGTTGTTCATAATTTTTATCTTTTACCTTTTTCTTCTTTTTCCTCTTCTTAAAGAATACCCTTCAGCATTTCATATAATCCTGGTTTGGTGGTGATGAACTCCTGTAGCTTTTTCTTATCTGTGAAGCTCTTTATCTGACCTTCAATTCTGAATGATAGCTTTGCTGGGTAGAGCATTCTTGGTTATAGGTTCTTGCTATTCATCACTTTGAAAATTTCCTGCCACTCCTTTCTGGCCTGCATAGTTTCTGGTGTATAGTCGTATAGGTACTCCCTTGTAGGTAATTGTTTTTCTCTTGCTGCTTTCAAGACTCTTTGTCTTTTGCCCTTAGCATTTTAATTATGATGTGTCTTGGTGTAGTCCTCTTTGGATTCCTTTTGTTTGGGGTTCTCTGTGCTTCCTGGACTTATAAATCCATTTCTTTCACCAGGTAGGGAAAGTTTTCAGTTATTATTTCTTCAAATAGATTTTCAGTATCTTGCTCTCTCTCTTCTTTTGGCGCCCTCATAATTCTGATATTGGTAGGCTTGAAGTTGTCCCAGAGGCTCCTGACACTATCTTCACATTTTTGGACTCTTTTTTCTTTTGTTTTTCTGATTGGGTGTTTTTTACTTCTTCATATTTCAGATCTTTGGTTTGATTTTTGGGGTCCTCTACTAAATTTCTGTATACTATTCTTTATTTCACACAGTGTATTCTTAATTTCTGATTGGTCTTTTTTTCTTTCTTTGTTTCTTTTTTTTTTTTTTTACATTCTCATTAAGATCCTTGAAGATCTCACTAAGTTTCTTAGAGATTTCACTAAGTTTCTCAGCAGTTTGTAGAAGATTCTTGAGTAACTTTATAAATGTAGTTTTGAACTCTATGTCCAGTTGTTTGCTTTCCTCCATTTCTTTCATTCATGACATTTTTCTTGGTGTTCACATTTTTGCTGTTTCCCAGTGTTGATGGAGTGGCTCTGTGTTCTAGTTGTTCTTTAGGGCCCAGTAGCTCAGCCTCCCCAAACACCTGAGGTGGACACCCTTTTGTGGGCTGGATACACAGTCTTGTTGTAGTTAAGCCTTGATTGCTATTGGTACACTGGGAGGAATTGACCTCCAGGCCAATTGACTGTGAGGATTAATTGTGTCTATTAATGGAAGAACTACTGTGTTGGAGACACCCCTATGGGGCAGGACTTGATTCAGTGGGGCTTTGGTGCTCACCAAGTCTGCCTCTTGAGTGTGTCACTTATGTATGTGAGGAGTTGAAATCTGGTGTCGTCTCACACTGACCTCTAGGTACACTGGTTCCTGGATCTCTCTAAGGAGGTACAAGTCAGCTGTAAAAGAGGCCACCCAGCAGGAGCTACAGGGAGATTTTCAGATTTTTCCTCTTTGCTTGGAATTTGGAAGTTTTGGAGTTGTCTGACCCAGTTGCAATTTGTTAGATTAAGCTGCCAGAGGGCAAGCCATTCATAAGCAAAAGCTGCTGCCTACAGCTGTGTGGGTTTGTAAATTGGGCGGGATGGAGTCTCAGGGAATTGCTAGGGCGTGGCAAACAGCAATGGCTTCCAGTCAGCCCTCTCTCTGCCACGTTCTTTTCAGTATCCCATGCCCAGTGCAGTAAACAATGATTCCTGTGTGTACTTCTGCGAGAGAACCACCTTCCCTTTCCAACCAGATGGCAGACAGTCCAGTTTCTCCCTGTATGAGTCTGGGTCCCTAGAATCTCTCAGGAAACTGGAGTTCAGAGCAGTAGGGAACTTGTAACTCCCTTCCAATGAAAAAAAAAAAAAAAACAGTGCAAGCCAGCCCGATTCTCATGTGTCTCTGTACCCTCTGCCTTTCTGAGCCTCTGCATGTCCTAACAAGTCTCAATGAACTTTTTTTTTTCCTTCTAGTTGTAGAACTTCCATTCTTCCAGCTCTCCCGTGCTTCTGGGGGATAGTCATTTTGTCTTTTAGCTGTAGTTTCGGTGTGGTTGCAAGAGGCAACATATATAAGTGTATACCTTATGGCACCATCTTGGTTCTTCCTCCCTGCCCTGATTCTTTGTTCTATTACATTAGAGTTCCTCTCTTATGATCTCATTAAACCTTAATTACCTCATAAAGATCCTATCTCCAAATATAATTATGCTAGAGGCCTGGTGCATGAACATTCATGCACTGGAGGGGACATCCCTCAACCCGCTGCCCCCTCTCACATTCTGGGTGCCCTCAAGGGCAGGAGGCAACCCAGCAAGCAAGGGAAGGTGATGCTCCCATCACACTTCTGCTGCTGCTGGTGGTTACATAAGCTTTAGCCAATCCTGGTTACCTGAGCCTTGGGCCAGCCCTAGCTGGCTGGGCAGCCAACACCCGAGGCTTGCCTGCACCTTGAGCCAACCCTGGGCAGCTGAGGGGCTGAGGGTGGGTCCAGCTGCACCATGTGTGCCCCCCCCCTTGGGGCTGAAAGGACTGGGGGACTCCAGCAGGACTGAGGGTACTGGGTACCACCATCTCGTGGTTATGCGTGCCACCATTTTTGTCATGGCATGATGGTCAATTTGCATATTCCCTTTTTATTAAATAGGAGGATTGAAGATAAAGGCTTCAAAACATGAATTTTGGAAGGACACAATTAGTCCATAGTAGTGAACCAGCTTCTTTATTTTCTCTTCCATTATGGGAATCTAGGCCCTGACATCTAGGCTCATATATGCAGTGACAGATTCTCCAAACATCTAAATATAGTTTTGCTAAATGACCAAAGACACTTGACAAGTATGCATGATTCTGAACCCATGCATACTTCTTACTGTTATTTCAAGTTGTTTTTCTTACAAAGTGACTCAGTCTCTCGGTTTCAATGATGTATGTTCAGGCTTCAGATATAGGGCCTTTGGCAAGTATATTTCTATTACATTAGCTACCACTATTCATAATTTATTATTGCACAGATTCAAACTTATTCTTCAGTATAATTGCTTTTAGTTTTTGTGGGTTTTAGGAAGTGGTGGTAAGGGTGGGTTGAAGAATATCTTTTATAGTTCTATTCTTTCTTTCTCTGCTGTACTGTGATAGTGAAAAGGATTATAGAGGACTAGGCATTTGTAAAGAAAATATTAATTCATACTTGAAAAAGACCAGCAAGAATTCCTTCTGAGCAAGAATGATGGGCTATAATGCTTCTTTTCTTTTAACACTACACATCAAATGCCCACTGACTACAGTCACGTGCAGTTTTGCTATTTAATTTATTCATATCCACCTTAATGAATTAAACCACTCTTCCTAAAAATGATTGTCTTCAGGACCCCTTGGTAAGCCAAAAATCCAAAATGACTCCTCACTGTCTAGTCTGAACACAGTTTATATGAGGCTAAGATTGATGCACTCATCACAAATGCATAAAAATTCTTGAATCTTAGAACTATTGAACATATTCAACTGATATTACATAATGGATACTAAAATTCAAAATCGTGTTTAACAAAAATGCCTCTGCAAAAAAAAAAAGTGAGCCAGAAAAGTGTAAAAAAGCATATCTAATTATCTTTATAAAAAGAAACATAGGAAGGAGTTCCTCAAAAAATTCATATGATTCATATGTTGAATACCTAACCCCTAGTACATAAGAGTGTGACTTTATTTGGAGATAGGACCTTTAAGGAGGTAATTAAGTTAAAATGAGACTATGAAGGTGGGTCTTAATCCAGTCAGACTGGTGTCCTTATAAGAAGAGGAGAAAGGATACTTGGAGAGACACCAGAAACCTGTGCACAAAAGAGAGGCTGTGTGAAGAGGGTACAAGAAGATGCCCAAGCAGAAAGTCCTCAGAGAAAATAAAACTGCTGGCACCTTGATCTTGGATTTTCAGACTCCAGAATTATGAAAAATAAATTTTTGTTGTTAAATCACCCAATCTGTGGTATCTTGCTATGTCAGCCCTAGAAAACTAATATAGAAGGATAAACCAGAAAACAGTGCAGTTGGTTATTTACAATATGAACAGGAAATAGGGAAAAAGGGATATGAGAGGGAATTTCTTGCATAGTTTCAACTTTTGGAATCATACTAATGTTCTACAAATTAAAAATAATATTAATTCAACAAGGATTAAAAGGAAAAAAAACTAAAATGGAAAACACTGAGGGAAACAAACACAATTTCAAAAGTCTACCCTAACTATAGTGAGGGGTGGGGTAGGAAGTTCTAAATCAGATAATTTACAAACACAGTGTTTGACTATATAGCCTCAATTTTGGTTGGCAATTGGGATATAGTGAGTACTGAAAGCAAATCCTGGCCTTTCTTTCATAGTTTTATCTATTTTTTTTAGTTTTATAGTTAAAGTAATTTTGAAACCATTTAAGATACATTATAAAATTAAGCAGGTGAATGAATGTATTGATGTTGTTGAAAGTCAGGATTCTAACTATGAAAGAAGAGATGCACAAATATAGAATTGAGAAAAACAAGAAAGAATCCCATGGTGATAAATTAAAATTGGATGTACAGTGTGAATTCACAACTTCTAAAATATTATATGTGTGTGTATAGGCATATCTAAGTGCATACACATAAGTATATGTGTACATATGTGTATGTAATTATGTTTACATATATGCATATATTTTCCAGCATAGCCTGGAAATAAAGAGACCACAGTAGCAATGAGCACTCTTAGCATGCATATTTTGGAGTTGAATATTTCTAAAGGAACCAGTATTTCTTAGAGAAATGGCTGATTACAAGACTAGAGCAGAATAGGTACAAGATGGACCTACAACATTTTGTTGTGGAAAAGATAAAGGAAATGTTTTTAATTTCCAGTTTGAAAGGGCTGTCACTACCAAATCTGGGACAATTTTAGTGCCAAAATAACTGAGTATAGTAATGAATTATAAAACAATTATAAGATAAAAATTAATGTGTTCATACTGACAATAAGTAGATAAATTGAGGGTAAAGGTGGGCTCTTGCTTAAAATACAATGCTGTTTGTCAGTGGCAAACACGAAAGCAAGGCTGCAATTGGGTAAATATCAATTGGTAAAGATTGTTCCAGGCAAGAGTCACCAGTGGATGCTAATTATAGGGATAATTTTGATGGGGAACAGGTTATTTGCATGGTCTCCAGGAAATCTGCATAGGAAAAAGTAATGACCATGTAATAAACACATAGTACCACACATTCTCCATGATCAAAATTAGCATCACCAAAGAAGGGCAAATAGACATGTACTTCTAAATATGATACCTTGGAAAGGATACAACATTACCCATGTGATATTCTGGCCAGTAACTTATCATCCAAATTGAATCAGGAGGAAATAGCAGACAAATCCAAATGAGGAATAGTGTATATTTTTGAATACTGCAAAAAAATTAATAACACAAAAGATAAAGAATGCCTGTGGAAATATTTCAATAAAAGGCTGACAACTAAATGCAACATTTGATCCTGGCCTGGATCCCAAACTGTTTGGAAGTAAATGATATAAAGTGTATTAATGAGGAAAAAATATTCATATTGAATGGTGGACTAGATGGTATTATTTCATTCTTATATTTACTGACGTTGAAAATTATATTATGGTTATTTATATAAAAGAATATTTCTAATATTAAATAAACACTGAGGCATTTAAGGGTAAAGAGTGTGATGTATAAATATTACTCTCAAATTATCCACAGAAAAATATTATATACTAGCAGCCTTGTGCACGAATGTGTGTGCCAGTAGCTTGCTGCCACCCTCCAGTAGCTCTCTGCCTGCTGCCCCACCCTCCTATTGCTCCCTCCACTTCCCCACCAACCCTTCATAGCTTGCTGCCCCACCCTCCTGATGAACCATGATCTGGTCGTTACGTGGTCAGTCATTATGTTTTTTGGCCTAACAACCATATGCATATTACATCTTTATTACACAGAATATTCACAAGAGAGGGAAAGAGAGAATACACAAATAAAGCAAATAGAGTAAAATATTAACAACTAGAAGCCCAGTGCATGAAATTCATGCATGGGTACAGTCCCTAGGCCTGGCCTGTGATCAGGGCCATTTTTCCTGGCTTCCAGCACCTGGCCCTGCCCCTCCACCCCCCTGCGACCACCCACCCATGGTTCCCTGTCACCCATGGGTTCATTGGAGCCTGCTGGCTAGGGGAAAGGACTGAGAGGTTGGCTGGCAGGTCCTGTTAAGGCAATCAGGGCCTGCAGGCTGGGGACAGCTCATACATTGAGTATCTTGGCCCTGGTGGTCAGTGCACATCATAGCAACTGGTTCTTCTACCATTTGGTTTATTTGCATATTACCCTTTTATTATACTACTAGAGGCCCAGTGCACAGAATTCATGCATGGAGGGGGGTCCTCCAGCCTTTACCCTCTCCAATATGACACCCCTTGGGGGACATCCTTCTCTTAATCCATGATGACTAACCACTCATCTACCTGCCTGCCTGATCGCCCCTAAGCCCTCCACCTGCCTGCCCACCTGATTGCCCCTACTGTGCACCCCTGCCTGACTGATCACCTCTAACCTCTCTGCCTGCCTGTCTGATCACCCCTAACTGCCTCTGCCTGCCAGCCTGATCTCGTCCCTAACTACTCTCCCCTGCCATCCTGGTTGCCCCTATCTGCCCTCCCCTGCCAGCCTGATATTGCCTCCAACTGCCCTCTCTTACTGGCCTGATTGCCCCTAACTGCCCCCACCACCATAGCTTTGTCCAAGAGGAAGCCAGATGTCTGGAAGATGGCCAGTCAACCAAGTCTAATTAGCATATTATCCTTTTATTAGTATAGATAGATTATATAGGATATAATTGCTTAAATGGGAGGGTGCCTTTTTCAGCAGGAAGAGATGCTCTTGGCAGACAAAAATACGTAATTCCCATATTTGGACTGATAGCCAGCCATATGCACTATACTGCCATACCATTCATTAAAAAAATTGAGTCACTTTCTTACATCTTACACCAAACAGCTGTTAACCTTAAAACTTCTCCTCAGCCCCCACCTTAGGTTCTGCTTTTGCAGTTCCCCCAGATTTGGTTCTGATTGGTTGGTTTCTATGCCAGTCAGCATCAAAAGTTCTGCCTCTTAGGAAGCCATTGGCTCCTAGCAGTTCACCTAGATTTGGTTCTGATTAGTCAGTTTTTATGCCAGTTAGCATCTCCAGGCTTATCTCCGGGCCTGAACAGCTGTGACCCCAGGCTGCTGGCAAGCAGGCTAAACTGCTGACCTCTGGGAGAGAGAGAGATAGGCTTAGCTGTGGTGAGGCCAGGAGAGAGAAGCAAGGTCTTATCACCCTGCTTCTCTATCTGGGCCTTACCAACAGCCACTGCCACTGCTGATCAGCCCTGCTTCTCTTTCTCTCTCCAAGAGGTCAGCAGTTCAGCCTGCTCATGCAGCCTGGCGATCAGTTGAGCCTCTGGTCATTGTGGATGTTATGACCCTGACTCTTTATATATATAGATAGGATAAGTGAATCTGAGTAAAGTGAATATTGATATTTAATCTTATTCTTGCATCTTTGTGTAAGTTTGAAATTACTTCCAAGTAAAAAGGTTGTTTTTGTTTTTTGTTGTTGTTGTTTTTTTGTGGGGTTTTTTGCTGGGCTTGTTTATGTGTCTCCTATGTCTGAAAAGGCTGCTCTAAGAAAAGGGCTTTAAAAAAAAAAGGTTCTTGTTTGTGAATCAGTTTTCTCGAGAAGAGAGCTATTTTCCTGTATTTTAGAAGACAGTGATCTGTGGGGAAGATGGTGGGAATCAGGAAAGCAGCTGAAAAAGCTAGTTGTGAGTACTATTGTTCTAGAATAAGATATTTTTAATTTTATTATTTTGTTATTCCTCACCCAAGGATATTTTTCCATTGATTTTAGGAGAGTGGCAGAGAGAGGGAAAGCCAGAGAGAAACATTCATCAATTGGTTGCCTTCTGCACAAGCCCCAGCCAGGGCCTGGGCCAGGGAGCTACCTACAAATAAGGTGGGTGCCCTTGATCAGAATCAAACCCAGTTCTTTGATCCACAGGCTGACACTCTATTGACTGAGCCAAACTGGCAAGGGCTTGAATAAGGTATTTTTTTCTAACATTGAGGAGTTGCTAGCTCAAGAATTACAAAATTTTACAAGAATATTGTTTGTTATAGTGAAATTATATATATCTTTAACATTTATGTTAAATAAATGATAGTTTGTAATGAGAATAATAACATTAGTATTTATAACTTAATTTTTGTTAAATATTTTGTGTCTTGATGAGAACAACAGATCCTAGAACTTCATTCTTTTGTTTCCCTTCAGTTTTCCTTCATATTTTAAATCTAACCTATTAGAAAAATAATCATATGGCATTGATTACCTACTAGTTATTATATCAATAATTAATGTAAAAAGTGATTTTTCCCTCTTTTAAATGATTTTAGGAGACCTGACCTGAAAGAATAATCCATATTTTAGAAGTCCTGAAGGAGCTAACAAAATGCAGCACTGTTTAATTTTGTTTATATTTATTATCCAAAAGAGTATTAGCTGGAGGAAATAGCCATGCTACTATTTACATCAATGAGTTTTTATGTTAACCTATATTTTTTCCATCAATATTAGATATAATAATGGAGGTACAACTGAATAAATATCTGACCTTGTGAAATTGTGAGGAATTTGTTAAACTATGCTCTAAATTTAATTCTCACCAAATTCTCACTAAAAATATCACTTATTTTTCCTTATAAACATAATGATTATAAGTCATTATTTATCTGTGGGATATTGATATTACCTTAGGCTCTTAAAGAGCTCAGCAAATTCATGACCTCTATCCTAAGTTTTATATTTCAAATTCCTTTAAGAAAAAAGAAAGGCTTCAAGATCTGGTCCCCATTACTCAGCTGTCAAGAATGTCTTTTCTTTCTGGTGGTAAAGAAATATCACATTGCAGTGCTTTGTTTCAAGGTCATCTGTCAAAAATCTCAATTTATCTGCAAGTCCTAATGGATCTTAAACATCAGTAAGTGGCTCATTCTTACTTTGCAATATAAAGTTGAATCTGTTCTTATGTCATCTAATAAGACTATGAGTGCTTTTTAAGCAGTGTTAGGAGTAAACACATCTAGTTCTCTTTTCTTTCTCTCTGAAGAGAGGACAAAGATATCTCCTCCTGAAGAATAGAAACTCTCTGGCATCATCTCTTTATCAGTTCACCTCAGAATGAAACAGTAACCTTTTTATATACAGAATCTTTTTTAAAAAAATGTTTTTGTCACTATTGTGAAAGAGACACTATCCCTACCTGAACTATCTATAAAACACCCCTTTTGTGAGCATCCTTCCTATTTTCATAGAATTTAAAGTATTCATTTACATTGATATGCCAAATACAGCCATCTGGATTACACAGTAGAGGGCAGTTTATTAAAGGGAAGTTTTAAATAGAAAACTTTAGGAGCCTATTTTATTCTTTATATTGCAAGTATAAGGACATCAAATGTCAATTAATATATTTTTGTGTGAACCTGAGTACCTCTTTGCTACTGTGTGGAACATAACCTGAACAAATCTTCATGTTCTTGTTGTTTAATGGGTATAGAGTTTCAGATTTGCAAGAAGTTATGGAGATGGTTCACAACAATATGAATATACTTAACACTATTGAACTGTACATTTTAAAATGGTTAAATAGTAATTTTTATGGTTTTTTAATCATAAAATAAATAAATTTTGAGAAGAAAAAAATATATCCTCATGTCCATATCCAGGAAGTCTAAACAGGCTGGAATGCATTTTTCATAATTATGCTAATCATTATAACATTTTGTTAGGGCACTCTATTTTAAGTAGGCTGGCTCTTTCCTTCTCATCTCCCCCTACACATTATGTTTTATCCAACAGAGATTCAGAAAATTTATTCATTTATTGATTCAGCCATCAAAAATTAAGTTTCTACATGCCAGACACTCTTCCTAGTATTAGGGAATATTCAAATAAGTTTAAGAAAAGGCCCTTGCTTTCAAGGATTCTATGCTGTTATAGAGACATTAATACATTGCTCTCAAAAACCCAGAGTAGAGAGCAATGTTATCTGAGTGGTAAAAGGAAAGGAAATATGTATTGATCATCTAAGTGCATTCACATGTGATCTCATATAATTCTTTCAGCCATCCTCTCCCAGGAGTTTTATCATAACCTTCCCCCTTTTTGCACTAAAAAATGAAGAAACTAGCTGGAAGTTATGGGATTTTAAAGTTGACATATCTGAGTCCAAAGCCCATGTTCATTCTAGTAGGAACACAGCCTTACACTTTCAGGAAAGAAAAAGGTCACTTCAAAATTTAGTTGAATGGGAGAGAGGATGTTCCACATATAGGGCACAGGGCAAGAAGTGGGGTAGGAAAGGAAAGAATTCTCCTGGGGAACAGCAAGGAGTATTGCTGATCAGTAGTAGAAAATGAGTAAAGTCATTTAATGGTAGACTGGGAGGCCACATTTTATTCTACAGCCAACAGATCTGGAAAATTCTGATCAAGGGCATGGGAAGATGAAGGCTATCTTTTAGAAAAACATTCTGCCAATAGAGTACATATGCTACTCTGTCATTTCCAGTACAAGCCACACTTTTGGTTTCTGGATTGGCCCCAGAAGCTGCCAGTCATGCTTTTTGTGGTCTGTGGTAGATACATTTCTTCCTTCCTGTGTGAGACTCACAGTTCTTTCTTAGTTTTAAGTGTGTCATTGAGAAGTGCTTCTGGGGCTAAGAAAGAGGAGAAGGTCAAGAGAAAGGGAAGATTCAAACTTATTATACTGCAATTAAAATAATAATTTTACTCCTTGATTAAAGAAACAGTAAGCTTTTGATACATTTTTTATCTCAAATAAATGTCCATTCTGGGAGGATGAGTGAGACACGAGATTCTAGGATCATTGCTACTTCATAAGTAGCCTTCACAAACTCAATAAAAGTTCTAGAAGGTCTATGTCGGGAAGGATAGTGGGATCATATCCAGCTTAAAAGGGAATGGCATTCTTGAAGCTTCTGTAGCATATTAGAGGTTGACGCTCCAGTGCTAGGAGTTGAAGATATGCCCAGATATTACAGGAGTGCCCAAACCCTGCAGCCAAACTTTCCTTGAATTTCCTGTATTAGAGGGTAATGTTTCTTACCCCTGCATGCACATTAGAGTCATCTGGAGAGTTTTAGAAAGTATACCCATATCCAGAACCCACTACGAAGGGTTTCTAAATTAACTGGGACAGTTTTAAAAATTAGGTTTCATTTACAAAAGGTAACATTACAGATTTTGATCTATAGTTTAATGAGTGGGTTCATTTTTAAACTTGAGATGCCATAAAATTCAGCAGTGCACAACCTTTGACCTACATGCAGCAAGTTAAGCATCAATATGGAAGGAAGAAATTTAGAGACTTAGCAGAAATGGAAATGATTATTAAAATTACCTTCAAAGTATATTTTAGGCTGCATTTTCTCAGAAAGCACAGCAATTTGGCAAGAGTTACTCTCTCTGTGTGTGTGTGTGTGTGTGTGTGTGTATGTGTGTGTGTGTGTGTGTGTGTGTGTGTGTTTTAACTTTTTTTTTTGGCAATATATCTTAGAACAACTAATTCACAATACACATCAATAAATTGGGAAGGCCATGCATTATGAGACCAGAAGATTTTTTTACCTTTGTGAATCATCCTACTGGTTCAATCTGAAGGCCTGTTTGGATAAATTAGGCATATGTAAAAAAGCAGAGGGCTGCTTTTGGTGGTATGATCTGGGCTACGTAACTTTAATAGAAACATTTAGTTGGTTCTGTTCTTATGTACTAGAAAGAATATGAAAGAAGGAGCAGCACAGGATATTCTGCCAGCATCAGTCTATCTTAAGGAAAAAGACTTGCCTGTGCCATGCTTCCAAGGGTAAGATCCTCTGCATGGAAAAATACCAGAGAATACCAAAAAGTAAATCCAGAAGAACATGAAGGAAGGGAAAAATTGAACTAGGAATTTAAGGCATTGCTCAATTTTTCTTATTACAATTTAAACTGCTTCTGAAACATTGATAGATAGGAGGATCAGGAATTTTATCAAATAATAAATGAGTGATTTTGGTAAACATGTAAGCAATTAAACATGCAAGATATAACTTTATTGTTTGATATTCATTTCTAGCATTCTGCCTGAGAGAGATGATGACACACTAAAACCTAATTTCTGGAACCAGATTTTGGAAGCCTAGACTTTAAATTCTTATTGGTTGTTGACATTAAGCAAACAAATTCTTAACAAGGCAGAAAAACTGTACATGATCTTCATGTCTAAGCATTAGGCTTAGAAAAATATTTAGTCATAGTTTTAACATTCTTATTTCATAGAAATGTTAAAAATGAGTGAATAAATTATGTATAACTTTAGCTAGCTAAAAGAAGATTTTAATACATGGAAATGTAAGCATAGCAATGAAGCAACATTATAGAGTCACCATTTCCCCCATATATAAGTGGGTGCTTAGGGGAATAACTATTGAATATTTGCGATATTTCAAGCCAGGAACTGAGAAAAGTTCATTTCATGGATTTTCTCATTTAATTCTCACCACACCTTCATGGTATTGGTCCTGTTATTATTCCTATTTAACAGAAGAAGGAACTGAGAAGTTGCATAACTTTTTCAGAATCGCACACCTTGCAGGGGCAGAGGCAGGGCTGATTTCAGACCTAGTAGAAGCACAGAATTAATACATCAAATCCTTACAATTGTGTTCAATGTAAAACATCAAAAATACAGCCCACGGTCCCTGCTGGAGGCTGCTCAGAGCAGGATAGAAAAGGTAGGGAGCTGAAACCTACCCCTGGCTTCACCTCCTTTAACCCTCTAGACCTTAGCCATTCCTCACAACATACACCAAATAATCAGGTAATTGTTTTCCTTTCTTCTCTGACCTTTCTCCTTCCTTCAAATAGCAGGTTCAAAGTAGACCAGGACAGTGACAGTAGCAGACAGAAACTATTGTTGAGACAGCTCTTTTCCACCTATCACCCTATAATGCTGAGCATGTTTCGGAGCATTGTCAGCAGTAGGCCTGAGTTAGGCAGGACCTCGGCTTCGATAAGTGGTTCTGAGAATGCCTCTCAATCTATGAGTGTCTCTGTCACAGTTTGTCACTGTGCCATTAAATCTCACGATTCAACCACTGAAACAAAGGCATGTATCTGGAGAAATAAGAATGATAATTAAGTTCTACATAATACTAGCTGCTAGCTGCAAGTTGCAGTTCTAAGCCCTTAACATACACAGCTTTCTTCTTCCTCGTTTTAGTCCTGTGAAGTCGATTTAGAGGTGACCAATTTATCACCAGTTGCTTAGAAGTTCCTTGGTTTGAGCAAGAACTTCCCTAATCCTAAGCAAAAGGGAATGGTTAGTCATGTAAGATCCTTACCTGCGAGATTTAAGGTAGTTATCTATGAATGTGGTCAGTATATTACACTGGTTAGCATTTTGCTGAGAATATAGCCTTAAATTTGTTGTTAAGTGGTTTGACAGAGAGCAGGAGCTGGGTTCAGAGAGGAGCTTGCTGGGAGAGAATGTAGATGAGAACCTAGAAAGTAGAGTAGGAACCTAAAAACTAAACCCTCATGAATCCTGCTTCATAATGTTGACTAGGGCTGGTGACAAGCACATTTTGAGCTATCAACAGATTAAAGTGGTAGTGGTATTAAAAGCATTATTATTTTTAAAAGTAAGGTAATTTAGAAGGTATTTTCACCTCCTAACTTTTCTAATAACCCTACAAAAGACATTTGACAGCAAATAAGAGTTTATAGGTATTGTGGCTCCCCTAGAGATTCAAAGGGTAGTCTTGGCAATACTCTGCAGAATTTAGCAGCATGTGTGAAATTACTCATGGCAACAGTTCTCATTCTGTGCGCTTCATTTTTTATTTTTTTAACCATGGGTATGAGACTTAATTCTTTCTATGTGTGGTAAAGTCAACTACCAGTTTGCTTTTTGGTGATAATATATAACTTTCTACTCACCTAAGGAAGAAAAAACATTACAAGTGATGTTTGGTACTATATCCAAGTTCCTGAAGACATGCTCAAGTGAAAATTACTTACATAATGCCTGAAGGCCTTTGGTAATCAGAAAATGTGGCAAGTTTATAATGAGAAATTGGTCATTATAATGAGTTGATGGTGATAATATATTTAATTCTTTCATTAATACAGAATATATAAACAAAACTCAGTACTTTAAGACTTTTACTTGTAAATAATGACCACCACCACCCCACTCCCCCAATAACTGGGATGTGATTGGATATGGGCTGGTTAGCTTAAGGATGATTCCTTGTCAAACAGAAGCTGCTAGTCATACAGGTGAAAAGATGGTGATGAAGGAGAGTAAGCATAGTTTCAATATAGTGGGCTTATTTTTTAATACTGTGCACACCAATGATCTCTATGGCCCCAAGCGGAGAAGAGACTGTTCTTCCTTTGTAACTATTGTGTTTTCTTCTGATAGTGAGACTAAGCACTTCATATTCTTGATAGCTAAACATGACAGTTGATGGGAGTGGCAGGTCATGGTGAGGAACAGCAGAGCTGAGAGACTCCATCTCATTTCAGAGGGCTGTAGCATGGAAAATGGAGATGAGTTTTATCTGAATGGGCCACACTGTGTGAATGTCAATATCACTCTCTACTTCAAGGTGTTCTCCTGTGGAGGCTGCCCAAATTCCAGTCTATTGAACTGCAAGATATATGTGTCCTAAAAATCACAATCACAACAATCCTAAATATTTTCTCTCCTTGCCTGGTCAACAATTAGAGATATGAGTAAGAAGAAAAATGGCAAACTGTTCTGAAAACTTCCAATTGAACAAACTAGCTCAATAGCATTTCAAATACCATCTTAAAGGACTGACTGAATTAATGTAATCTTTTTTGGTTATTTAATTAAAAGAGCCTAGACTTTGGATTTAGACAGATCTGGATTTGAATTCTGATTCTGCCATACAATACATTGTTTATATAAATGAATTTCTTAGCACCAGAGCATTTTATCTTGGGAAATGGGGAGAATAATTCCAACATTACTGAAGTTTTTGAGTATTATATAAGGTCATAGATGTAATAATCTGGAATAGTGTAACAGCAGGTAGTAGGCACTCAATCAGAGTGTTCTACTTCTTTCCAGAAATCAGCTAGGTCCCTGGGACAATCTGGTCGTTAAGGACAGCTCAGCTTTATTCAGGACAGTAGTCTTCTAGTTTTAAAATAGTCATAAAAAAAATAAAAGTCTACAGCCATTTCGGAAATTTTGCTACAAGTCCCTAATGCCCACTGTCACTTTGTATTTATATGAGATCAATTTGGAGATTTGATTGTCCTTACTGTCATGTGTGCAACTGATCTAATGGAACACTGGCTTTCCCAGAAGACAGATCGTAGGCCTTAGGTTAAGGCACACACAGAGAGCAGCCCAACAGCAAACACACACAGCTCAGATTTCCACTGATAAAATTCAATCCTAGGCATAAATTACAAGGTGCTTACAAAGCAAATGAAACACAATCTATCAAGCTTGTATCTCACAGCCAAAATGGATGTGATTGAAACAAGTTTCTTTGCAAATTCTTATTTTGGATCATGACATTTTCCTATAGTTTGTTTAAAAGTTTTCTGAAGTCACTAAAAAGTAATTGTGGGTTTTGGGGTTTTTTTTGCAACAAAGAAATCCTAGGAAAGCACATACAATGCAGCAGCTGCTGGCATAGGAAGAGGATACTTTGCTTGATTATAAATATTCTGCCAAAGATTTAAAAGTAGTTTTGTACACTGAAGTATCACAACTGGGTTATCTCACTTTGCACAAATAACATCTTTTTTGCCTTCAGCACAAGTTGCTAATAATTTGCCAGTGTACCAAAAATTCTTGACCAGCCTAGTCTTCTCAGAATACGTAATATGAGGCTTTAAAATGAGTGAGTATGCTTGATTATCAAACTCTTTGATCTTTTCCCATCTGATAAGTAAAATAATGTCATCTCATTCTATCAACTACCCTGCCAGGTCTGAATGGGTCCTCAGCTTTCCTCTTCAGCAATCCTGTAAGTCTCCGTGGGAGGCAGGTGCTTGGCTTGGCAACTGGCATCTTGGCAGCTGATGTTGGTTCCTTATCATGTCTGCAGCTTCTCTGTAGGGCACATTATCCACAATGCCTTCCAGCAGTGGTCCAGATGGTCTTCATACTGCCATGTGGGTGAGGGAAGTGCTGGAGAAAGGGCAGCAGGTGTATAGTATGGGCCCTGTTGAGTGTGAGGGATGAAAAAGGGAGGCCCAGGTGAAGAAATGTACCTCTTTCATACTTTTTTCTCTCCTCCCACCAGCATCTATTCACCAAGGATTATAGTGCAATCACACTTGCAAAATCTGCTTCACCTTTTTGTGTGCTGCAGGTAAAATAGAAGACAATTAAGGAGATACCCTTCCATTAGGCAGGCAAAGGAGGCCTTTAGGTCACTCCCATCATCAGAGTACAAGTGGGTAGATGACATTACTGTATAGAACTCATTTGCAAAAGTGTTATTTATTGAGTTTCCTGTATTAAAATAATTCCACTGTTCTACTAGATGTGTGACCCACTGTGTTCTTATTCCCCGGCATATCATTTTTTTTTCTCTTTTCTGAATAATTCCAAGTTTTACTATGAAACTTATTGAGTCCCTCGTTAAGTGACACATCTTAAACTATTTCTCCTCCTTGATGCATAAGTATTTACCAATAAATCTGAGGAATTGCCTCAGCATTGACTAATTCATTCAATGAACATTATTGAATACCTACTCCATGGTAAATATTGTATTAGGGTCTAGGAGTAATAAAGAGAAATAAAATATTGTTCCTGTTTTCTCTCTCTCTCTCTCTCGTCAAATACATTTGAGAAATGCTGTACACATGGTACATCATATATTTGCATATTAAAAGCTCTGGGTATTTGATAGAGAATCTTATTTTATTTCACTCAGATAAACTTAGACATACCTTTGTAAAACAGCTATTGACACTATTCTTTGTAAATTTATACTGTAACCCTTTGTGTAATCCCTGTTGAGAAACTAGCATTTCTCAAAAAAACCAATGCAAGATCCTTTTATGAAAATCTTTCCTTTTTCTAGAGGAGGAAGAATTCAAGGAAACCTCTTAGATTTCCAAATGGGTTTTTGAATTCAGAGCATTTAAAGGAGAGAATGTGTGTGTGTGTGTATATGTATATGACAGTTCAACCGACTGGTAGCTATGATGTGCACTGACCACTAGGGGGCAGATACTCAATGCACAGGCATGGAAACATGGAACTGACTGATGAATCTCAGAGGGAAGAGGAGTGGGGAGGGGAAAGGTGGGAAGAGATTAACCAAAACAGGCCTCTGTGTGCTTATTAGAGGCCTGGTGCATGGATTTGTGCACAAGTGGGGTCCCTCAGCCTGGCCTGTGGGGATCAGGCCTCACCTCAACTGGCAGTCTGACATCCCCTGAAGGTCCCCAGATTGCGAGACATCACAGGCCAGGCTAAGGGGCCCCACCAGTGCATAAATCCATGCTCCAGGCTTCTAGTATTATATATTTGAAAGAATTGTATATAAGTTTAAGGTATGCATTATTATCACTTCTTACATAATTGCATTTTAAAATTTTGAACTTCTACAAGAAAGGGATTTAAAGAGTTAGCATAGTTGACCAGCTTTCCCTGAAACTTTATCACTGGTTTTCTACTAATTTTCGTAGGTCTCCAAGCACTGAAAAGTGTCTGGACCTTTGTTGTAATTAACAAGATCTCAGGAAGATCATATGGTTTGTGACTTAGAATGAGTTGGAAGCAGGAGTCCCCATCCTTTTGGGAGAGCAAGGCGCACTGTTTCCTAATGCCCTGACCTCGCTGAGGGATTCCTGAGAGCATCTGGCTCTGTCACTTTCCTGCTTGAAATACTCTTGAGCAGCTGCCCCTCACAGCAAGGTGACTGCAAGTGACTGGCTTTGGATCCCTGTTGTAAATGACAGCTGCAGGGTGATTTTGGTCATGGCTGCCAAGAGACAGAAGTTGAGTGAAAACATTATAGAATTTTCATTATTCACAGTGGCAGTATGTTGTTCATGGCCAAACAAAGAGGATACCAGTTGAATACAGAAAAAAAAAATTTGGATCTGCTTTCTGGAAAGCTTCACTAATATTCTTTCATTGCCAGAAAATGGAACAAGGAAAATGAAACTAAAGATGCGTTGAGTATTTCAGCCCTTCCCTATTCTGCCTAGTTTATACATCCTTGGCCTGAGAAACTGACTAAGAACAACATGATTACTACTATTACTACTACTACTACTACTACCACCACCACCACCACCACCACCATTACCACCACCATCTAGCATTTATGGAGCACTCACTAGGTGCCAGATACCACTGTCTGTAACAATTATATGAATTTCTCTTTCCAGCACACTTAGGAAGTAGCTGCTGTTTTACAGATTAAAAAAAAAAAATAGACGTTGAAAGGTGCACAAGGTCACATAGCTAGGAGCTTGTGAGACAGAAACTCAAACTGAGACTAACACCAACAGGGACTTCATGGAAAGTCCATGCCATTGACTTATGACTGAGTTTCTAAAGTCCAAGAGCAGTGACTGTCATTTAATAGACATGGCTTTTTCCAGCACTCTGATCAGATCGCAGCACTAGTACAAGGTGGCATTTCCAAGCAAAGGCAAACAACAGGAAATGAATGTAGTGATTAAATTCCATTTTTTCATAGCTACATTTCAGTGTAAACTGGGCCCGCTTTCCCCTTCTGTAAATAAAGCTAAAGATATCAAGTGACCTTTATGGCTATGGACATGACTACGCAGCATATTCCAATTTCATAGCTTCCTTTAAGATCAAGGTGATTTGATTTTGTTTGTTTTTGTATCTGAGCACCATCTTGTCCCCTGATGGCACTGAGTGAAATGAGGATCAGTCCATCCCTCATCTCCTGCTGAGGGGACATGGTTGAGATGTGCATTTTATACATGAATTTGGCCTAAAGTTTGTGGAATACAGTCATTATGGGAGGCAACACTAAGGGAAATGCAGTTCAGGTTTCCATCTGTGTTGAAAGTATTATATTAGTGCTAAGAGGTGCATTTATTAGGGGTACTTTTCTCTCTGAATACATCTTAAGGTTTTCTTTATGACTGCTCAAAGATTTTCTTTCTTTTAAAGATTAAAAAAGGATTTTATTTTTAAAGAGCTCAGTTCCAGTGTGAGCAGTACAGTGATGCTCTATTCTCTTGCACAAGGATTTCAAAGAAAAGAGATTATAGGCCATTCTATTCATCTTCCAGCCACTATAGAGAAGTTGATGGGGGTATCAGAAAGTCCACAGAAGACCTTTTGACTGAGAGATCAGAAATTACTTCTCTGAAGTTGTGAGGTAAGGGAGCTCCATACAGATGTCATTCTATTTTTGTCATCCCCACAGTTCCCACAATTCATCCTGATTTCTTCATCACCAAGTTTTGACAGTTTCTTTTTCAATAAGGCTGAATGCTGTGGGCTGTTGCTCACCATTTTCACTGCAGCCAGTGCTAGGACTGTGGTCAGTATTGGAAATAAACTTTTATTAGAATGTTTCCATTAAGAATCTTCAAGGCCATTATGTCAGGAATGAGACACCATCTATCTTGTTCTGACTTAATTGCACAAAGCAACATTGGTTTTATATGCCATAAAGCCGCTTTTAGGCAAGATGGAACTTCATATCTACTCACAGGATCTCATTTTGTTGAAACTTTCAGTTTCTCTTAACACTGCTAAAACTATAACGCAGCCTCACTTTATGAGGCTTCTGAAATGGTGGCTGCAGTCACTGCCTGGTTTACTAAATTGACAATGACATGTACAATATGAAGTGCTAGGATCCACCTAAGTTGGATTCACAGCAGCTGTTCACAGTATTTGTACACTCTGCCTGAGGAGACTGCTTCATGCTGCTGCCAAGAGCATTTATCTCCCTCTATGACCAAGCTCCTTTTCATCTTAACAACAGCACTTAGAGCCCACCCTCACCCTTTAATCAACCTTCAGTCATTGACCAAGGTTCTCTGATGAACTAACCACCTCCTCTTAAGCACTTTCTCACTCCTTAGCCCAGGTCAACATAGTGTTGGACACTTGGCAAAGGATAGACTTAGGTAAAGAGAAGTTAGTATACTTGCTCCTCTTCCATTTATCCAGCATATTCATCTGGAGTTCTATCTAAGCCCAGAAACTCTTAGAGGAAGGCTGAGCTAAGGCAGCCCAGGCTGTCTCCAGCACCATCTTGCTCCCTGACTGTGCTAACTGAAATGAGATCAGTCAATTGCTAGGCCATTGGTTTGCTGAAACAGAATTACCAATTTTTGTTTTTAGAGGGAATTTGCCACTTGACAACCAAGTGAAGAGCAAACAAGTACCAAAGCACAGAACCTCACAAGTTTAATACCTTTGTCCTGACCTTTTGCACTTCAGAATCAGTGTTTCCTATGGGACTGGCCAGAGAGGTCTGTTTCTTCAGGTAATGAGAAAAGGTACTTACCATATGTCAAGGTAGTTACTTCTACTCATCTCCCAAGATTCTCTTAGTGCATTCCTGAGATGTGCCTGGGAAAAGCCCTTTCCAAATCCATCATTAATCGCTAAAAGGCAAAATTATACATTCTTTAAGTATATCAAATATCATTTCAATTTGGGTATTTAAAAGGGAGTCCTTCTCTCCCACCCACCTCAAACATGAGTCTTCGCATCTTTTTTCATTTAACTGGGGTTCTCTAACACTTAGAAGTTGGTTCTGTTTCACCCTTTGCGTCAACAGAACTCCAAATCTTTTGTTAAGATTTTGTTTAGTACCAAGCCTATATTAATTAGATTTCAATTGATTGGTCTCAATAATGGAAGAGCCTTTAAAGATATAAATAAGGGATATTTATATGCCTTATTACTTCACTAGAGGCACAGTGCACAAACATTGTATGGGGCAAGTGGGGAGTCTCTCAGCCCAGCTTGCACCCTCTCGAAATCCAGGAGCCCTTTGGGAATGTCCAACTAACCGTGGGAATAGGCCTAAACTGACAGACATCTTTAGCTCTGCTGAGGAGGTGGGAGAAGCTCCAGCAACTACTGCTTTGCCTGCCAGCCATGAGCATCTGTCCCCTGGTGGTCAGTGCACATCATAGCAACTGGTTGTTCCACCATTGGGTCAATTTGCATATTAGTCTTTTATTATATAAGATTCCTGAAAATAGGAATGAGGGGACTCCATCATACATACAATGCACATGTATGTTCATATATTTTTTAATTGTCTACTGAGATTTTCCACTCCTGAAGACAAGGGCTGTGTGTGTTTAACAGGTTTAGACCTATGACCTATGGCCACTTAGAAAACACTATTAATAAAAAACTACAACTAAAAGACAGAATGGACATCATCCAGAACCACAGGAAAGCTGGCGGAGTGTAAGTTCTACTGCTAGAAGGAAAGAGAGGGGCTCAGGGAGACCCACGGAGCTGCAAAAAGCCGAGGTACGGAGACGCGCGCACTGAGAGAGCGGGTGCCGGAGTACCTGGCTGGCTTTCTCTGGCGGGAGGGAAACGGAGACTCCCAACGGCATTGAACCCCTTATTTTACAACACTAAACCCCAGATCCAGCGAAACTCATACGGGGGGAGTTTGGACTGTGAAAAGGGAGAGGTGCACAGAAATTTAGGGGAGTCGCAGAAGATCAGGTCTGGTCTCGCACGCAGACGGTGCTGCACGCAGGACAGATTGCTGATTGTGCCGCTGGCTTTCACGAGTGGGCGGGAGACAGACCCTCCGAACTGTGCCACTTCTGACTCCACTAAACCCCTGTTTCGGGCGAAACCCTGGGGACCTAGACTCGTGTGGTCCTAGTGCTCAGGGGAGCTGGAAAGGCAGCGGTTAGAGGCACTGCTGGTGCGCGCGTGCACAAGGACCGCTCCAGGGATTACCCAGTCACCTGAGACTTGGGCCGTGGAGGGCAGGGCCGACAGGAAGGCAAGGCGGTCCCTTAAGCCCTGAGACTCCACCCCTCCTAAGCTCAACAGAGGCTTCTTCGGCTTTGCCTCTGGCATTATAAAGCTGAATCCAACACAGAAGTTTCCCTGGCATAGTGAAAATGCCGAAACAAGGGAAGGGATCACAAACAAAAGAAATGGAGAAAAAAAAAAAACGACTGGATATAGAGTTCAAAACCACGCTTGTAAGGTTTTTCAAGAATATGCTAGAAAAATTCGATAAATTTAGTGAGACCCAAGAGGAGATGAAAAAGGACCAACTAGCGATACAAAAGAGCCAACTAGAGATGGAAAAGGTCCTACTAAAGATGATAAAGGACCAAATAGAAATTAAACATACACTGACTGAAATAAAAATTATTATACAGAGTCCTAACAGCAGACTAGAGAAAGGCAAGAATCAAGTAAAAAATTTGAAATATAAGGAGGCAGACAACATTCAACTGGAAAAGCAAGAAGAGAAAAGAATCCAAAAATGTGAACATAATGTAAGGAGACTCTGGGACAGCTTTCAGCGTACCAACATCAGAATTGTGGGGGTGCCAGAAGAAGAGAGAGAGCAAGATACTGAAAACTGTTTAAAGAAATAATGACTGAAAACTTCCCACATCTGGTAAAAGAAATAGACTTACAAGTCCAGGAAGCACACAGAACCCCAAAGAAAAGGAATCCAAAGAGGACTACACCAAGACACATCATAATTAAAATGCCAAGAGCAAAAGAGAAAGAGAGAATATTAAAAGCAGCAAGAGAAAAAGAGTTTATTACCTACAAGGGAGCACCCATACGACTGTCAGCTGATTTCTCAACAGAAACGATGCAGGCCAGACGGGAGTGGCAAGAAATATTCAATGTGATGAATAGCAAGAACCTACAACCAAGAATAATCTATCCAGCAAAGCTAACATTCAGAATTGAAGGGCAGATAAAGAGCTTCACAGATAAGAAAAAGCTAAAGGAGTTCATCAACTCCAAACCAGTATTATATGAAATGCTGAAAGGTACTCTTTTAGAAGAGGAAGAAGAAAAAGGTAAAAGCCAAAAAATTATGAACCACAAATACTTATCTATCAACAAGTGAATCTAAAAATTAAGTGAATTAAAAATTTGATCAACAGAATAAACTGGTGAATATAATAGAATCAGGAGCACAGAAAGGGAGTGGATTGATAATTCTCAGGGGGGAAGGGGTGAGGGGTGTACAGGGAGAGACTGGACAAAAATCATACACCTATGGATGAGATCAATGGGAGGGAGCTAAGGGCAGAGGGAGGGGTGGGAACTGGGTGGAGAGGTGCTATGGATGGGGAAAAAAGAGAAACAAATGTAATAATCTGAATAATAAAGATTTAATTTAAAAGAAAAAGAAAAAGAAAAAGAAAACACTATTAATGTTAATGATATGGAATTTAATAATTGGCCATAACTTGGAGCCAGTACTTCACAATAATGAGTTATTTCCTTTTAGGCACAATGGATTGGCTGTAGGAGGTTAAGATATTTAGAGATATGCCATTTTGAAAAGGAAGCATCAAAAGAGCTGCTACAGAAAAATCAGTGTGAGAATCTATCTCTCTTATGAAATCCCAAAATATCATACTTTTTTATGGCAAATACTATTTTTTTGCTTTAAAAAATAGTTGAAGGTATACACATAGACCCCTAAAGGCAGGATCCCTGTTGAAATCTTCATATATTATTCCTTATATTTACATAAGCCCATCTCTTACAAACATTAAGTACTTCTACTGAATTAATGGAGAGTGGGTTGACTGTAGAACCATAATGGTAGGGGTGCTGGTGGAACTGGCTTTACAAGATATACCATCTGTGTCATTGCTTTGGACCTTTTCACAGGCCAAGGCCTCTGTACTACACTCTCTTGCTCTCTCCACCCCATTCCTAAGCTCTATCTAAAGGACAAGTTCTTAAAAATGTCATGAATGTTATTTTCAACTTATTAACTCTAAATGCACATTAGTGGAACTATTTCTTACTTTATACCATTGTTCCTTTCTCTTTATTCCTCTCCTTTTGTTCTTTCTCTCTTTCTACCCTATCTCGTTCTCTTCTGAAACGGTTCCTCCCACACTGGTTCACTTTCTTTCACTTTCTTTCTACAGAGATAAACATCAAAGAGATAGGAAAAGATAAAATAGGTGAATACTTATATGGAATGGGATGGAATATCGTAACACAATTACTGGCTCTGTCTTTTTTCGGTGTATACTTTAATGCCTGTTTCATAGGATATTTAGTTAGGTAATTTTTTTAAGACCAGTTCATTTTCAAAAAAGGCTTTCGAGTTGAATGATTAAATATAATATAAAATGGCAAAAACAACTATGGAATGTTCAGTATATTCCTGAAAAATTAAAAATCTGAAAAATTTAATTTCTTTTTTCCTTTCAAAAATATTTATTAAGTACCAACTATATGCCTAGCAACATGTAGAACACAAAACATACATACATCGCTAGTTAAGACATGATCCTTGCCCTTAATAAGCTCTATCAAGTAAGTAGGTGAAAAAAATGATACAGTTGCACCACAACAAAGCCCAGGACAATATTAGCTTTTCAAGTCAAGTTTTCTAGGAAATTTTCTATCAGAAAGTATTGGATGAATCTTCTTTTACAGCACTTCACAGTGAATGAGAAAGAGAAACACAGAAAGAGACCAGCTCTCCAACTCCAATGACATTTGAAACTTATGACTGTTACTATAATACCATTTGCTATTATTATTTTTACTAATCATGCAGAGAATGGAAATGACATCATTGGGCAGTTTCTACTCTGCTACTACAATTTTATTCAACTGTTTAGTTAGTGCACTGGCCCTTAATCCTCACAAGCATCAGAATAACCTGCGCAGCTCCGAAATAGACCAACCCCCAGAGATTCTTCTAACTAAATTATCTGAAACATAGGGAGATGTTCAATTTCCAGGTGATTTTAGTGTTGAGACATACTGAATGAATTGGTTGGATATTAAATAGCTGGATCACCTGTCCCTCATGAGAAAGTCAATTTATCAAAAATAACAATAACAATAACAATAATTTTAAAAGTTTAAATAGAAGAGGCTGGGGTTTTAGAATTAAAATTTTTATTCTTTAGAAGGAGGAAACAAACCAGTGCTCTCAGAAACCAAGTTCTTCTTGGCACAAATTCTGAGGGAAATCTTCATGCTTGATGATAAAGTAAGGGAAGTCATTTTTTTTTAAACCAATTTATTTAGAGCTTATTGAGACAGATTTAATGTATACAACTTTATGGGCTTGGAGATAAATATACATTGTAAAACAATTACAATGAAGGCAATTATTTAAGAGATTGCAGAGATGTTGTTTTAATGTGTAGGACTGAGGTCTTCAAATAACACATAGATAGAATTTAGAATATCATACTAGAGGAGTAAACAGGTACCATTATCCCTCCACTTCATCATATCTCATACTTTGAGGACATTACCATTACAGCTCTTCATAAAAGCTAGTTATTCTACTCCTTACAGAAGGCCTGAAATGAAATGATCTTGTCACTGTTAATTCATTGGCTTTGAAAGCCATGAAGATGACTAGGGGGTAAGGATTTTTATAATAAGACTAGAGACCCAGTGCACGAATTTGTGCATGGGTGGGGTTCCTCTGCCTGACTGGCAATGGGGGCTGATCAGGGCTGTCTCACCCAGTCCCAATTGGGGCCAATTGGGTGGGTTGGCTGGGGGGAGGGACCCCAGGAGGTTGGCCGGGAGCACACTGATCAGCAGGGGGGCATGCTCCTGCATTGAGATCTGCCCCCTGGTGGTCAGTGTGTATAATAGCTGCTGGCCGGTATCCAGTCATAACAATTGCTTAGGCTTTTATATATAGAGAGATTAGGCCTATTCTTCTCTATGTGAGAAGGCAGGGATGCTTGAAATTCAAGTCAAGATATTTCTTAGGATGCAGTTCTGAATTCCCTGTATCACAGTGCTTAAGACTCTATTTTCCACAGTGGATGATAAGCTAAAATAAGTTTGGGCTTAAAAGTATTTAGGCCTATGCTAATCAGAGTATAAAAAAACTATTTGTTATATCTATCTATATAAAAAGTGCATTTAAAGTAATAAGTCAAAACACAATAGAAATGTGGGTCAAAGATTAGGAACAGACAGTTCACAAAAAGAAACATAAATGGCTCTTTTAAAAAGATGAAAAATGATCAACTCAGATGAACAAAAATGGAAATTAATCTGGTATGTCATTTAAAAATCTATAAAATTGGTAAATATTCAAATATAAAATCTGTTGGAAAACATGCTCTCATACATTACAGTGCAATTTGACATACATCTATAGAAGTAAATTTGCAAATAATAACAAAATAAAAACCTACATAGCATTTGATCTAACAGTTGACCTTCTAGAAATTTAACCTGTAAAATGAATAATGTTAGTGCTGCAGAATTTATTTTAACATCAAAATTTGGATAAACCTAAATGTCTATATAATAATACCATTATATGATATATCCATATAATGGAACTAGAGGCCCAGTGCACGAAATTTGTGCACAGAGAGGGAGGGGAATTGTCCTTCAGCCCAGCCAGCACCCTCTCCACTGGGATCAGGCCTAAACAGGCAGTTGGACATCCCTCTCACAATCCAGGACTGCTGGCTCCCAACTGCTCGCCTGCCTGCCTTCCTGATTGCCCCTACTCGCTTCTGCCTGACAGCCTGATCACCCCCCTAACCACTCCCCTGCCAGCCTGGTTGATGCCTGACTGCTCCCCTGCCAGCCTGTTTGCTTCTTAATTGCCCTTCCCTGCTGGCCATCTTGTAGTGGCCATCTTGTGTCCACATGGGGGCAGGATCTTAGACCATATGGGGGCAGTCATCTTGTGTGTTGGAGTGATGGTCAATCTGCATATTACTCTTTTATTAGATAGGATAGAGGCCTGCTGCATGGGTGGGGACCAGCTGGTTTGCCTTGAAGGGTGTCCTGGATCAGGGTGGGAGTTCCCTTGGGATGTGGGGCAACCTAGGGGAGGGGCCTGTGGTGGTTTGCAGGCTGGCCACTCCCCCCAGCAACCCAAGTGGAGGCCTTGGTATCTGGGATTTATTTATCTTCTACAATTGAAACTTTGTAGCCTGAAGCAGAGCCAAGCTTCCTGTTCACTGGCTGGCGGTAGCCATTTCTGTTGAGATTTATTTATCTCCTATAATTGAAACTTTGTAGCCTTAAAGTGAGGCCAAGATAGGCAAGGGCTGCAGAAGCTTGGCTTTCTCCATTGCCAGGGGCCACCTTAGCCTTCTGCTCTCTACAGCTCTGTGGCTGCTGCCATTTTTGTTGGGATTTATTTATCTTCTATAATTGAAACTTTATAGCCTTGAGTGGAGGCCTGGGCCTGCCAGGGATGTGTGGAAAGCTTGGCTTCCTCCATCACCGGAAAAACTCAAACCTCCCTCCTGGTCACTCTGTGGCTGCAGCCATCTTGGTTGGGGTTAATTTGCATGCTTGATCCTGATTGGCTGGTAGGTGTGGATTGTGGGCGTGGCTTGTGATATACTGAAGTGATGGTTAATTTGCATAGTACTCTTTTATTAGATAGGATACTATGAAGTCTTTAAAAATCAGGAGGAACTGTTTAACCCACCCATTAGGGATGATCTTCCAGATATATTGTTAAGGAAATAAAACAAGACAAATACATAATGTGTTGCCTTTTGGTTCTTTCTAAATTTTCACCCACTTAAATGTATATAACATATAAAAGAGGTTTAAATGTTTCAGACTATTGTTTTCAGTTGTTAAAAAGTCATAGTAACAGGAAGCAGTATTTCTGCATGAAATCCCATCCTAAGCCAAAATGGCCCCCTTGGGTGCCTACCTCCATGGGTATAAGTTCAAAACGTATTTTCCATATTTGCATGCTCTGTAGAAATGTTAATTATTAACACTCTTATACTGGAGAATCTGAGCAAAGATAGTAATTGGAGTTTAACTGCTCTAATTAATAGGAAACTCACTCCTCCCCAGCACCAGCTAGGATTGGACACATTGTTTTCCTGAAAAGCTCTCCCACATATCCCAACTTCCCACTCCTTTCTACTAACTCCTAATTTTTCCAGTCTTAGCCTATACATCTGTTCCTCTAGACTCTAGAGTCTAGAGAGTATTCCCTGACCCCTTCTCCAGGCATGCTTGGTTGGATTTTCCTTCCACTTACTCCCATAAGATGATTCTTACTATCAGGTGAGCCTTATCCTTCTGCCTTGCAGTCATCTGTTAACTTTTTCTTCTCCGAGACTCTTGAGTTCCCTTAGGGGCAACGACTGGGTTTTACTCACTCATTGCTGTATCTTTAACATTCATCACAGAACCTCCCAGTAATTTGTACTTACTAAATATTTGTTAAATGAAAAATGAAGGACAGTTTTGTTATCAATGACCACTCCTAAGTGGGATTAAGAAAACCATGCTCTCAGCATACGGTCTTAATAGTTTTGGGGTGAGCAGGGAGAGTAGGTAGGGAGACATTGAATATATCAAAAAATAAAATAAACTTTGCACAGCCATTTTAATGTATATTTACTAAAAGATAACTCTAAACATGACTTTTCTTATGTTTTAAAAAAGTGCTATCACTTTTTTTGATTGAGGCAGAATTTATTTGTTACTTTCTGCTCTGGTTACTACAGCTTCTGTCTGCCTAGGTCTCTGATTGCATTTCTCTGATTCTGGGAATGAATATTGATAAGTGCCTTCTGTTTACCCTCTTCTCCCGTTCCCAGGATAACCTAGTCCTATAATCAGGAACCCTGAGCTGAGTGTTAGAGTTTTGTTTTCATCATTTTTTCATTTTTTAGTTCATTCTGTTCAAACAAATGGACCATTAATTTGAAGGTTAGTTTTTTCAAAAGTTAAATAAATCTATGAGAAAGCACAATTTACATTCAGAATTATTTTCAGAGGACCTATTTCTCTCCAATCAAAGTTTATGTACAAACAGACCAATTGCAATTCATGATAAGGCATAAAACCAGTTTTTCATCCTCTCGAAATTTAGTGCTAATAATAATACTTGAATTTTATGTTTATATTAACATGCACACTGCCCTATTTGGCTTCTGTTTCCTAAAACCCTAGTGAATGTGTGTGCCTGACCAATGACCAGAAAAAAAAAAGAGACCTAGGCAGACAGAAGCTGTAGTAACCAGAGCAGAAAGTAACATTCATAAGCCCTCCTGACATCTACTTTTATCATTAAACTATATTAGGGAGGGGAAGGGCATTTTACTATACTGACAATATCTTGCTTTCCTAATAATAGAGTTAGCTCAAAAGCCTTACACTTGGTGCTTCAATATAAGCATAGGATTTGTTGCATTCAAAATTTCTGTTCCCTTAGAAATAAACTTTTCAGACTCACTTAACTGTCCTCTATTGGTTGACTTTTCTTTGCGGTGGAAATGCAGTGGAAAACATTTGGGATTAATATAAAATAATCAAATGATCTTTTGACCAATTTTACTTTATTTGTGTTTTACTCTCAACCAACTTTTGGTATTGATTTTAGCTGCTGCCAAAGGGTAGGCATGGGGCAAATGAAGAAAATACCTAGCTCTTTCCTCTCTGCTTTAATTCATCCCGCTGGAGAGGTTGGCTCATGCCCTCTAGACCTTGGCAGGCAGGATTGTACCTTTCTCTTTCTGCACTACCCCTGCAGGAATTTGTAAGTTCTCTAGGAGTTGAATAAGTATTTTAAAACAAGCAGTGTGGTGGCTGACACTTAAAGTAGAGCCCATTTTAAGTTGAAAAAAATTCCCAGTTGTGTTTCACTAGTCCTGATCCCAGCTGCAGCAGGGCCCAGGAGACTGTTTCTTATGCCCTGGATGTATATATACATATTCACCTCAGTGCATTTGAGTGCATGACTTTGAAGCAGTTGGGAAGCCCTGAACCTTAGAGATGAATTAATTTTCTTTGTGAAACAGATCTGAGAATCTATAGGTACAAAATAAATACACCATAGTTCTCTGTTTATTAAATTGTAAAGATTCTTGGTATGATTTCAAACATCAAGGGCATGAAAAGAAATCAAAAGTATGGGTCTTTCTGTCAAAGCAGGTAAGAGCATGGAAACAAAAATGTAATTCATGGTAGGTTGAGAAGTATCATCATGCATTGAAAAACAGAGCAATGCGGTTGAAAGTAAATTCAAAATTAGTATATAATGGGACTTGTTCTCTCTGGTTTAGAATAACATAGAGTAAATCAGAATTCCTTCCTGGGGGTACTGATCTCAAAAATACATGGTGAATTTTACCTTAAGATTATACTTGAGCAAGAGGAAGCTGATTGTACTGAAATGAAAAGCAGAATTTGGAATTGTGTAGAGAAGTCTCTTTTAAACAAATTAGAAAATTAGAACTTTGAGTAGCCTTTGCTTTTCATTAGATTAACAGTCAGTGAAGCTCAGGAGCATAATCCAAAGACAGTCAGAATTAAAGAAATGCAGTCTTCCACTTTCTTAGACAGTGTTTTGATAACCAATAAGATCCATTATTTACTACTTTGGTCACAAAGTATAATCATCCAAATATAAGCATCTAAACCAAATCTCCTATCATCATTCAAACATGTTGCCATTTGTATCTTGACCTGTGCTTCTCACCATGTGGTACTGACTGTAACCCATGTTGGGTTTCTGAGAGCCTGATTGAATAACTTCAGGCTTCGGTTCCCAGCTTTGAATGCCAATGTTGCCTGGACCCTGGGCTTCATTCTTGCTTTCTTGTTTACTGGCTCAGATGAAGTCATCATTATCTGTCAATTGAGAAACGTTCAAAACAGTGTCCTGTGTGGGATTATTTACATCCTCCTTGAAAATGCCAATATATGGAAGGAGTCTTAACACTAAAAGAGCAAACAACAAACTCCTCAACCAGTAACAAGAAACAAACACAGCAAAGGCTAAAATGGCCAAATGTCTAAACGTCCTCAAAAAACCTGGGCAGGATAGAGAGGAAGAAAGCAGTTCGGAAAGGCATCACTGTGCCTAGAAAGACAAGGACAGTGTTTCAGTCTTAATTGCCCACAATTTTCTCTGCATTCATTATGTTCATTCACAAGCCTAGTATTATTTTGATGTCATTATTCTGTGGATGGCCTTGTTTTTATTTTTTAGAATACAAGAAAGGGACAAAAAGACTTTCATCATGAGCCTGTCAGGCAAACCATTCTCAGAGGAGAGAGTGGTTGAATGAATGAATCTGTGTCAGCAGAACTATTTGTTACACACAATTTCCCTAGAGCTAGGAGGGGGAAAAAAAACAAAAAACAGTGTCCAGGGTGTGAATTGCAGTGCTCTTGTCCTCAAGATAGGCAGTGGGGTCAAATTTGAGGTTTGATTCCTGAATCTGTGTTGGGCCACAACTCCTTGGTGGCAGCATTTTTATGATGAAAGGCAAACACAGAGCTGACTAGGATTTAAAGCTTTGTTCAAGGTCAAAAGGAGCACCTCCACATGACAAGCTTCCTGTAAAAAGCCCAGGGCACCGCAGATTCAAAGCTATTTGTTAAGGCATATCAGGCAGCCAAGAGCATCCATTAAGCTCTGTTTGTAGAGAATTTAGAGAATTAAAATGAAATAGAAGATATGGCCCTTCCTCTTAAGAGTGTAAAATCAAATGGAAGGAATAAAATACACAGGCAAAAAAATGGGACAGTTACAAATGAAAATAGAGAGAAACACAGAAAAGCAGCAGAAACATGTAAAGACAATCACTACTAATTGGACATGTACAGAGATTTATACTCATGTGCTAAAACAGTTTGGGAGTCACTGGGGAAAGACAGTCTGTGAAGTTGTAACCTTTAAAGTGTGGAAAAATATGATTTTTAGAAAGATATTCCAGCCTCAAATCAGACCACTTAATGACCTACTTCCTCTCCAAGCTCTGTCTGGGTTCTATGTCTCTTCCTCTACTCAATCTTGTGTTGGGAAAGACTAGACCTGGTACCAGAGAATACAATAGGACAGGAGCCAGACACTTGGGATGGGGGTGAAGGAATTAAAAGAATGTACAAAAGGTTCTCCATGCAGAATCTGCATGCAATTGATAGAATAGGTATGTGTAGTTCCCCCAAAAAAGCTAGAATTGGGTCCCAGGACTGTAGATGAGGCATGGGAGTAAATTAGCCAGATTAGAGATACCCACTACACTTTGGATTCTGTTCAGTAGATTATATTGCTTGCATCTTACCTAAAAAAAAACAAAACACAAAACAACAAGAAAAAAATCTAAGAATAGTAGTTTTAGGTATTTGTAAACATTTGTCTGAGTGAAGGAGGGAATAAAACATCTTGTTACAGGCCTTCCCACTCTCCTATCTCTGATCATGGGCACGCTCAATTCTTCCAAAGTATAAGATAGAGAAAATAAAGGCAGGCTATGAAGGATCAACCAATCCACTGCCCAGAAAAGGGCCATCTGACTATCTCACCTGCTCCCCTCCTTGGATAAGGTGGAAGGCCCAAATTACAGAGATGTGCACATAATGAATAGGAAGTGTTTGAGTGCCAGAGAAGTTAGCCTGATAAGGAACACTTGCAGAACATGGGGAGCACAACTTAACAAATTTACCTTTGGTTACCTTCCTGATGTGTTGCCTAAGCATCTTGCTATCCAGTTTGTACAATAAGCTGGCTTTCAATGAACAGACAGCAGATTAATGATAAAAGTATATCATTTATATTTGCACTGGATTGCATCCTAAACATGATGCTTCATCCAGTGCACAATCCCCCAGGAATAAATTTCAAAAGAAAAGGGGGAAGGCTAAAGATTCCTCAAGTGATGGGTCTCCCTCCTGAGGCTTCATTGTAAAGTGACATTCTTTGACTTAAATTCTAGATGAGAAAATAGTGTAAGGAATCTCATGAACCATCTCCAAGAAGTTTCCATACAAACTCTGCCTGATAAACCTTCACTGGTTTCCACTGGACTAGGTAAGAATTATGATATGGCAAAAAATATACATTAGCTAGTTGCTAAATGCATATCCAAATTATCTCCAAATAAATACGCCAAAGAGACTGCAGGGACAGAGTTTCTCCTCTCCCATTGCCTTTTCATATAAAGCCAATTACTTTAAATTACAAGAATAGATAAAATTAATATCAAATAAAATCAGAAAAGATGTGCTGAAAGACTAAATTGAACATCCTTTAAAGTTTAAAGATACAGCTATCAGTACTTCTTTTTATAAATTATTACTTAAAAATTGTATGTTTTTTCATGATGTTTATGTTTCAGAAAGGAATTAAAATTTTTTATTAACCATTTAAAAATGGATTCACAAGATGTTAATTCTACAGAGAACACAAGGGAAAAATAAATACTAAAAGCAGGAAACTCACAATTCACCACAACAACATTTGTCAAAATTTTGGCCCAAGGTACTAATATTGAGCTATGAATTACAGCCTTTAATATGATTTTGGACATCTAAATTAATTGAAAGGAAATCATTTCCTAATTAGGATTGCTACCCATGTAGAGCCTGGGGTTAAAAAATAGAAAAGGAAAAAAGAAAGAAAGAAACCTCTGCACACCAATTTTATGATCTTTTCTAGTTTTAATTTAATTAACTAGAACTAAATTAACTAAACAAAAATTTAGGTTTGGCCTTAATTTACTTTTTAAAAATTAGATTATTGACTCACTAAATATTTAGTTGCTAACCAGTACTTGTCTCTGGGATTGAGTATCTATAAATATAAAGCACTTATCCTTTGGGGCCCTATCTCTACCCTTGGGGAGAGGTAAAAGGTGTGGTGGAAAAGGCTCTAGTGTCAGAGGGTGGAGAGTTCAAATCCACCCTAACTAGCTCTAAGTCTTGGGAAAATCACTTAATCACTCAATCCTAGCTTCCACATTCATACAAAGGGGATAATAACTGTCATAACTCTATCTATTTTAAAGGTCATAATGAAGGTTAAATGATATTGCACATGCAAAACTGACTAACAAAGTATAGCAGATCACTTGGTTGTATTAAAAAAGTTGTTTTTTCCCTTGCTACCAAAAAACAGTGAGCCAGTCAAGAAACTTTTCCCTGCCAAATAATAGCAACTACATCTCTAAGAGGCTTATAGAAGAAAGAAGGTTCATCAGCTCACATCTCTGGAAGTGTAGACCTGAAGTTGGCTTCAGGCACAGCTTAATCCAGAGATACAATGCATGTCTTTGGGCTCAGTTCTTTGTCTTGGGCTCCATTGTCCTCTTTACTGGCCTCACCCTACAGCTGGCTTCCCTTACGGCAGCAAGATGAGTCCATCTTCACAGTGACAACAATGGAAAAAGCAGCTGCTCCTCTCTGTTGATTTGTGTTCTTTTACTTATTGTACATATTTAAGATGTACTACTTGATGATTTGATGTATGTATGCATTGTGAAATACTCACTACAATCAAGGTATGTAACAGCCATCTCAGATGCCTTTCTAAGTGATGATAGATAGATAGATAGATGATAGAGAGATGATAGATACAGATATAATTATTTTACACATTAAAAAAAAAAAACTGAGACACAGAGCTCTTTCAGCTAGTTGGCAATGCAAATGGGACTCTAACCCAGTCTGAAGCTAAATTTTGTTCTTACACCTTCTCTGCTGAGTTCCTCCTTCCCAGAAGGCCAGGTAAGGGCTGCTGACAGTTCATTGACTCGGATTGGATCCTGTGTCTCTTCTTGAACCAATCACTGTGTACTCCTTGGGGCAGGATAGTTTTATTGGTTTAAAGCAATTAAGACCAACCCTGGAGCTGGGAGTATGGTCAATCATTTGACAGCACCTAGCTGTGAAGGGTACAGGAGTGTTTACCAAAAGGAGTGTTACTGGCAAGGGAAGCAGAGATAGATACTGTACAGCAAACTGCAAAGGTTTCCTAAAGAGTATGGATATTACAAACTGTAGGTAGAACCTCCCAATAAGCTTATACTTCAAAAAAAGAACAAAACATATATGCAGGGCCACAATACAAGGCACTTCACAATATTCCTTACAACACTACATGGTATCAGAGTGCTTCAGATGGGCTTGGGCTGGTAAAGGCCCATTCCTTGTCTTCTCCTGCTTTGAATGCTCCTTGCCTATTTCCATCCATCCATCCATCCACCCATCCATCCATCCAATACCAGAACACTACCTTGTGCCAGGCATTGGACATTGGTGGCACCGTAAATTCTGGGATTAACAAGATGGATGCAGTTGCTGCCCACATGAGCTCATAGAACAGTGGAGGAGCCACTGTTAAAATTACAATGTAACATACAGTTACCATAAGGAGCTGTGGCTAGGAAAGTGCAGGGTGATGTACAAACCTGTAAAAGAGGAATCTAACTCAAGCTTTGGGCAGAAGAGGTTTCCAGGAAAAGGAGGAGTTAGCTTAAAAAGGTGGATCAAGATGGGAACTTAGAAACTCTGTCCTGTGAGTACTACCCTGTTTCCCCGAAAAGTAAGACATCCCCTGAAAATAAGACCTACTTCTAGTTTTGCCTCTCGCTATAATGTAAGGCCTCCCCCAAACATAAGGCCTCCCCGGAATATAAGGCCCCCTAAGCTACCGTAAGGTGTCTGACTCCTGATTTAGAGAGACCTCGCACTGCCTGAACAGCTCTGGCTGTGCTGCGGCCAATCAGTGACCTGGTTTGTGATGACAACTACTACCGTACCGTTTACAGGTAATAAATTTCCTTTTCTGTTGTTCAACAGTAAATGTGTACCGTATTTCTCTTCATGGAAAAATAAGACATCCCCTGAAAATAAGACCTAGCGCCTCTTTGGGAGCAAAAATTAATATAAGACACTGTCTTATTTTCGGGGAAACAAGGTATGGCTAACTATTTCTGTGAGTCCTATAGCAATGGCCTTTTCTAGTCCCCACTGTTCTCAAATTCCCCATTTGAGTTTGTCTAAAGAAATTAAAGATATGAGGTTAATTGGAATTGTTTACATACTAGAGGCCCAGAGCATGACATTCATGTGGCGGGCAGAGGCTGACCGGGTACTCACTCTCTTCTCCTGGCCTGCCCTGCCCCCTGGTCGAACTCCCAGAAGAACTCCCTATCAAGGGGACAATTTGCATACTACTTTTTTATTATATAGAATGCTTTGTGTTGGATATGGCTGTGCATTATTGAATCATGTTTCTGAAGCCCTAAGGTTCCACAGAGGTCTCAGGGCTCTGGGGGTGGAGGGGATCTGTTGTCTGTAGAGGTCAAATAAACTAAGCAGGAAGATCCCTGAGCCTCCTTTTCCTGATTTGACCAGACAAGCACTACTTTATATAGTGGGAAAAATAGGTATACATTACTTGGGGGATAATGGGGGGAAGGGGAGAAGTTCTCCTGCTTAAAAATAAAATTTGAATAATTCTGAGATAGAATATGGATTTATTAGGAAGAGTTCCTTATATTTATTGTTTTGGAACATTTCTCTATATTGGCAATTAGGCCCTTGACTGGGCATATAGCCATCATCATGACATAGTTACCATAAGCAAGTTCTGATTTGGCTTACATACTTCAAAATATGATGTCTTTTCCAGGAAGGCAGACCCCTATAGAAATATATGGATATGGCAAGTATGAGATTAGAGGTGCCCACACGTGCAAGAAGATTTCAGTAAGGAAAAGGTAGACTTTTACTGGGGGTAATCAGCAATGATTTCAAGAAGGGGTGGTTTCTGAACTCAGTTTTGTTGACTTTTAATAGTCATAATTAGGGAAGGGTAGGGCTTTCCATTGGAAAGGAAAGAATGGACAAAACCAAGGAGCAGGAATGCAAAGGCATGTTTGGAGAACAGTACGAAGAATGCTTTGGCTAAAAGCTGAATATTGTATGGAAGAGTTCTATAAGATTAGGTTTAAAAGCTAACTTGAATAAGGATCCAAGAATGCTAAGTAATTTGCCTTCCTTCCTCAGGACCTTTGTATACTTGCTATTTTCTCTACTTGGAGTGCTCTTCTCTCAGATCTCCAGACGATCAGGTCCTACCATTATTCATTATTTTTCCAAAAAAAATCTACCCTTCCCAAATAATTAAAGCAATTCCCTCTCCACCCAACAACTGATTCACTAGCCCATGGCTACATTTCATTTTCTTCATAGCTCTAAATTATCCTATTTACTTGCTGTTTTACTGCCTATCTTCTCACTCAAAGGCAAAAGCCATGAAGAGAATAATCTCCTCTATTCTGCTCTCTGCTGAAATCCCAACACCATGCAAGTGCATGTCACATAGTAGGTGTTCAATAAATATTTGTTCAATGAGTAATTATCTGAGTTCTTTAGTCAGTGGATAATTAGTATCATAAGAATTTTTTATTAAAAAATGAACCATGCTAGCAGTATTCTAGAGAAATTAATTTGACAGCAGATTTTAGATGGAATGAGGCAGTATGAGATTATTAGGTCAGGGAGATCAGTTAGGAAGCCATTTCAATAGTTCAGATAAGAGATAAGAGCCTAAACTATGGCCATGGCAGTAGTCATGGAAATAGGGAAAGATGAGAGAATTGTGAAGATCAAAAGCATGTTACTTGAGGAGTGATTAGCTATGGAGGGTGAGGAACAGCTGGAAATTAAGGGAATAGTGATGCCTTTCTTAGAAAGACTTTGGTAAAAATAGCTAGTTTGGGGAGAGTTTAATTTGAAGCATCTTGAGCTCTAAATGACACAATATGTGAAAATGAAGTGGGATATCAAGTAGGCAATTGTGTATCCTTGCTTGGAAAGTGGAGCTGGAGAGGAAATAAAGACTTGAGTGTTAACAGCTTAGAAGTGGTAGTTGACCCTTTGATAGTGAATAAGTTCTCGGAGGAACAGTATAAAAAGAAGAGTAGAGGGCTGAGAATAGCAGATGAAAGGAGCTATATTTCAAGGATGTTCAAGAGACAACAGAAGATGGGATGGGGGAGGGATAAGATACAAGAAGGAAAAAGCAAATTGGAAAGAGCATTTCAAGGTGGTAACAGAATGCCAAAAGATAGGGATGATGTGGATTGAGGAAAGAGACTTCCCACTTCTGTCCCTGCAATGGGAATATTGATATTCAATGCACAATGCAGTTTAACATCAACCAGATCCTCTGCCATATTGTCACTTCCCTAGAGTCCTATACCTACCCACATGTTGGTTCTACATAGCTCCTCAAGCATACCTGCTCAGAGTCACTCCACAATTTCAAAATCCAGCTGCTCTTTATTGCTTTCCTCCTGTCTTTGATTTTTTCCTCTTATAACCCAGTACCTTATGGTTGAGATCTAGTTTGAATTTCTTAATTGCTAGAAATTACTTAATATATCAACAGTAGAACCATGCCAATTGCAACAACCATAATAAGGATTCATAATAGTTAATCATTAAACCTAATATCATTAACACTGTTATTGCTTATTATTAGTGTGGTCCTTTTATATAGGGTGGAAGAAAAGACAAAAAAAATCACTTCTCTTTCCTCTTTTAAAAATCTCTGTAATGTGTCTTTCTATACCATGTCTTTTTACTGAGATCTCACTGAATTTAAGTGAAAGTGAAATCTTTGGTGCAGGAAAACACTTGATAGCACAAACATTATGCTAGAAGCATAACTAAGGAAATTCGGACCTTGCACCCTCTCTTTAGAATCTCCCTATCTAGAGTCAAGTTATGTGAAAGCAACTGCTTCCCTATAGGACTTTAAAATTAGAATAATCAAACATAGGTCACCCATGTTTATTAAGCACATGCATTGTGTATACACGGAAAATGTAAAGTATATAAAAGGGAAGCACCAGCCTTGGGCTACTCACCACCCTGGAGATGGCCATGCCTGATATAGTGATGATCAAGATATAAGATGAAGGCAAGTGAGCAGAGATCTGCAGTCTGTGGCCCTGAACCCTAGGAGTGCTTTATAATATCGGATCATGGGTAGCAAAAGACAAGGAAGGTTGGCCATCAATTAGATCTGCAAGGCCAAGACAAAAGCCAGAGAAAAATGAGGGCCCTTGTCATATTTCTGGATTCTTTTGGGTCACGAGGGGCAACATGGATGAGAGTACAAGACCTATGGTCCAGAGTTAGGCAGTTACTGTATTAAATTAGCCCATTTGGAGAATGGATACCAGGAGGGACAACTGGGAAGCCCAGAACGAGTGTCTAAGAGAAAAGTTTCATTTCCCATATTAAAAACTTGATACGTATTGGTTTAATAAGCAAGGATGTTAGTTGGTATTTAAAAGTTATGAAGAATATAGTTGTCATCTGGAACATTTGTCTATTCAAGGTCTTCTAGAAGTCACTTCTGGTTCTTCCTTACTGTATTTTGAAATCTGATTCCTATGCCTTTCTTCCTCAGAGCCTCAAAAACAAAGCTCAGCCCCTCCTTTTTCACTCTGACAGAGTCCAACCATGGGCAGTAATTCTCCCCTGGCCAGTGCCTGCTTTCCCACTCACTCTGTGGCCCCCACTCCTCACAAAAGCAGTTTGGGCAGAGATGGGATGAAGAAAAAGTCAGGTTCTCTGGATGAGATGGCATTGTGGGCACTCACTGAGATGTGAGCTGTTTTTTCAGCCATCAGAATGGCTTTACAATGAGCCATTATATATTTTTCACTTGATACTGCTTGTCACTAATAAACAAAGCTCTTAAGGAGCCTGTGACCACAAAACAGAATGCTTTTTACTTGGCAAAGATTGGCTCACAGCCCATTAGTCTTCCCCTTCACTCAGTTTAATTAGTGTTATGATAAAAAAATGATATGGGCTCTTGAATTGGGACACCTGGGTTCAGGTCCTAGCTCCATTAGCTCTTACCAGCTCTGAGAAGTTGAGCAAGTTACTAAGCCCTTCATGTTTCAGTTTCTTCATTTTTAAAGGATAATATTACTAACCCACAGAGTTCTTATGTGGATTAAATATGTTAATCCAATAAAGTTCTTAGAATAGTATCTGAATCATGAACTAACTCAGTTGATGGCACACACACACAAAGAGCCACAAAATCAACCTTAATGTGTAAGATACAATGAGGTAAGGACATAAGCTTGGTACTTATTTCCTTATTTTAACCTTGAGAAAGACCTGGCAAAGAAAAGATTCGCAAAATGACCAGAGCCAACCTTGATAAGGAATTTGTTCTGCCTCGTAAACTAAGTAGAGATTAAGTGTGTAGCCCTGCATCTAACCAGAAGGGGCTGCACTCTGAGTTCTGAATCCTGTAGCAGGGATAGGATGTTGGGGATTCCATGTCACTTCCCCTGTTTGCTGCTGAGACCTCTGGCTGAGCATCAGATGCTCTGAGTCTTGAGTTGTGCTGAGTCCCCAGGGAGTCCCTGGCTCCATTCTGGGCAATTAGTGCATTATTGCTGGTTTTCTAGAGAGCCACTAAATGGCACCCTGATGATTAGAAACAGATAATGTTCAGCCCACTAAACCTAACTTCCTATTTGAGCATTACTTAGACACTGGAGACAATCTGGCTCATTAATAAATAAATTCATTTCTAAGTTGCCTAAACCACACTATAAATTTACCCCATACACTGATCCTTGAATTTATAGCCCTTTGTCTTTTTTCCCCTCTTTGTCCATTCCTTTATTTATTTTTGTAGCAACTTGATTACAGTATAGTTGCCATACTATAAGCTGCATGTATTTTAAGCATACTGTTTGATAAGTTTTGACATACATAAACATCTCTGAAACCATCACCACAATCGAGATAAGGAATTTTTCATGTCTATCACCTCCAAAATTATCTTTATATCCTGTTGTAATTCCTTCCTCCTACCTTTCAGGGTCCCAAGCAGAACCAGGTAATCATGGATCTGCTTCCTGTCACTATACAGTAGTTTGCATTTTTTCAAGACTGTATCAATGGAATCATGAAATATATATATTCCTTCTTTCCTTATTGTACCAGCTAGAACCTCTGGTATGATGATGAATATGGGTGTTGAGAGCAGATAATATCATCTTTTTTTTTATCTTAGAGGAAAAACAGTCTTTCACACTTAGCTGTGAATTTCTTTTTCATAGAGGCTCTTTATTTTTTTAGTAGTTCCATTTATTTATTTATTTATTTATTTATTTATTTATTTATTTATTTATTTATTTTAATAAATCTTCATTGTTCAGATCATTACAATTGTTCCTCTCTCCCCCCCAATAGCTCCCCACCACCTGGCTTCCACCCCACCCTCTGCCCTTACCTCCCCCGCATTGTCCTCATCCATATGTGTATGGTTTTTGTCCATTCTATCCTTGCACCCCCTCACCTCTTTCCCCCTGAGAATTATCAGTCCACTCCCTTTCTGTGCTCCTGATTCTATTATATTCACCCAATTATTCTGACCATCAGATTTTCAATTCACTTGATTTTTAGATTCACTTATTGATAGTATTTGTTTTTCATAATTTTTACCTTTACTGTTTTCTTCTTCCTCTTCTTAAAGAATACTTTTCAGCAATTCATATAATACTGGGTTGGTGGTGATGAACTTTTTTTAAATTTTTCTTATCTGTGAAGCTCTTTATCTGCCCTTCAATTCTGAATCATAGCTTTGCTGGGTAGAATAATCTTAGTTATAGGTTCTTGCTATTCATCACTTTGAATATTTCTTGCCACTTCCATCTGGCCTGCATAGTTTCTGTTGTTCACTCAGCTGACAATCATATGGGTGCTCCCTGTTTTTCTCTTGCTGCTTTTAATATTTTCTCTTTGTCTTTTGTTCTTGTTTTTTTAATTATGATGTGACTTGCTGTGGTCCTCTGTGGATTCCTTTCGTTTCGGGTTTTGTGTGCTTCCTGGACTTGTAAATCTATTACTTTCACCAGGTTGGGGAAGTTTTCAGTCATTGGGTTACATGTATACATATCTCCCCATAGCCCCCCTTCCCTCCAAGCCATACCCCAACCCCCCAGTGTCTATGTTCATTGGTTATACTTAGATGCATATATACAAGTCCTTTGATTGATCTCTGATCTACCCCACCTCTCCTTAATGTTCCTGCTATAATTTCAATCTGTTTGATGCTTTACTGCCTCTGTATCTATCCTTTTGTTCATCAGTTTACAATGTTCTTTATTATCCACAAATGAGTGAGATCATGTGGTGCTTCTCCTTCATAGACTGGCTTATTTCACTAAGCATAAGGCTCTCCAGTTCCATCCAGGTTGCTGCAAATGGTAAGAATTCCTTCTTTTTAATGGCAGCATAGTATTCCATTGTGTAGATGTGCCACAATTTTCTGATCCACTCATGTGCTGACGGGCACCTAGGCTGTTTCCCAATTGTAGCTATTGTGAATTGTGCTGCTATGAACATAGGGGTGCATAAATCCTTTCTGATTGGTGTTTGCAATTTCTTAGGATAAATTCCTAAGAGTGGGATTGCTGGGTCAAATGGGAGATCCATTTTTAGTTTTTAAGAAAACTCCATACTGTTCTCCACAGTGGCTGCACCAGTCTGCATTCCCACCAACAGTGCACAAGGGTTCCTTTTTCTCCGCATCCTCGCCAACACTTGTCTTCTGTTGATTTGTTGATAATTGCCATTCTGACAGGTGTAAGATGGTATCGCATTGTCGTTTTGATTTGCATCTCTCGGATAATTAGTGACTTTGAACATGTTTTCATGTGTCTCTTGGCCTCCCTTCTGTCATCTTTTGAAAAGGTTCTATTTAGGTCCGTTGCCCATTTTTTTATTGGGTCGTTTATCTTCCTTTTATTAAGTTGTATAAGTTGGCTGTAGAAGTTGGAGATTAAACCTTTATCAGTGATAACATTTGCAAATATGTTGTCCCAAACAGTAGTCTTTCTTGTTGTTTTCTTGATGGCTTCTTTTGCTGTACAAAACCTTTTTATTTTGATGTAGTCCCATTTATTTATTTTTTCTTTAGCTTCCATTGCCTTTGGAGCAGTATCAGTGAAGAAGTTCTTTCGGCATATGTCTGAGATTGTGCTGCCTGTGGATTCCTCTAATATTTTTATGGTTTCCCTTCTAATGTTTAAGTCCTGTATCCATTTTGAGTTTATTTTTGTATTTGGTGTAAGTTGGTGGTCCAGTTTCATTTTTTTTGCATGTATCTGTCCAATTTTCCCAAGACCATTTGTTGAAGAGGCTATCTAGGCTCCATTGTATGCTCATGCCTCCTTTGTCAAATATTAGTTGAGCATAGTGGTTTGAGTGGATATCTGGATCTCTATTCTATTCCATTGGTCTATATGTCTGTTCTTGTGCCAGTACCAGGCTGTTTTGAGAACAGTTGCTTTGTAATATAGCTTTTTATCTGGTATTGAGATCCCACCTACTTTATTCTTCTTTCTCAGGATTGCTGTGGCTATTCATGGTCTATTTTTGTTCCAGATGAATCTATGAAGAATTCTTTCTAGGTCTGTGAAATATATTGTTGGTATTTTAATGAGTAGTGCATTGAATCTATAGATTGTTTTGGGTAGTATGGACATTTTAATGATGTTGATTCTCCCAATCCATGAGCATGGTATGCTCTTCCATCTGTTAACATCTTCCTCTATCTCTTTTTTCAGGGTCCTGTAGTTTTCTACATATAGGTCTTTTACCTCTTTAGTTAGGTTTATTCCTAGGTATCATAATTTTTTTTGGTGCAATGGTAAATGGAATTGCTTTTTTAGTTTCTCTTTCTGTAGTTTCACTATTAGTGTATAGAAATGCCACAGATTTAATGGCATTAATTTTGTATCCTGCTACAATGCCAAATTCATTTATGGAGTCAATTAGTTTTGGGATGGAGTCCTTCGGGTTTTTTATGTACAGTATCATGTCATCTGCAAATAAGGACAGCTTTACTTCTTCTTTTCCAATTTGGATGCCTTTTATTTCTTCTTTTTGTCTAATTGCAATTGCTAATACTTCCAGTACTATGTCGAATAGAAGAGGTGAGAGTGGGCATCCCTGTCTTGTTCCTGTTCTTAGAGGAAATGGTTTTAGTTTTTACCCATTAAGTATAATGTTAGCTGTGGGTTTATCATATATGGCTTTTATGATGTTGAGGTATAATCCTTCTATTCCCACTTTGCTGAGAGTTTTTATCAAGAAAGGATGTTGGATTTTGTCAAATGCTTTTTCTGCATCAATTGATATGACTATGTGATTTTTATCTCTCAATTTGTTTATGTGATGTATCACGTTTATTGATTTGCGGATATTGTACCATCCCTGCATTCCTGGGATGAATCCTACTTGGTCATGGTGTATGATTTTTCTGATGTACTGCTGGATCTGATTTGCTAGAATTTTGTTGAGGATTTTGGCATCTATGTTCATGAGAGATATTGGCCTATAATTCTCTTTCATTGTGTTGTCTTTATCTGGTTTTGGTATTAGGGTGATGCTGGCTTCATAGAAGGTGTTTGGAAGTGTTCCTTCTTCTTGAATTTTTTTGAATAGTCTGAGGAGGATAGGTTTTAATTCTTCCTTGAATGTTTGGTAAAACTCTCCTGTGTAGTCATCTGGTCCTGGGGTTTTATTTGCTGGAAGCTTTTTGATGACTGCTTGGATTTCTTCCATAGTTATTGGACTATTGAGATGTTTAGATTCTTCCTGATTGAGTTTTGGAAGGTTATATTTTTCTAGGAATATGTCTGTTTCATGCAGGTTGTTCAATTTGTTAGAATAGAGTTGTTCATAGTATTTTTTTTTTTGTATTCTGGCAGGGTCTGTTGTTATTTCTCCTCTTTCATTTCTGATTTTGTTTATTTGGGTCTTCTCTCTTTGCTTCTTGGTGAGCCTGGCTAGTGGTCCATCAATCTTGTTTATCCTTTCAAAGAACCAGCTCTTGGTTTTGTTGATCTTTTGAATTGTTTCTTTGGACTCCAACTTGTTTATCTCCGCTCTGATATTTACTATTTCCTTCCCTCTGCTTATGCGGGGCTTTTCTTGTTGCTCTCTTTCTAGCTCTTTGAGTTGTAGGGTTAGGTAATTTATTACCATTGTTTCCTGTTTTCTGCAGTAGGCTTGTAGGGCTATGAACTTCCCTCTCAAGACTGCTTTTACTGTGTCCCATAAATTTTGGATTGTTGTGTTGTCATTGTCATTTGTTGTCATGATGTTTTTTATTTCTTCCTTGATCTCTTTGGTTACCCAGTCATTGTTTAATAGCATGCTCTTTAGTCTCCAGGTATTTTATTTCTTTCTATTGTTTTTATTATAGTTGATTACCAGTTTTATGCCACTGTGGTCTGAGAAAATGCTTGATATGATTTTAATCTTCTTGAATTTGAAGAGGCTATTCTTATGACCCAACATATGATCTATCTTTGAAAATGACCCATGTGCACTGGATAAGAAAGTATATTCTGTGGCTTTGGGGTGAAATGTTCTGAAGATGTCAATTAATTCCATCTGGTCTAGTGAGTCGTTTAGGATTGATGTTTCTTTGCTGATTTTTTATTTAGAGGATTTTTCCAGTGGTGACAGTGGGGTATTAAAGTCTCCTACTATGATTGTATTGCTGTCAATCTCTCCCTTAATATCCTCCAGGAGTTTTTTTTATGTATTTAGGTGCTCCTATATTGGGTGCATATATGTTTACCAGAGTTATTTCTTCTTGTTGGATTGTTCCCTTTAGTATTATGAAGTGGCCTTCTTTATCTCTTGTTATGTCCTTCACTTTGAGATCTAATTTGTCAGATATAAGTATTGCAACCCCAGGTTTTTTTTCATTTCCATTTGCCTGAAATACCATCTTCCATCTCTTCACCCTCATTCTGTGTGCATCTCTTTTACTGATGTAGGTTTCTTGTAGACAGCAGGTATATGGATCATGTTTTCTTATCCAATCTTTTGATTGGAGCATTTAATTTGTTTACATTTAAAGTTATTATTGATAAGTACTTATCTGTGACCATTTTTAGTCTTTACCCCCAAGTTCCTTCTTCACTTCCTATTTCTTTTTATTACAGCAGACCCTTTAACATTTCTTGCATTGCTGTTTGGTAGTAATATATTCCCTTAGTCCTTTTTTGTCTGTTAAGCTTCTGATTTCACCTTCAATTTTGATTGAAAGTATTGCAGGGTACAGTATTGTTGGATTCAGACCCTTCCTTTGCATGACTTTGTATATTTCATTCCATTCCCTTCTGGCTTGATGAGTTTCTGTTGAGAAATCAGTAGCTAGTCTTATGGGGGTTCCTTTGTAGGTAACTTTCTGTTTCTCTCTGGCCGCTTTTAAGATTCTTATTTTATCGTTGTGTTTGCGAATTTAATTATAATGTGTCTTGGTGTTGGTTTGTTGGGGTTCATTTTGCTTGGGACTCTGTGAGCTTCTTAGAGTTGTGTGGGTTTTTTCTTTCCTATATTGGGGAAATTTTCTGTCATTATTTTTTCGAACAGGTTCTCTAATCCTTGCTCAGTTTTCACTCTTTCTGGAACTCCAGTTATGCGGATGTTGTTTTGTTTTATGTTATCCCAGAGTTCCCTTAGGCTCCCCTCTTACTTTTTAACTTTTTTTCTAGAAGCTGCTGTACTTGGGTATTTTTTCCTACCGTGTCTTCTAGCTCACTGATGCGGTCCTCTGCTTTTTCTAGTCTGCTTTTGATGCTTTCTATTGCGTTCTTTATAGCAGGATTTCATTTTTCATTTCTTCTTGATTATTCCGCATTTCTTTTAGGTTCTTCTGCATCTTCTTGCTTCTTCTGCATTTCCTCTTGGGTCTTCTTCATTTTCTCTTGGGTCTTTTTTATTTCCTCTTGGCTCTTACTCACATTTTCAATTTTGTCTTCTATTCTTTTCATCCACCTTATGATCATTTCTCTGAACTCTTTCTCTGGCAGGATTATTTTTGCTATTTCGTTTACTTCCTTTTCTGGTGAAACCTGCCTTTCTGTCTTATGTGGGCTGTTTCTTTTTCTGCCCATGGTCTTTCTTCTCCGGGTGTCTGGTTATTTAGTTCTCACTCCTACGTTGATTGAAAGGCACAAACTACAACATGACCAGGTACAATACACAAGGCACTGAATAGAAATGTATTCAGGATGTTAATCATCAAAAATAAGGTGACCACTAATGAAAAACAAATTAGGGGTAAGTAGAGAAAGAAGAAGAGGAAAATGAGGAAAAAAGAGAAGAAATAAATGCCAAAATCAAATTGGGAGAGGGAGAAAAAAAATAAAATAAAAATAAATAAATAAATAAATAAATAAATAAATAAACAAACAAACAAACAAACAAACATAGAAATAAAATAAAATAAAATAATAAAAAGGAGAAGAAGAAGAAAAGAGAAAGAGAAAGAGAAAAAAGTCAGAGAGAAAAGAAAGAGGATAAAAGAGAAAAGAGGAACAAAATATAGATGTCAGGAGAAAACACCAATAGACCAGTCACTAATCCCAACAAATGCCGGCAACTAGTACCTGGAGATTAATACAAACTATAAATAACATCTGGTATCGAGGGAGGTAAAGGAAAAGAGAGGTAAAAAACAATCCAAAACAAAGCAAACAAAAAGCAAAATAAAACAAGTAGAATAAGCTAAAACAATCTCACCAAAAAAGTACAAAAAAATCAATATAATCACCGTTCAGGCAAACAGCAACAAAAGGATATAGAGAAAAACAACTTTTTAGATAGCCAAGAGAAGGAGAGAGAGGTGTGTATGGAGTTGGAGTAGGGGATTTGAAATTAGATATATAAGTGAGGTGAAATTTTAACCAGGTAAGAGAAAGAATAGGGAGAATCTAAAGTTGGAAAAGGGAAAGAGATAACAAGACAACAAAATGGGAAAAGTTAGGAGGAAAGTGTTGGCATAAAGGTAGAGTTGAGATAGAGTAAAGTTATGCTAAAGGAAAGATGGAAATAGAATATAGAACTCTAATCCCGAAGTAAAATAAAGGGAAAACAAAATGACAGTCATTTTTTTCCAAAAAGGTAAAATAATAGTTGTAATAATACTATTTGAAAACAAAAATAATTAAAAAGGTAAAATCAGTTGAGGAGGAAAGAAAAAATAGCTTTTTAATTAAAATATGCAAAAATGAAAAAATATAAAATAAAATGAAAAATTTTTTAAAAAGAAAAAGAAAAAGAAATAGAATGGTTATTCACTTCCGCTACTGTTCTGCTTGGCACTCCTGTTTCCCAGTCAGGGGGGTATTGCAGTTCCCTGTGTCCCACTCCTGAGTTGTGTTTTAATCTCTCTATTCTTTTGTGGTTATGCAAGAGTCAATTTGTGCGTCATCCACTGGGTGGCAGTGTTTCGGAATTGACCTCTGAGACTAAACGCAGGACCTCTCTAGGCTGTGCTCAGATCCTGCTACTCTGTGGTTCTCAAAACCGGTTTGTGGGGATTTTGCAGCCGGGACACAGTAATAACTCCCAAGCTGTCCCTCTGCCTCAGATCAAAATGAGTCGCTTCCCAGAGCTCCCCTCTGTCAACAGCTCCGAGAGTTTGCCTCCACACCTAGGGATCATGCCCTGCCCCACATCCGTGGACCTCTCCAGAAGCAGCTTTCCCGCAGCCCGGTTCCCACAGTGTGCGCATCACTGTTCTGCGGGGCTGGAGACCTCACCTTATCCCAGGTGAAATCTGACCTTTCTGTGTGCCGTATGGATCTCCTCTGTGTCTACGCCAATTGGAGAGTGGTGTTCTGGGTCCCTGGCTGTTCTGTGGGTGCTTCAGCTGCAGCTTTCAGACTGCCGCAGACATCCATCTCCCTCTGCAAGATGGTACAGTCTCCACGTTCGAGCTGGTGGCTCCGGCAGTCAAAAACCCCGTGGCAGTGGGGCTGCCTGGCCAGGAGAGACCTGTCCAGCAGACCCCCACCTTCTCCTGGAGGATAACTGACTCTTAACTTGCCAACAAACACTCCCAGTGTGACTCTCAGCTGCTCTCTCTCCCTCTGCCCAGCGACAAAGCTCCAGACACATCTGTCTACTCTGCCACCATTTTTCCTCCCCCCCGAAGTTTTCAGTCATTATTTCTTCATATAGGTTTCCAATATCTTGCTCTCTCTCTTCTTCTGGCACCCCCATAATTCTGATGTTGGTACACTTGAAGTTGTCCCAGAGGCTATCTATCTTCACATTTTTTAATTTTTTTTTAATTTTTGCTTTTCCAGTGGAGTGTTTTTTGCTTCTTTGATTTTTGCTTCTCTGAATTTCAAATCTTTGACTTCATTCTTGCATTCCTCAAGTCTGCTGTTAGGTTTCTGTATAATATTTTTTATTTCAGTCAGTGTATGTTTAATTTCTAATTGGTCCTTTTTCATCTCCACTTGGGTCTCGCTAAATTTATCAAATTTTTCTAGGAAATTCTTGAAAAACCTTATAACTGTGGTTTTGAACACTATATCCAGTATTTGTTTTCCTTCTTTTTTTTCATTTGTGATCTGTTCTTTTGTCTCCGCATATTTCGCTGCTTCCCTGAGTTGGTAGCGTAGCTTTGTGTGCTAGGTGTCCTATAGGGCCCAGTAGCTCTGCCTCCCCAGTTACCTAAGGTGGACACTTTTGGTGCACCCCTTTGTGGACAGCCTTTTTGTAGTTAATTCTTGATTGTTGTTGGTATCACTGGGGGGAATTGACCTCCAAGCTTATTGGTTGTGAGGCATGCGCGCTAGTCTCCAGACCTTTGCCTTTCCATTTCTCCTGAGTTTCTACGCACTCTAGGGACCCATATGAGCCTGGGTCCCCAGGATCTAACTCAGGACTGGAGTTCAGTGCAGTTGGACCAGGATTTCCTTGCTGTTAGGAGGTTCTGTTTTCCTCCTGCTAGAGGAAGCCAGCCCCACAATCAGCAGTCAGGGCTCTGTGTGCGCACTTTTGTGTGCCCTTTTGTGGGCTCCCAGATCTCTGTCTTTTGCAGCTCCCATAAGTTCCCCTGCACTCCTTCCTTTTCACAACAGTCCAGACTCCCCTGTATGAGTCTCACCTGGAACTGGAGTTCAGTGCAGTCAGAAGTAGGGTTCAGTGCAGTTGGGATTTTATGTCTCCCTCCTGCTAGAGGAAGCCAGCCAGAGCCTCCTCCACCCATCCTCTCCATGAGCATGTCTCTGTATCTCAGCTTTTTATAGCTCCTCTGAGTCTCTGTGAGCCTCTCTCTTTATTTCTAGTTGTAGAATTTTCACTCAGCCAGCTTTCTTGTGGTTCTGGATGGGTCCATTCTGTCTTTTACTTGTAATTTTTAAATTGTTGTGCAAGGCAGCAGCTTAGGTGTTGACCTATACCACCATCTTGGTTTCTCCCCTCATAACATTTTTTAGATACTCCATAGAGGCTCTTTAAATAAATCCACTCTCACTCCTTGTTTGATAACAGTTTTGATCAGGAATATATGCTAGATTTTGACAAATACTGTTTCTGCATCTATTAATAAATAGAATAAATTCATTAAAAAGATTCATTACATTGACTTTTGAAAGCTAAACCAAGTTTGCAATGCTGGTAAATTTCGCTTGATTATGATGTATCATTCTTTTTCTTTTTGTCTAGTGTTGAGTTTGATTTGCTGAAATTATGTTTAAGAATTTTTTCATCTATATTCATGAGGGTATGGATTTGTAGTTTTCTTTTGTTGCAATGGTTCAGTTTTAGTATCAAAATAATATGCTAGCCTCACAGAATGAGTTGACAAGTATTACCTTCTCTTCAGTTTTCTGAAAGAGTTTTTATAGAATTGGTATTATTTCATCCTTAAATATTTGGTAGAATTTACTACTGATCCATCTGAAACTGAAGATTTAGGGGGCAGGGTATGGAAACTTTTTAATTACCAAATCTATTTCTTTAATAAATGTAGGGCTATGCAAGTTATTTAGTTTTGCTTAATGAAAAAATACTTTGTCTTTCAAGGAATTTGTATGTCTTATCTAAGTTTTTTTAATGTATTAGCTTAAAGTTATTTATGCTGGCTAGCCTCCAGACTAAAATCCTCACCCAAGGGCATTTAGTTTTAGAGAGACGGGGAGAGAGACACACAGAGAAAATATCGATCAGCTGCACCCCAGATACAGCCCAACTGGGGCAGGGGATCAAACTCTCAATCTAAATGTGCATCTTGACCAGGAATCAAACCTGCGACCTTTCAGTGATGGGATGTAGCTCCAACTAACTGAGCCACACCAGCCAGGGCAATAATAATCCTTTATTATTCTTATAATATTTGTAGAATGTGTGATGATGTCACCTCTTTCATTTCTGATATTGGTGATTGGTATTCACTGATTACTCTCTTTTTATCCTGATTAATTGGGTTAGAGCAGTGGTTGATAAACTCATTAGTCAACAGAGCTAAATATCAACAGTGCAGTGATTGAAATTTTTTTTGAGAGCCAAATTTTTTAAACTTAACTTCTTCTAATGTCACTTCTTCAAAATATACATGGCCCAGGCCATGAAGAGCCACATTCAAGGGGCCAAAGAGCTGTATGTGGCTCTCGAGCCGCAGTTTACCAATCACGAGGTTAGAGAATTATCAATTTTATTGATTGTCTCTAGGAAATATGATTTCAGTGTTATTTTCTATCATTTTTTTCTTCTATTTCATTGATTTCTACTCTGATTTTTATTGTTTCCTTTCTTCAGTTTACTTTAGTTTCATTTGGTTTTCTTTTTTTAGTTTTTTTTTTAAGGTAGGACTTCAGGTCACTGATTTGAGATCCTTCCTCTTGTAAAATATGGATGATGAGTGGTGTAAATTTTTCCCTAGGTGGCGTTGCACAAAATAAAATGTATTTTTTCTTTTTCATTTAGTTTATAATGCTTCCAAATTTCCCTTTTGATTTCTCATTTGGCCCACAGTTTATTTAGAAGTATCTTATCTAATTTCCACATATTTGGAGGTTTCCTTATAGAATTACACTGTTTTAGAAGACTAGAGTCCTTTTTAACTTTATTGAGACATTTCATGGACCAGAAAGGGTTTACACGTCACATACATCACTTGAAAAGAATATGTATTCTGCTGTTCCACAAATATCAATCAGGTCAAATTGGTTAATTCCATTTTTCAAATTTTTGAACACTCACTGAACGTTGTCACCTTGTTCCATCAATTACTGAGAAAGGAGTATTGAAATATGCACTCTAACTGTGCATTTTCTTATTTCATTTTACTTTATTTATTTTGATACTCTGTTATTAGGTTCATTAATATTTAAGACTTTTATGTCATCTCAAAAAATTAACATTTTTATTATTACATAGTGATCTTCTTATCCCAGGTAATATTTTGTTGCTCTGAAATCTAATTCACTTGATAGTATAGTAAATTGTAGTAACTCTGGCTTTGCTTTATATGATTTTATCTTGCTATATCTTTTTCCAATTTTTAATTCATTTGTATGTTGATATTTAATGTAAGTTTCTCATAGCCACCATTATTTGGGTCCAACAATATTTGCTTATTGATTGGAGTATTTAGATCATTTGTTCTTACTATAATTATTAGTATGGTTAGGTTTATATATATTACCTAACCATACTATTGTCTATTTTTCCTATCTCTTCTTTGTTCTCTCTTTCATTTTCTTCTGCCTTATCTGAATTGTTTAAAATTTTTAGGATTCAAATTTGTTTTCTTAGTTGGCTTATTAGCTACAACTCAGATTTGTTATTTCAGTGGTTTGCATTAGGGTTTACAGTGTATATCTTCAATTGGTGTTGATATTTACCACTTCACATATAGCATGAGAACCTTTTAAGAGCATACTTTCATTTTTTCCTTTCTGGTCTTTGTACCATAGTTGTCACACATTTGCTTCTTATACATTATAAGCTACATGTTACGTTGTAATTATTTTTGCTTAAACACTTGATTATCTTTTAAAGAAATTTAAATAAAAAAATAAATTTTATATAATTACTAGAGACCCAGTGCACAAAATTCACTCACGGGAGGTGTCTGTTCCTTAGCCCAGCCTGCACCCTCTCCAATCTGGGACCCCTCTGAGGAATGTCCAACTGTCCATTTAGGCCCAATCCCACCCAATCCAGAAGGATCAGGCCTAAATGAGCAGTCAGACATCCCTCTCACAATCCAGTACTGCTGGCTCCCAACTGCTCACCTGCCTGCCTTCCTGATTGCCCCTAACCACTTCTGCCTGCCAGTCTGATCACCCCTAACCACTCCCCTGCCAACATGATTGCCCCTAACTGTCCTCCCCTGCCAGCCTGGTCACCTCCAACTACCCTCCCCTGCAGGCCTGCTCACCTCTAACTGCCTTCCCCTGCCAATCCAGGCATCCCTAGCTCCCCTCCCCTGTCAGCCTCATTGCCCCTAACTGCTCTCTCCTGCTGGTCTGATTCCCCCCCAACTGCCCTCCCCTGCAGGCCTGGTCCCTCCCAACTGCCCTCCCCTGTTGGCCTGGTCACCCCTGCCAGCCTGGTCACCCCTAACTGCCTTCCCCTATCAACCCAGTCACCCCTAACTGCCCTCCCTGCAAGTCTGGTCCCCCCCAACTGCCCTACTCTGCAAGCCTGGTCACCCTCAACTGCCCTCCCCTGCAGGCCTGGTTCCCCCCAACTGCCCTTCCCTGCAGGCCCAGTCACCCCCAACTTTCCTCCTCTGCTGGCCTGGTCATCCCTAACTGCCTTCCCTTACAGGCTTGATCACCCCCAACTGTCCTCCCTTACAGGCCTGATCCCTCCCAACTGCCCTCCCCTGCTGGCCATCTTGTGGCAGCCATCTTGTGTCCACATGGGGGCATCTAGCTTGTGTTAGAGTGATGGTCAATTTGCATATTACTCCTTTATTAGATACGATTCATGTAATTACCATTTCTTGTGTTCTTCAATTATTTTTGTATATTTTTATTTCCATCCAGTACCATTTTCTTCCCGTCTGAATATTATCCTTAAAATTTTGTGTAAGTTTTATCTGCTGGTGAATATGTTTACTTTTATATGTCTGAAAATAACATTTTTAACCTCATTTAAACTAGTTTTGTATGTGTTTTTCAGTTCTTTAAATATGTTGTTCCACTGTTTTCTAGTTTGTATTGTTTCCAATGAGAATTCTATCACCTTTATTTTTATTCCAGTTTATATTAGTATAAGTAACTTCTTTCTCTGACCACTTTTAATATTTTCTCTTTATCATTGATTTTAAGCAAATCAGTTATGATGTGCCTTGATGTCATCTTCACGTTTTATTGAACCTCTCAAATCTATGGATTTATAGTTTTTAGAAAACTTTTGCCTTTATTTCCTCAATTACTTTTGTCTCCCTCATCGTTAGAACTCCTATTACACATATATTAGTTTACTTGAAGTTGTTCCCCAGCTCACTGATGCTCTGCTTGTTTTTTTTTTAAATTATATTTTCTGTGTGTTTCATTTTAGATAGTTTCTATTGCTATGCTTTTAAATCCATTTTTTTTCTTTTGCACTGTCTAATTTACTAATACCATCCAGTATATTTTCTATTTTATACATTATAGTTATAATCTCTATAAATTTGATTTGGGTCTTTTTATGTCTTAATTTATTGAACATATGTAATATAGTTATATCTGATTTAATATCCTTATTTGTTATTTCTAACATTTGTGTCAGGTCTATCTTAGTTCAAACAGATTGATTTTTTTTTAATCCTTTTTGTCTGTTTTGTTTTGTTTTTATTTTTGTTTTTGTTTTTGCATGCCTGGTAATGGTCTCTGCATGAAGGGTCTTAAGATTTTACCTTTTTTTGCATGCATAATAATTTGTACACAGTGGTACCTCGAGATACGAATTTAATTCATTCTGTAACCTTGAGGCATAGGAAACTATGAGACGCTCGAGTCGCAGTAAACTGGTGGGTCCTGTGCAGCCAGCCGATCCGCGCAATTACTCCTATCTCAAATGTTGCTCGTATTTCAAAGCAAAAATTGCTTACTCGATGGCTCATATCTCAAAAATCTCGTATGTTAGGGCACTCGTATCTCGAGGTACCACTGTACCTCCAAATACACTTGAGATTTACTCAAGAATATAGTTATCTTAATTAATCTTTACCTTATTTAGGTGAGTATCTCCACCCCATGTTTGCAGGGAAAAGTATTGGTTTTCATGGAGGTTAAGTAACTCTAAGTCACTCAGTTGATAAGTAATGTAGCAAAAATGTAAACTTAAGTTATTGATTTCAAAGTCCAAATTCTTTCTCTTCCAACATACTGGTTTAAGAAGAATCAACCTGTTGCCGATCATTAAACTTTCCTATATGTACTCACTAGTGTGCCCAACTTCAGAAATACATAAGGCCCTCTCAAAGGCAACTGAAATATAGAAATATTTGAGGCAGACTTTTTATCAATGCTTTTCTCTCTATAACCTTCTCTCAATCTGAAATCCTTTAAGCAACAGATAACTCCAATTAAAAATGGCATTAAATGAGATAAAATTCATTTCTGTTTAGGAAAAGTTTTATTTGGATTATTTAAAGTTAAAGTCATACCTCAAATAAGTGCTATATGAGTTTTAAAAATCAAGGTCATGAAGTATTAAAATAATGTTACATAAAATTTTGAAAATATGTATTTGGAAGATGCCTTTCTAAGTGAGAAATAAAATCCAGAAGCCATAAGAAAAATATCTGATGGTTATTATAATATTTAAATTTACATCAGTACCAAAAATATTTTAAAATATTTTTGAAATATTTTAAAAACTGCCCCCCCCAAAAAAAATTAAACACTTCTCATGCAATAGAACTGGAAGACAATATTTGTGATACTTGTAACAAAGAGTTAATATTCTTAAATGGACTGTTCTCAGCAGCATTACTCCCTCATGGTTCTCAGAATTAATTTCAGACTGAAGCACTTGCTGCAGGAAACCATGTCTCCCAGGCCGCCATCCCTCGCAGATTCTTGTGACTCTCCTCACCCACAGTTGCTAGTATAATGAAGAGAGTTAACTGAATCTCGGTTGAAGTTCTGGCTCTGCCATTATATATAGGTATATAATATTGGGCCGTCCTGTAGCCTCTGTGAATCTCAGTTTACCCAGTGGGGAGAAGCAGCAGTACTCAGTTCATAAATATCTTTGTGAAAATCACTTACCATTGTCTTTGATTTTTAGTAAAAGTTTAATAAATAGTAGTCATTGCTCATTAATACATCCTCAGTGCAAGGACCACATCTGGTACATTCAATAAGTATTTGTTGAATAAATAAATAACTTCCACAAATTAATAAGAAAAGACATCTATAGAAAAATAAGCGAAGGACATGGTAGGAAGTGCACAGGAAAATGCAAATGTTTGCAGACATATGGAAAGGGGTGCAATCTCAATAGTAATAATTGAAATGCAGATTAAAACAATCACAAGTTATCTTTTTAACCTTCCAGATTGCGGAAAAAACATTTAAATGACTAATCACATCCAGTGCAGACAAAAATGTAGAGAAATCTTCCTATACATGGTTGATAGAGTAGAAATTAGTAGAATAACTATTGAAAAATATTTGGCTATGGTTTTAAAATTTTAAATATATACATTCAGCATCCCACGTCTAGGAATCTAGCTCACAGAAATAAGACATACATATGGAAAGACAGATCTTTAAGGAAGTTCATTGTACATTGTTTGAAATGGAGAAAAAAAACAACATTAGAAATAACCTAAATGTCCATTAATAGAGAACTACTTTAAAAATTAGTCACACATCTACATAATTGAATGAAATAGATCTATAAAAAGTTTGTTATATATTTTAAGTATATATATATGGATATATATTTACTATACATATGTATATGTGTATATGTATACATATACATATATATTTGAGAAATCAAGTTGCAGACCAATCTATATATACAAAAGCCTAATATGCTCATTGTCCCCATGGAAGTTTGACTGGGAAACCAATCACTTGCTATGATGTGCACCTACCACCAGGGGGTGGCATGGAACGAAGAAAGGCCTTGGTCAACAGCTGGCAGCTGGGGAAGGAAGGCCCAGGCCAGCAGCTGGAAGGAAGGTCCCAGCCTGCAGCAGGAGGCCCCTATCAGCCCTAATTTCCTACCAGGCCTAGGGACCCTACCCACATGAATTTTATGCACTGGGCCTCTAGTATAATTATAATAGCTAATATTTGTTGAACACTTACGTATTAGGCAGTATGGTAAGCAATCTACAGGATATATCTTATTTGACTATATATATATATATATATATATATATATATAGAGAGAGAGAGAGAGAGAGAGAGAGAGAGAGACAGAGAGAGAGAGAGAGAGAGCACGCGTGCCTCTGTGGACTTCAGTTTCTTCCAATTAAAATAGGGAATAAGACCAGATAAGCTCTAAGTTCCTTACCATCCTAGCTCTAGGATGCTACCTATACTTGAGAGCCATATAGTCCTGGAAAAGGCTGGCAAAGATGATGACTCTAGGACTGGACAATTAAATTAATGTCTATGCATGTGATTTCTATCATGAAATCTGTAGTGCATGATTCTGACTACTGGAAAGTATTCACAAACTTGTCCTAAATGAAGTGAATATTTGCTAATTGATTAAAAAAAATACTTTCTTATATTTAGTAAGTTTGCTCCTCCATAAGCCCAGCTCTAGAACAAAGTGAGCTCAGGTCTCCTAACTATGCAGAAGATAGCAACTGCATGCTCTCCTGAGTGTCTAACTGTAGCAGCAACAACAGCTTTATCGACTCCTCAGTTGCACAGAGGTTTATCTCCCAGTATTCCTATGATATTGGCAAGTGTCAGCTTTCACAATGGCAGCCAGGCCATGGAGAATGAGAGAAGTGAGGCATAATCAACTGAGAGGTAATTGCATGCCCCTAGCAAATCTTTATTTTTGGTCTACTCACCAGTCCTATAAGGGAGTGTGCAAAGATTGAGTACCCTTAGTGCTGCCCTGCATAGAGAGGGCAAGTTTGAATTGTGAACATGTGTGAAATAGCATGGGAATATAGGAAAGTGAATGGTGAATTCAAGATTTTTACTCCTTAGTCACATTTCTGAAAAATTTTGTTATTACCTTTTGTGGAATTATCAAGAAACTTGCTCTTATAACTGTTCTAGCTTATTTTTTGTAAGCAATGGAGATATATTCTACCCTCAAATTAGTATCTGACAAAAACAGTATGTTTATCAGTAAGTACAAATTGAAAGTGTAAAATAAGATCTGTTTTTTGCCTATTTGATAAAGAATAATTACCCAATAAAAACATATATTGGATAATCATGTCCCAGACACTGCCTCTCCAGTTGTGCAATCTATTGGGATTACTTTGGATAATCAGGACTACCAATGGGTGGTACCACTGTGAAAAATGGCCATCAGAAAGGGAGGAAAGAATGGTAATCACCTATTCCAAGAAAGGATAAAAAGCTACTTCCTGCAGGTGTCAGGTGACTTGAGTATCAATTTGAAAATTGATGACTCCCTGCTCTCAGGATCAGCACAGAGAAGCATGGGTTGTAGTCAATCCACCCAAAAGTGGTATTAGATAATTAAATATTGAAAAGAAGCGGGGGCAGAAGGCTAGAACACAAGTTTGTTTTACTCTACTGCAAATTTTTAATTTTTTATACACAGATCATTTCTACCAACCCTGACTTGAACCATAAAGCTTATCTATTCCTTCTGGAAAGCCCAACTACCTCCTGAACAAGTATGAATTCTCCAGGTATCCCTGGCCTGGGCTCTTACACTGGGATCTCAAACATCAAGAATCATCTCTTACGTTTTAATTATGAAGGGGCGAATATTTGAGGAAGTGTGGAGAAGGCACTGTTCCATTATATGATCACTGTGTATCATGCAAACTAGACCCAGGCCAGAACTGAGGTTACTTTAGAGATTAAGTTGTAATTTATGTTCATTATGACATAAATCAGCACCCCTCTGTTGCCTCCTGCTATGTGTCAGTTCCTAGAACAACTTGTTATTCTGACCTGGTCCACTGTGTAATTTTCTGTACCTGGTAGCATTCACTAGTAGTTATTACTATCCCCTCTTTTATCCTATGTAATTAATTCTTTGACACCTGCCAAGTGATGTGGGGATCCATTTTTGTCTTGGAACCTCCCAAAACATGCCTGGTATGTAAGTTTCCCTTAATAAAGTCCATTAATTACCAATCTGGACTGACCAGTCTCCTTCTTCGGCCTTTCCCTTCCCTCTGCTTGATTTTCAGTCTCAGGACTTTTTCCTTGTCTGTATATGAACAGGGAGATACTGTATACTCATTTCTTTTTTGAAAAGGCTAAATTTCTAACTGAAAAATTAGTGCCCATGTTAGTCAACTTGACTAAAACGTTTTGCGTTGTTGAAGAATTTTTAATACCTGCTCTTATTTCTACACATAAAGGGATTCATTTCATTTCAAACACAGGCTCTTTCAAAGGTGCTCAAGAAGACTGCAAATTAAGTTACCCAATGCTATCAACAGTGGCTCTATTTTAGAGTGAGAAAGCACAATGCAACCAGACTTTTGTCAGAAACAACCACCTCCCATGACTGCTTTCTGAAGTTAAACTTCAGTTATTTCTTTTTTTAAATTTATCTTTATTGTTGAAAGTATTACAAATGTCCTTTTTTTCCTCATTGACCCTCTCCATTTGCCTCCCCCAAGCCTTTAGCTATTTCTGTCACATCATCAAATTATTTCAATTTGGGGTAGTATTTTAATACTGAAAATAATGTAAAACTCTAGCAAATATTACTCATTTGAAATTATGCTGATTGGCTGGCATATTTTAAAACATAGCAAATAAGACAGGCATCAGTGTTTGACATATTTTTACACAAAATGTATTGTCAAAAACAAGTGAAAGGGAAAATATCAACAAATTTCTTTATAAAATTTAAAAGACAAATGCATAGAATTATAGTAGGTATATTAACTCCATGTAGAATTTAAAATGACTTTTGTGGTTTATAATGCTTTTAAGATTCAATCTGGAGAATTGCTTTGGAACAGTGGAAAACATGAAATCAAATCATAAAGCAGACTATCAGATAAAGATTGTAACACAAATAGGCATATTTTATCCTGCCTGTTCAAAATGAGACTCCATTTTCATTCCTTTCATAAGCACAAAGAAGGGTCTATATTAATTTGCCTTTTAACAGTCATTATTTCCTTTGCAAATTTTTAACTTATTTTAAAATGCAAATCTGATTGTATTTTATTTTCATTATTGCTTATTGGTTCATTTCTTGTATGTATGCTATAAAAAATAATCAAAAACACATTGGTATTGATGGGCATAAAGCCACCATGTTACAAAGCAGCTGTTACAAGGACTGAATCAAAAATGGGATTTTTTAGGACATACTAGATTTTACTTTGAAATTATCTTTGGGTTTAAAGTGTGCTGATAATCAGTGTCTGCCAGACACAGACTAGATAGCAAGCTGAGAAACTCCATCTTCTCTTTGGGCTTTATTTCTTCACTATTCTGTGTAACTTTTCAGAGCACGTTGAAATTCTCTACTACAGTCACCATGTGACTGGGTTTTAATGTATGGCAGCATATCCCAAGAGCAGAGCAAATTATGCTACCTGAACCCTTTATCTATAAGCAGCAATACTACAGGGCAATGTAAAATAGAAGACAGATTTATTTAGACATAAACAATGTAAAAAATATTCGATACAAGAAACATAAAATCCAGCATCCCAATAAATCTAGCTGGCAAGCCTTACCTTATTGCTAAATGATTGCACAAAAGAACAAACTTTCTTTAATGTTTCCAGGTTGACAAATGCAATATGTTCTGTCTACAGCCTCCTAACTTTGTCAGGGGCTATAAAGTCCTCCTCTCTTGGGTGCCAGTATTTCCGAGGAGGTTTACAGGATTTCAGAGTCTATCCTGTTGCAACATACTCAGGGCCTGGCCTTGTGCTTGTCCCCTGATATTTATGAAAACAGTGGGAACTGTCAGAGTGTAGTGTGTTAGAGTTACTTATATTTTGTGTTAAAATTATTAATTAGTTATAAAAACTATCCTGGCTAGCATATCTCAAACATTATATGCAGACAGATTACCTGAGGATCTTCTTAAAAAGCAAATTCAGAGTCAGTTATTTTTGGTGAGGCCTGGGTTTCTTTGGTTTGAACAAGTTTCCAGGTGTATTGCACATCTATGGACTATATTTTGTGTTGCAAGGATCTTTTTTTATCTCATTTTCTGAAGAGAAAAATCTTACCCAGACTGGATTTAGAAACAAATTTCCATACATATTTAGACCACTGTGTTGTTACATTTATTACATTCTTACTATGTGCCAGGCCTTGGTTGGGCAATAGGGATACATAGATGAGATGCCACAATCCTATCCTCATGGAGATTAGAAGATCATGGAGAGCCAGAGTAGAGAAGGGAAGAACTTATGGAGAGCTCACATCCAGAGCAGAATTCATGCTTCCTAAAGTTCAGTTCATGGTTCTGCCTGGCCTTTTAAACTCCTATGCTCTTTACAACTCCGTCATGTCCTTTCTACCTTCTCCCATCCTTCCAGGCCTTTCCTATACCTTCTCTAAACTACTTGATAAATCCTTCCATTACAGAGGCCTAGTCAAGAATGACTAACTGTACCTTGAATATTATTCTGTAAGTAATGTGGAGTCATTGAAGGATTTTAGCAGGAAAATGGCACTAGAGGAGCTTGTTGTTTGTGCTGTTGACTATTGTATCAGCAGCTCCTGGGACAATATCTGCTGAAAAAATTGAGAAGGCATCTGTTGAATGAATGTTGTTTGCTTGTTTGTATTTTGGATAGGTTAACTAATCGAAGTGAGAGGAATGAATTAGGTGAGAACAGCTCTTCTATGTGAGAGTTAGGGAGAATAAGTTGACCCCTTATTCTATGCCCCTACACCAAGGGTTGAGGCTAGCTTGTCTAATCTTGTTAAATTCTTCCAATAATCAAATAAAGCAGTAGCTACAAACTGGTTACTGACTGAGTTTGAGCCTTAGATTCTCTAATATTAGCACCTTTGTTTTTTTAGTTCACTTCTATATTAAAAACATGTTACATTGTAAAACACGCTTTTACATATGTTGGATGCAAATATAAAATGGCAACAGAAAGTATGGCAAAATGCTATTGGACAGGGACTGGCTCTGAGCAGGCCTGCCTCAGGCCAGCCTATGGTATGTGGGTTCTTGACTTTGTGAAGGAAATATTTCATGAGTCCAGGTGATTGTGAGAGTACATTTACCAAAGCTTGGGACAGTGACACAAAAGAATTAAGATAGAAGAAACAACAAGGGTGCTCTGCTTTGGCTCTAGAAATGTTATAAAAAAGAAGTGAGCCAAGAAGGGGCTGCTGTTAGCACACTGGGAAGTCAGAGCAAAAGGGGTCCTTAGAGTCAGGATCAGGTGGTGAGGTCAGGTCAAGCTGCTGCTGCCCACTGCTCCCTGATTTCAAGTCTTGTAGGGATCCTTAGCGTTTAGGAAGAAATAAAATGTTCATGTCCAGGAAGAGGTATGGGCATGCTCTAAAGTGAGTCTGCACTGAGTCTTTATCCTGAGGGCTTTTTATTCTTTTATTTATATTTTCTGCAGGCGAGACTCTTAGGGGAGGGTTTCAGTAGAATATTCATCAGTTTTCCAGGTGCACTTATTAATATACTGATTCATCAAAATGAGTGTATAGGGGAGTTTTATATTACTCTCTGGTCTGTTTGGCTTTTATGGGGTTTTTGTTATTTGTTCCCCAACTTCATCTGTCCTTGGGTTTAGCTGGCACAAATAGCATTAATTGGATCATTGTTCTCTATTTTCCCAAGCCAGGGTGATTTAAGCTATGTATTCTCTGGTTGGGGAGGAGAAATATAAACCATTTGCTCTCAAGTGGGAAGATAAGGTCTTTTGATTCACACACTGGCTGCAAGCTGCCCAAACTCTTTGACCTTAATTTATCTGTCTCAGTTTCCCCATTCTACTTGCCCAGGGATTTTCCTAGCTTTTTACTATCCTGCAACAAAATTATTAAGTATTTAATTAGGAGTCAAATAGTTCTAGTTTCAAATTCTGCTTTTGTCACTTAATATTGAGGTTGGGCAAGTTAATTAACCTCTCTGAGTGAGATTCCTCTGCTGTATATGGCAATAACAATGCTTATATCATATCTGTGTGAGAAAAAGTAATATGATGTATGGAAAGAGTTTAGCAGAGTACTTAGCTCATACCCAGTGTTCAAATTGTTTTCAATTAGACTGTTGTAAATGAATAAACTAGGGATTTCTCACAATAAAATGCAGGCTAGTATATGTAGCTTAATTGCAGTCCTGCCTAAGACCAATGCCTTGAAAATGCTTTATAGCTCTGCAATCCTTTGTTTTCTCAGCTAAATAAAGAGGGCAATCATAGTACTGACCTACTTCATAACTATTGTTAAAAAAAAACTGCAAAACCCAAAAGTCTAAAATAATTTGAAAAATGCAAAGTACAATATACATTCCAATAATTATATTTTTCTTAAAAATCTAATCCACAACTACTTTAGTAAGCCATCAATTGAGCAGTCTTTACCAGGCACTTGTCAATAGGTACAGTAGAAATATCCCCAAATAGTGTAGGAATACATTCTGGGGAGTTTCCATAGCAACCTATGGACTACTTTAGAATGCCTTAAGTCTGCAAGACTCAGTTCTCTTACAGTCAAGATAATCAATCACAATACTAGACCAACTTGAAGTATAATTCAAACTTATTTCCATTTTTATTGAGTACATCATACTTTATATAATAATTCTCCCTATAGAATGCCTTTCACTTTATGTGAAAACACAAATAACCTGTTTCATCTGGTAACTACTACCCCATCTAATCACGTTCATACCTAATCACATCTTAAAGATATTTATCTCTTAAACACCACTTCCTTTAAAATATTTCTTTGAAGATACCTAGCAAACAAAAATTTTGGGATACTATTACATTTCTCTGTGTATTTTTGGTAAAAGAATACATGAAAGCGTTAGTATTATAATTTCTGCAAGAAACATTGGATGACTTTCTGAGAGTTGCACAATATTTTTTTAACTCAATTTTCAGTTAACTTGTTAGATGATTTCTATTCAGAAATCCAGTTGTATTTAGAGAAATCCAGGACAATAAATATTTTACAAAGCATTTTCTTAGCAGAGAAGAAGTTGTTCTGTTTAATCATATGACAAAAGAAAAAAAAAGGAAGACTAGAACAGCAGAAAAGGAAGACTAGAGACAGCGAGTCCTCGTAAATAAAAGGGAACAATTACTTTCAAACCACAATTTAATTTCCAGGAAAATCTTTCCTTCATTCAGTGAATGATGCCTTTGGAATGCATCTCAATTGCACATCACAGCCTACCTTGGACAAATCCTAGAGCTTTTATGGGCAGCTTTAACTATATTTGCCTATATTTTGTGTATCAACTTTAGATTCCTTTGCCTTTCCCCTGACATGTCCATTAAAAAAGACCTGCTGAGAACTGTGATAATTTTTCTATTTATATAGCAAGATGAAAAAAAATATTTGCCAGAATTCTAGGGGAAAAAAAGAGTTTTTACTAAGGCAGTTGAGCAAAAAACTAGGCAGTATTTTTATTTCAGTCAGGGTCCTTTGGTTGGAGCTCTACTGACTTAAGTAGAAAAGAAATAAATGACTTATCAGAGAGAACTGAAGGAAAGGCTTTAGAAAGGAAAGGAACTAGTGTACACAATAGGCAGTTTCTTGGGTTATAACTGCTTGGATGAATCTGCTCCAGATAATTTCAAACACTAAAATAGAACAGGCATTTGGTTCAGTCCAGGAACTCTGGGTCACCTTGATTGACAGTTTACCCAAAAGTCATGCAATGAATATGAAAAGTAGAATCAAGGCACTATTAACAAAAGAAAGGGCTATTGAGCTAAGAAGCCAAAACAGGCCTGAAGGACACTACAACCAACAAGGTGGCTCCATGCAGGACCGAGTGTCCCATGGCAGGAACACAAGCTTTGGGAAGGCAGCGGATGGCAACAAGAGGAAAGTCTGAGAAAGAAGAAGCCAATGAGGGGGATAGGGAGATGGGGGCATTAGGATGGCATCAAAATGCTGGTTAGGGTACAACTTGATTATTTTATTAGATCGTAAATCTTCAGGAAAACTCCCAAAATTATGATATAATTAGTGGGTTTGATTTCTTGGAAAAGTCAGAAAGATGTAGTTCTGTGAAGGTTTGGTACAGAGAGCAGAGTGTAAATATCATATGAGTGTTCAAAAGGGAAACCCAGAAAATCCCTACAGAAATCTAGTTGGGACTGTGCCAAGATGGTGACTAAGTGATAGGACGTGTTACAAATGACTTCCAGTGACAAAGAGAAACAGGCTTGTCCTTGCCGGGTTGGCTCAGTGGATAGAGTGTCAACCTGCAGACTGAAGAGTTCCAGGTTCGATTCTGGCCAAGGGCACATGCCTGGGTTGCGGGCTTGATTCCCCAGGAGGGGATGTGCAGGAGGCAGCTGATCAGTGATTCTCTCTTATCATTGATGTTTCTATCCTTCTCCCTTCCTCTCTGAAATCAATAAAGAAATATATTTTTTTTAAGTTTAAAAAAAAAAAGAGAGAGAAACAGATCATATTTGGGGAGATGTTTGTATGATTCTTTGTATCTTTATAATTATTTCTGGATAGGAAAAGGTCCAGATCCAGATCCAGAGCCAATTATCCAGATACATAGAGCCTGAAAACAATGTTTACATAGGAACAGTATACTTAAATTAATATCAAGAACAGCCTTGATAGAAAAATGTGGGCAATATTTGACTTTAGAGATAAGGAAAGGAAGAGACTACCTTAAGTTTGGCTTTGTAGTAGTGTATACGTTTTGAATGGATATTATATGTACAAACTCTATCTTTGTGAGTGCAAATTGATAGGGACCTTTCTACCTGACCCTTGTCCAACCATCATCAGCTATCACACCGCTCCATCCCTAGTTATAAGGATGTGGTAATTTCCCTGAGTCATTCTGCTCCAAACAAAATTCTGTTTATTCCCATTATATTCATATGGAATATATGAATTTTCCTTCAGGCAGTATTGGGACACTAGACAAAATATCTAGCATGGGTATTATCTGCTTATACAACATGCATGGAATAAATTACTGAAATGGATTGCTGAGAGAACCTCTTGGCTCTCTATTTCTGGAAACTATCCTATCTAATAAAAGAGTAATATGCAAATTTACCATCACTCAAACACACAAGATGGCTGCCCCATGTGGTCAAAGATGGCTGCCCCCATGTGGACACAAGATGGCCACCACAAGATGGACAGCAGGGAAGGGTAGTTGAGAGGGAACAGGTCTGCAAGGTAGGGCACTTGTGGGCAATCAGGCCAGCAGAAAGGGCAGTTGGGAGGGATCAGGCCTGCAAGGGAGGGCAGTTGGGAGTGATCAGACCTGCAAGGGAGTGCAGTTGGGGGTAATCAAGCCTGCAGGGGAGGTCAGTTAGGGATGACTAGGCCAGCAAAGGAGGGAAGTTGGGGGTTACCGGGTCTGTAGGGAAGGGTAGTTGGAGGATACTCAGGCCTGCAGGAGAGAGCAGTTGGGGGGGGATGCCAGGCCTGTAAGGAAAGGGTTCTGGGTGGGGGGGGAACCAGGCCTGCAATGGAGGGAAGTTAGGGATGACAAGGCCTGCAGGGGAGGGCAGTTAGGGGTGACCAGGCCTGTAGGTGAGGGCAGTTAGGGGCAATTAAGATGGCAAAGGAGCAGTTAGGCATCAATTAGGCTGGCAGGCAGAGTGGTTAGGGGCAATCAGGAAGGCAGGCAGGTGAGCAGTGGGGAACCAGCAGCCCTGGATTGGGAGAGGGATGTCCAACTGCCCATTTAGGCCTGATCCAGGTAGGGCAGTTGGACATTCCTCAAGGGGTCCCAGATTGGAGATGGTGCAGGCTGGGTTGAGGGACACCCCTTCATGTGCACGAATTTCGTGCACTGGGCCTCTAGTACTATATAATAAAACGCTAACATGCAAATTGTCCCCTCAACTGGGAGTTTGACTGGGAGTTTGACCAGGGAGTGGGGTCATCCATCTAACATCCTGAGGCCCTTCCCCTTGGCTGACCCTGCCCCCAATTGCCCCACATCTCAATAGGGGGTAGGGCCAACCAACTGCCTGCAGCTACTCTTCCTGGCCAGCCAGACATCATCTGTGCATGAATTTGTGTGTTGGGTCTCTAGTATGTATATAACTTTCCATTTTGACAGGTTTCAGACACTAAGACCTGACCTTTTGGAATATAGATACCTTCACTATTTGCTTTATTTAAATTATACTTAACCATTCTGCTGAAAATCTGTTAAGGCATATCACTTTAAAGTTAACTTTGAATTAACTTTGAATATTTTTAAAGTACCTTATGATTCCCTCAGTTAAATGTAAGATGTCACAGAAATAAACATCCCTAGTCTTAGGGCATTCATTTGAATAAACCAAACATGACACCTGTTTCATTTTCTGTCAGTCTATGAAATTTGAGCACCAACATTTACCTTCTATTTGATTAGAGATTTATTAGTTGTAGCATTTAAAAAACAAAGGTTGAATATTTGTATTGGCTATGTGGCATGAACAGAAAAATATTCTGACTGGGAACTAGGAAATTGGCAAGATCTTGTAAGCACTATTTTTAGTCATCTATTGCTCTAGTTTTCATTCAGTAATGAACCACCCACCAGTGTTTACCTAGGGACAAGTTTTTCCACAGCTAAGAACCATTGTATTGTACCTGATTATAACCAATTATTCTCTTTAAAAACTATCCATATAAAACCCACAGTTATATATAAAAGTTGTTTTATAGTCTCACAAACAAGGAAACATTCCAGACACTTTGTGTCCTAATAATAAAATAAAAACCACTTCTGTTTTGGAACTATGACCTACCTACAAAAACTACCTACAAGAACACTTTACATGGGAAAGCCCATGTAAAGTGTTCATAGAGGCAATGAAGGAAGAAAATTGTTAAAGAAAGTAAGTACTCATCCTCTTCTGATTCCAAATCTGTTCCACTTAGAGTTACCTCCAACCCAATTGATTCTTAGTCCAGCTAGGAAGAAAAAAATCTTGGTCCAGGGTTGACCAATTGATATACTACAGCAAAGAGATTAAACAATTGACACTCACATCTAGTATTTCTTAACTATTACTTTAATGTTTATGTAAAGGTAAAGAGGGGGAAAGGTAGAAAAGAAGGGATTGGGGAAGTCTCAGTCCTTTCTTGATTTCCCTAGGCAATTCAACTCCAGTCCAAACTTGCTAAAGGACACTCACCACTTTCAAGTCAATTTACCATCATCTACTGTTATTCAGGCATACTTCTGGATATAGTCTTTTATGTTCACTTGTAGACAATGTTTTTAAAAGTCCTTCAGGGGAAACAGAAGATGGCTGCTGGCGGGAAGGCAGACCAAAAGATAGTGTGTGAGTGAGAAAACAAAGTCAGAGTGTGTGGTCACATGGGGGTGGTTTTTTGGTGAGTTGAGGGACAGCTATACTCCAGGAAACAGTAGGGGACTGCTGGACAGGACTCCCCTGACCAGGAAGCCCCCACTGCTACTGGGTTTCCTCCTGCAGCAACTGGCTCAGTTGAAAAGACCATGCTATCTTGAAGGGGAAAGTGGATGTTATTGGACACCTGAAATGCCCAGGGAATCAACAAATATGGCACCTACCAAACAGCTGTGAACCCGAATGGCACAAGCACATGGATTCAGAGGAGATCTACACTCCACCATGGGAAGGAGAGAGAGAACTATATAACCGGACACCCAGAGAAGATAGACCATGGGAAGACGAAGAAACAGCCTGCATATGAAAGAAAAGCAGGCATTACCAGAAAAGAAAGTAAACGAAATGGAGGCAAGCAACCTGTCAGAGATAGAATTAGAAAAATGGTCATAAGGTGGCTGAAAACAATGGAAGACAAATTTGACAATATGTGTAAGAACCAAGAGGAAATGAAGAAGACATGAAAAAATGACATCACTGATATAAAGAACTCATAGAAAGCATAAAAAATAGACTGGAAGAAGCAGAGGACCACATCAGTGAGCTAAAAGACAAGGTAGGAAAAAGTACCCAAATAGAGCAGCTTCTATAAAAAAAAAAATTAAAAAGTAAGAGGAGAGTCTAAGGGAACTTTGGGACAATATGAAACAAACCAACATCTGCATAATAGGAGTTCCAGAAGGAGAATAAACTGAGCAAGGTATAGGAAATCTGTTTGAAGAAATAATGACAGAAAACTTCCCTGACATAGGGAAGAAAAAACCCACACAAATTCAAGAAGCTCACAGACTCCCAAGCAAAAGGAACCCCAAAAGACTGACACCAGGCACATTATAATTAAATTGGCAAACACCAACAACAAAGTAAGAATCTTAAAAGTGGCCAGAGAGAGAGACAGAAAGGAACCCCCGTCAGACTAGTGACTGATTTTTCAACAAAAACTCATCAGGCCAGAGGGAATGGAATGAAATATAAAAAGTCATGCAAAAGAAGAGTCTGAATCCAAGAATACTGTACCCAGCAAGGCTATCAATCAAAATTGAAGGTGAAAACAGGAGCTTCACAGACAAAAAAGGACTAAGGGAGTTTATTACCACCAAACCAGCAATGCAAGAAATGCTACCAGGTCTGCTGTACAGAAAGAAAGAGAAGAAAGAAGGAAGAAGGAAAGAAGGAAAGAAGGAAAGAAGGAAAAGAAGGAAAGAAAGAAAGAAAGAAAGAAAGAAAGAAAGAAAGAAAGAAAGAAAGAAAG
>JAAGEH010002531.1:15864398-15978642 GCA_011751065.1 Lasiurus cinereus
ATTAAAAAGAAGGAATTCTTACCATTTGCAGCAACCTGGTTGGAACTTGTGAGCCTTATGCTTAGTGAAATAAGCCAGTCAATGAAGGAGAAGCATCACATGGTCGCACTCATTGGTGGATAATAAAGAACATTATAAACTGATGAACAAAAGGATAGATACAGAGACAGTAAAGCTTCAAACAGACTATGAAATTACAGCAGGAAGATTAAAGTTAGGTGAGGTAGATAAGAGATCAATCAAAGGACTTGTATGCATGCATATAAGCATAACCAATGAACATAGACACTGGAGGGTTGGGGTATGCCTGGGAGCGAGGGGGGGCAATGGGGAGATATGTATAAAAAATTAATTAAAAAAATGCAAGGATTCTATAGGCAGCAGCAGGGCTGCAGATTTGTCACTTTTGCTCCCATGGTACCCTGAGTTCCTTGAGGGCACAGATTGGGTGTTCTTTACTTGTGCCCCAGACAATGACTGGCCCATAACACCTTCTCATTAACTTTTGGTTAACTTTAGTTAAATCTAAACAAGCTAGTAATATTGTAGATTATCTAATTCAACAGGTAGAAATCCTTAAAGAGAGAATCTTTTTCTTACTCCAGAACCTAGCATCTTACTTGCATACAGTTGATGTTCAGATGTGTTTTGAGCTGTGGTAAGAAAATACATTAAGCGTTTATTAACAGGTAAATTATGAGATGATTAGCAAGATATCTCTTAAGGCTTAATACGAAGAACATAAGGTGCACCATTTTGATAAGGAGAATTAGGTCAAGAGAGAGATTAAATGCTGCCCTTAGTAAGTGTAATGAAGCATCTCATGTCATGATCTCTGTGCCAAAATGGGAAATATGAGAACCCTGAGCCTTTGGGGGATTTGGTAACACAATGAACCTGACTTACTTGACATTTGTGGAGTGGAGTTACAGTGTGGCACAAGGCTCTGCTGAAATAGCAAGCAGCTCTTGGTTGTCATCACTGGTTGTGACTTTTTAGAATGGCTGCTGATTTATAGTGGGAACTTTAAACATCACTTTAAATGTCCATTCTGAACAGAATCATAATATATATTAAAAAGTTTCAAACAAAAAGGCTATATAAATGCACTTGCTTTTTGAATTTTGTATGCTGAAAAAGTAATTGCCCACAGTTATAAATGTTAAGATTAATCACTTGAAAACAGTTAAGTTTTTAAAAATATTAGCAAGCAATGCATTTAGTAAAATGGTAAACAAATAAGTATTAACTGCATATCTATTCACATATACTACTACTATAACTAAAATTAGACAAGAATTATTTTATATAAACTAAAACAATGACTGGTAATTTGCTGAGTAAATATTGATCTGCATCCAATTTATTTTTTAAAAAGATCAATTATGGATATTTTCTGTTAAATTATCATGACATAATGCATTAAGTAATATATTTTCCTTGTCTAATATACAATGAAAACATTTTTGGCAAACATTTGCCATATGTTAAGTATGTTAAATAATGTACGTTAAATTCATATTAAATAATGTATTTTTAAATGAATAATAATGACAATATTTTATTATGCACATACAAAATTCATATGAAGCTGAAAAGCATTTAGAATATGTAAAACTTAGTAAGCAAAACTTTACTTCTAAAATATCATTAAAGTAAGATCTTATTTCTTTGAGATAACCAGCACCCTACACTTCCCAACCCAGTTTATACTGGATTAACAAGAAAATATTGTTAATCTAATTTTATATTGGATTAACAAGAAAATATTCAGTTGTATACAGAACTAGGTAATGAACTTAGATCAAAATATTTAACATCCTATAACAGTGTTGCTATCTTATAAATCAGACAGTTTATAAAAATGGATTTATTCAATAATATTTACTGAGTGCTTGCTATGTGTCAGACATTGCAGGAATTGAGAAGATAGCAGTGAACAGACAAAAAGAGTCAGTCCACATGGAGTTTAAAATCCAAACCACTGCAATGTTAATGTGCCCATTTTGCACTTTTTGCATGTTAGGTAGTCTGAAATAATTAATAATAATAATATAAAATGATAATGTACTAGAGGCCCAGGGCATGCATTCATCCCATGGCCTGGCCTATGGGGATTGAGCCAAAACCAGCTCTCCAACATCCCCTGAGGAGTCCTAGATTGCAAAATCATACACCAGGTCTCTAGTATGCATATAAGATCTCTGGTTAATCTTTTACTGGCCTCTTCCCTCCCCCCTTCCCTCTGAGATTCATCAGTATATTCCATGTTTTCATGCCTGTGGTTTCCGCTCCTGCATTGAGTATCTGCCTTTTGGTGGTCAGTGTGCATCATAGCTACTGGCCAGTCAGCTGATTGGTTAATTGGTTGCTTAGGCTTTTATATATATAGATAGAATTTAACTTTTCAGAGCACTCACAAATATGTCTTTAGTTAATTTTTTTAACCAGAGAATATGATTTATTAATGAGAGAGAGAGTGTTGGGGAGGGGGTGAGAGAAATAGGTTATCTCCCATACTGGCCTACCTGGACATGGGACCTGCAAACTTTTTTGGTGTATGGGATGATATTCTAACTAACTATGCCACCAAGCCAGGGCTCTTAGTTCATTTTTACACTTTTTAGCCTTGAAGTAAGTTTGGCAGATGGTATTTATTTTTTCCATTTTTTTATTAATGTATTACATGTATACATATCTTCCCATTGCCACCCCCCCTATTCCCATACATGCCCTCACCCCCCAATGTCTTGTGTCCATTGGTTATGCTTATATGCATGCATACAAGTCCTTCGGTTGATCTTATATCTATCTCACCTCTTCTTAACTTCCCGCTGTAATTTGACAATCTGTTTGATGCTTTACTGCCTCTGTAACTATCTTTTTGTTCATCAGTTTATAATGTTCTTTATTATCCATAAATGAGTGAGATCATGTGGTATTTTTCTTTCATTGACTGGCTTATTTCACTAAGCATAAGGCTCACAAGTTCCAACCAGGTTGCTGCAAATGGTAAGAACTCCTTCTTTTTGTGGCAGCATAGTATTCCTTTGTGTAGATGTACCATCGTTTTCTGATCCACTCATCTCCTGATGGGCACCTAGGCTATTTCCTAGGCTATTGTAAATTGTGCTACTATGAACATAGGGGGGCATATGTCCTTTGAGATTGGTGTTTCTAGTTTCTTAGGATATATTCATAGGAGTGTGATTACTGGGTCAAATGGGAGTTCCATTTTTATTTTTTTGAGGAAACTCCATACTATTCTCCACAATGTCTGCACCAGTCTGCATTCCCACCAGCAGGGAATGGGGGTTGCTTTTTCTCTGCATCCTCACCAACACTTGTCATTTGTTGATTTGTGGATGATAGCCATTCTGACAGGTGTGAGATGGGATTGCATTGTCATTTTGATTTGCACCTCTTAGATAATTAGTGACTTTGAGCATGTTTTCATATGTCTCTTGGTCTTTCTTCTGTCTTCTTTTGAAAAGATTCTATTTACATCCATAGCCCATTTTTTATTGGATCATTTATCTTCTTTTTATTAAGTTGTATAAGTTGCCTATAGATATTGGGGATTAAACTTTTATCAGTGATAACATTTGCAAACATGTTCTTTCATATAGTGGGCTTTCTTGTTGTTTTGTTGATGGTTTCTTTTGCTGTGAAAAAGTTGTGTGTTTTTTTTTTAATGTAGTCCCATTTGTTTATTTTCTCTTTAGCTTCCATTGCCCTAGGAGCAGTATCAGTGAAGAAATTCCTTCAGCATATGTCTGAGATTTTACTGCCTGTGGATTCCTCAAGTATTTTTATTGTTTCCCATATTATGTTTAAATCCTGTATCCATTCTGAGTTTATTTTTGTGTATGGTGTAAGTTGGTGGTCTTGTTTCATTTTTTTGCATGTATCTGTCCAATTTTCCCAACACCATTTATTGAAGAGATTGTCTTGACTCCATTGTATGTTCATGCCTCCTTTGTCAAATATTAATTGAGCATAGTGGTTTGGGTCAATATCTGGATTCTCTATTCTATTCCATTGGTCTATATGTCTGTTCTTGTGCCAGTACCAGAATGTTTTGAGAAGAGTGACTTTGTAATATAGCTTGAAATCTGGTATTAAGATCCCCTCTACTTTATTCTTCTTTCTCAGGATTGCTGTGGCTATTTGGGCTCTTTTATTATTCCAGTTGAATTTTTGGAGAGTTCTTTCTAGGTCTGTGAAATATGCCATTTGATATTTTAAGTTGAGTGCTTTGAATCTATGGATTGCATTGGGTAGTATGGACATTTTAATGATGTTGATTCTCCAATCCATGAACATGCTATGCTCTTCCATCTGTTTATGTCTTCCTCTATCTCTTTTTTCAGTGTCCTGTAGTTTTCCATGTATAGGTCTTTTACCTCCTTAGTTAAATTTATTCCTAAGTATCTTTATTTTTTGGTGCAGTGGTAAATGGGTTTGCCTTTTTAGTCTCTCGTTCTGTAAGTTCACTATTGGTATATAGAAATGCCATAGACTTCTTGGTGTTAATTTTGTATCCTGGTATATTGCCAAATTTATTTATTAAGTCTATTTGTTTTTTGATAGAGTCTTTTGGTTTTTTTATGTACAATATCATGTCATCTGCAAATAAGGACAGCTTTACTTCTTTTCTAATTTGGATGCCTTTTATTTCTTCTTCTTGTCTAATTGCAATGGCTAATACTTCTAGTAGTATGTCAAACAGGAGTGTTGAGAGTGGGGATCCCTGTCTTGTTCCTGATCTTAAGGGAAATGGTTTTAGTTTTTGCCCATTGAGTATGATGTTAGCTGTGGGTTTATCATATATGGCTTTTATGATGTTGAGGTATGATCCTTCTATTCCTACCTTGTTGAGAGTTTTTATCAAGAAAGGGTGTTAGATTTTATCAAATGCTTCTTCTGCATCAATTGATATGACTATGTGATTTTTATCTCTCAATTTGTTTATGTGATGTATCAGATTCATTGATTTGCGGATATTGTACCTTCGTGCATTCTTGGGATAAATCCTAGTTGGTCATGGTGTATGATCTTTCTGATGTACTGCTGGATCCGATTTACTAGAATTTTGTTGAGGATTTTGGCATCTATGTTCATGAAGGATATTGGTCTGTAATTTGCTTTCATTGTGTTTGGCAGATGTTATTATCTCAATGTTATATTTGAGGAAACTGTAGATGGTAGATTCCCACAACCACTTCTTAGAACAGTCTCATCTCTCTGCAAATTACATAGCTGTGAGAGCACAAGAATGAGGTACAGTTAATGAATAGAGTTAATGAAATCTGAAATTGTTGCCATGGAGAAACATTAAGAAAGCCAGGAGCAGCTAAGATTGATGACAGTGGCAGTCACTGGCTATTCATAAATACTCATATTTGGTTCTTCTTCAGGGCATATGGTAAGATTGCATTTCTCCATCCCCTTGAACTCAGGTATAGCTTCCTGGATTCAATTTCTTTGGCCAATATAAGATTAACAGAAACCTTTCAAAGCCAATACATTTATCATTATGTCCTCTTCTCTGCTGCAATGATTAGAAATACAAGCTCAGATGGAGCCTCCACCCCCAAGTCTCTGAGCTGGTTCTGAAGTTACTCATGGACTATGTCCAGTTGTCAGGGGCTCCACAGAAACAGGAGTTTTCCTTAATATGAGATTAGATGCAGAAGTAATGGGCCACAGACTCTACTTCCCAATCATTTGCTACATAGTGTGTGGGAAAGAAAAAGAGCTCTCCTTTCAAGAAGGTTATAGAACCAAGTGGCGTTATGAGATGATAGCCAGATATCTGTGAAGGCAACAAGATTGACAGAAGGCTGCCTGAAGAAGCTGAGGATGTAGAGTATGATTTGGGGCCATAGAAAGGAATTCTAAAGGGCTCAAAAAAAAAAAGAATTTGATGGTGAAGAATGGGTGATTGGATCAGGGAAAAGAAAAGCATTATTAAAACAAAAGGTAAGCATGACCAGAAAGGTGACCAAGGAAAATAGTCTGGGAGGAATTAGGTAACTGATACTGTGTTTTAGGGATTCTAAAACCCCTGAAATTTTCTAGAAGAGCAGAGTAGGTAATGGTGTCCTTTGTTATGTTAATGATGTCTCTGGTTGTGGGCTGATTGCGTAGGAACCAACCTTGTGATTAGAGGATAGGAACTTTTGCTTCCTACCCTGACTCCCTGACTTCTGGGGAGGGGAGAGAGATTGGAGTTTGAATTAATTGTCAATTGCCAATGATTTAATTAATCATGCCTATGTAATGAAGCCTTCATGAAATCCCAAGGAGACTGGGTTTGGAGAGATTCTGGGTTGTGTCCCTCCCCACAGTGGCTCCCTCTGAGCATGTGCTTCTAATAATTGCAGCAGGGGAAGAGGACATAGTGATAAGTGTATTGGCTTTGAAAGGCTCTGTTCATCTTATATTGGCCAAAGGAATTGAATCCAGAAAGCCTTACCTGAGTTCAAGGGGCTGAACTCATTTGGATGTTTATCTATATTCTTTATCATATATTTTATTAAACTGGTAAATGTAAGCATGTGTTTTCTTGAGTTCTATGAGCTGCTCTAGCAAATTAATAAAAACTAAGGAGGGGGTCTAGGGAACCTCTGATAATAGCCAGTCCATCAAAAGCAGAAGTAACAACCTGGACTTGTGACTGGCCTCTGAAATCCAAGGATAAGGTTGAGGGATCCTCTGATCTGTAACTAGTCAGTTAGAAGCATAGGTAGCAACTTGTGGAAATGGGGGTGGAAGGTGGAGTTTTGTAAAACTGAGCCTTTAACTTATGGAATCTGATACTATCTCTGGGTAGATAGTGTCAGAATTGACTCCTTGGACATCCTGCTGGTGTCTAGGAATTGCTTGGTGTTTTATAGGAACCCTTCCCCTCCAATACAAGCAGACTTTGGAAATGGGTCCAGGAACCCAAAAGAGTTGCTCTTAGGGCTATTGGAGTCATGTAGGATAGTTGTTCTCAGTATCTTCTGTGCTCATTTGAGGGCTGGCAGTGAGGACTCAGAGCTATACTTTTAATTCCTCTTTTGTGGGCATGAACTTCATACATGCACCTGTTGAAGGATGCTCCTAGAAACTAAACTTTGCTACATTCAATCTCATGGAAAATACTCAGAGAAGTGTTTAAATTGCTTTATACTGGTTGCTAGAAGCCAGAGTTTCCAGAACAATCAGGTAGGAAATGATTCATCTAAACCCTTCTCATTTGTTAGTTGAAAAACTAAAGCTCTGAGAACTGCCCAGCATTGTGTCTGTAGTTTGCCATGAAGCTGAGACCCTAGCTCAGGCCTCCTGACCATTGTACTCTCTCCACTCCAAGTGTCTAACCTCCTAGAAGAGCAATGACAGGCCCATTGTCATATAGTAATAGCTAATATTCACAGTGAATGCTTTTTGAGAACTCACTAATAGCCATGTCCTGTACACATCTCATTCTCTTAACAACTCCATGTTTCAGGCACTATTATTATCAACATCCTGCATATATGGAAATGAAGGGTTAGAGAAGTTAAGTAACCAAGGTCATGTAGCTACCAAGTGGCTGCTCCCAGATTTGAATGTGAATCCTTACACTCTACAGGCCTCCCTCTTAACCAATATAATATGCTTCCTTATTTCCCTTTTTTTCTTTAACCAGAATCAGATATAAAAATACTGGCACTTTTACCCCCTGCTAAATATGTAGTTGCATATTCCAGGACCTGCTGTGCTTAGACACCTATCTAGCATGGATGTTCAAAGACCTGCCTTGAGATTGGTTCCTCCTACTAGATGTTGGCCAGTTGTTTCTGGAGCTACTCACCTCTGGAAAATAAAGCAAGAAAGAAGAAAGATAAAAGTAGAAGTGTGAGGCACTGGATATTTTAATTTTATTTTTATTTCTGAAATTATCAATATTATCTAAGAATGACATCTACCTCCTCTTTTACTCTAAGAAAGTAGAAGAGTAGCTTTAGAGCTGCTTGCATCTATAGAACTATTAGGTAGCCATCCTAGTTTTCTATAGTTTAGGCAGAAGTATACCAAAGTCAGCTTTGGGATAAAATTTTGAAATGGGAGAGAAGGCAGTCACCCATCTATATGCTTGCTGTTTTCTTAAATCTTTTCAGAGATAGAGAACCACTTGGTTGGTGATTTGGCTTTCTCCTTCCCACAGGGTGGTATTTATTCAGTCAACATTGCATGAGTCCCTCTGGTATTCCAGGCATGTGCGAGGTGCCCTTCATGAAATCACACTCCTCTGGGAGACCAGGTTGGTGAATAGAAACTTGCAATAATGAGTGGTAATTTCTGCATGGGAACACATGCAGAGTGCCAGGAAAACTCAAAAGAGGGGCTTAGGCATCCCCAGAAGGCTTCTTCCAAAACATATCATAGGACATAATGACATTGAAGCAACCATTTTCCTTCAGAGAAATAGAGAAGAAATATCATTGGGGGATTTGTTAGTTTTTATTCTTTGGAACAGGCAGGGTCACATTTTGATTATGAATAGTCAGGTACTTACAGAGCACACTAGAGGAAAATTGGTGAGGCAAGGTTCTAAATCCATCCCCCCGCCTTGTCACAATTAATAAAGTTACCTTCTTTTGTTCCCCTGCCACTTTGAGGCAATGCCGGATTGCCTCTAAATTGTTTTAATGATGTGCTGTTTTGTTCCTGTGAGTACTCCATACTTTAGGTGCCAGTACACCCTTTCCTCTCATAAAGAAAAGTCAGTAAAAAGAACAAGAGAAATGGCTGAATAATTGAAAACCCAGTGTATTGAAAAGGTCATGGTACTGTGACATACTCTTTTAATTTCTAAGTGTTTTAGGCATTGTAAGTTCTTTTTGACACTCCATACTACTACTAAAAGGGGAGTAAAAAGGACACAAATTATTTAATCTTTTGTAAAACATGATAATAAGAATAGAAAAGGGTGCCAAATTAATCCATGCTTTTTTGTAGCATTTCATTTGAAAACCTGTTTTGCACATTTTTCCTATGGAAAAGGTAACAATCATGACCATTTTATCACAGTGACGCAGTAGAAACTAGGTGTCCCTTTAAACAAGCTAACATTTTAACTTTCTCTTCTTCTTATTATAAATTTTACTAATACTCATCAGGTTTTTCTCTCCTTCTTCAGTTACTAAAGTATTAGTTGGTGCATCATGCTTCTGCTTCCTCTATTTGTCTGTCATGCTTGCATAATATTTTCCTGCAAAGCTAAAGAACTTGGAGTTAAATTAGATCTAGGAATATGAAAAATGTCTCAATGCAGAAAATACCAATGTGCCTCTGTCATAACCAGAAAGGTGGGCAGTATTATGAATATATATTTTGGAATTAAGGGTAGTCTTTTTTTTTAAAACTTAAAGGTGAACAGTTTCAAAATGAGCAATTTATCCTCCTATAGTGTACATTGTTGGTGGTCCATCCACAACCCTTTCTCCTTTTCTTTTCTGGAAAAGCAAGGCATTTGAAGATTAATCCTTCTTCCAAGACTAAAGAGAGAGGTCCTTTACCCAGTTTCAGGGGGTCTGTCAATCAATCATAATGGCCCTATTCCCCTTGCCAGTGTTGGCCCAGTAATTAAACATAAGGAAAGATCTTCTAGAAAAAAATTTTTCCCCACACTGGACATTATCAGACTGGTTGTAACTCCTATCTTATAACAAGACAAAGCCAATTCACTGTGATTGACAGAGTGACAAAAGGGAAGGAATCTGCATCCTTACTGATAGTGTCAAATCACTGAATTACAGTAGTTCAATCCTAGAGCAACCCTACCATTGTACTTCTTGTTGTGCCAAAATATATTATTTTTATTTAAATAACATTGAGTCTGCTAAAGGCATAGTAACTGACTGCCTAGTTTCCTGATCTCAGTGGAGATTTGGTCCAATTTGGAAACCCAGAATAGTCACCATCTGAGAGCATTAAGTCCAGACAACATGGGGAGACTCCTTCTAGGCAAAGTCTGAACATTTCCCTGTACACTGGTTCTTCCAGGTGGTTTGAACATTTATAATTGCTCCACACAATAGTCATGATGTGACCCCAGGCTGGAGACATTCAGTAAAGACAAATGGGAAAACCAAATCTAATTAATGTGAACTAGGATTTCTTAGAATTGTTAATGCTGTTAACATAATTGAGTATGTTATAGAAAATGTTTTATGTTGTGCACTGATGTTTACACATTTATCTTTTTCAGAATGAACAGTACTTTGGAACTTTCTTCTCTGGGAAACAGTAAAATATAGAATTTCAGAGTCTAGGTTCTTAGTGCCAAAACTCAAATCCCATCTCTATCATTTACTAGATATGTGACATTAAACAAATTACAGTACTTCTCTGTGCCTCAGTTTTCTGATCTGTAAAATAGGCGTGAGAATAACTTGCTTGATTTGGGGTGGGGGCGGAGCCTTCCCAATACTCTATCTGGAAAAAGTTCATTATCTTTGCCTTATATTTATCTACTTCATGACAGAGAAAATAATTTATTGAAAACTAATCAAGTAATGCTCTATTTTTAAATAATAATTAATGGTACTACCACTAATACTATTATACTGAAGAATGTTTCCAATCATAGAATCCTTACTGTTGGTAACCTGGTAAATAAATTATGGGTTAGCTTAAATCTGAAGGTTGTATGAATGTACTGATTCCAATAAGTGACTCCAGTAAATCCTTCTCTTTAGCTCATATTTCTCACTATTTTTATAGTAGCTATCACCCGCCTGAACACTATATGTTTGAAATTTCCTCTCAAATTGCAGCCAGTATCCTCACAAATGTTTTCTTAATGGGATGTCTTTCCCCAACAGTCTAACTTTTATTCTTCTTTATATATAATTTAATTTTACTGTTTCAGATAATTATCTCTAAACATCCTATACACAAAAGATTCTGAAAGGGAAATTATGATGCCTGAGTTTTCTCTTTTAGCATTTGAACTGCAGAATTCTATAGTAGAATGAATACTCTTGTATGTTATAGGTACCTTATCTGTAGAAAACAGTACAGTACTCATGCTTTCAGATAAGGCCACTGGGTATATTAGTATTCAAATTATAATTATGATGTGAAGATTAACCTCAACATTTCCAGATTTTTTTCCCTTGATTTAGTCTCACTATTTTTTATAAGTTATAAATACACATTATAAATACACATAATCATTGAGATATTTTCCGTCATAGAAATTATTTATTCATTCAAAATTGTACTGCTTAATCCAGTGGGGACACAAAGAGGAGAAAATATACTAGTTTTTATCATTTCTATAATTAATTAAAATGTCAATAGTGGTGATATTAATAATCACCTCTTAACTCTTAGAGCACAGGAGGACAGCATAGACAAAAACAACTTAAATAAAATGAAAATATTTTATTAAATCGCTAACTTCTACAAGAAATATTTTTTTCTAAATATTAAAGAAAGAAAGCTAGGCTCTACTGTACTTAAGAAAAATCAGGGACTGATTTAAAAATGATTGCAAAAGAAATTTAAATTAGGAAGATATAGTCAGGGTACATTTCACTCAAAATGGCAAGACTGAAAAGGTAGAATAACATCAAAATCATGCAACAGATATATAACTAGTTTATGACAGGAAAACAGAGTCATGAATCTTGCAAACACACACACACACACACACACACACAGAAACACACACACACAAACACACACACTTTTTTTTTTAATTGAAGGGAGAGAGAAAAAAATGGCCTTTTACCCTCCAATGATAGAGGGTAAAAGGCCTAGAGAGCCTGAGAGACTCAGATAATAAATAACATGAGATTATCTTTGAGAAATTTAGAACATTAATTAAAGTCATCATCCTGACAGCAACAAAAAACTGGCTGCAGGCACAGCTGTAACCTGAGAATTATAGAGAGCAGCCCCAGGGCATCTGATCCTAGAGAAAGTTTGAGAGAATAAGATGATGATGAATAAGAAGAACCATAGCTTTCTTATAAGGCACCTATTATGTAGCAGGCATTATTCTAGAACCTTACATGTCATTTCATTTTCTCCTTTGAATGATCTGCAGAGACCATTATTACTAATGTTTTATCACTGAGAAACTGAGGAGCAGAGAAATGATGAGATTTGCATAAGATTACTATGACATTATGATTCATAGGAAGTATATATATGTAGATGACCAGAATATATTTTGCAGATATATTTGCTTTTCATTTACAATAACTGTCTTTCGGTCCCCAAACCTCTTGGGAGTGGTGAGAACTACAATGGTGTCTCCTGTTATGCTAATGAGACAAATTTCGGACCTCATACAAAGGTAGTCTGGTTGTCAATAGGAGCCACCTGGTTAGTAAATTGGAACTTTCAATCCTACCCCCTGATTTTCAGAGCTTGAGATTGAATAAGTCTCCAATAACCAGTGATTTAGTCAATTGTGATTATGTAATGGAGACTCCATGAAAGCCCCAGAAGACCATTGCCATCTTTTGGAGAGCTTCCATGCTGAGGAATCAGAACTATGGCACTATGCCAGATCCCCAACTCCACAAGGACAGAGCACCTTTGTTTGGCACCTCACCAGGTGTATCTCTTCACCTGGCTGTTGACTCATATTCTTTAATATTCTTTGTAATAAATCTGTAATCTAGTGAGCAAATGGGTTTTTCTGTGTTCTGTGAGCACTTCTAGCAAATGAAAAAAAAAAACCCAAGGAGGGCATTGGGGGATTTATAGCCATTTGATCAGAAGCACAGGTAACAACCTGGGCTTGCTACTGGCATCTGAAGTAGAGGGTAGTCTTGTGGGACTGAGGTCTTTACCTGTGGAATCTGATTCTGTCACTAGATATTGCCAGAATTGAGCTGAAATCTTGGACACCTGCTGGCATCAAAGAAACTTGGTGTCAGAAAGCCTCCACACGCACATAGGAACTGGGCCCAGAAACTCTTTTTAGTCACTATTAGATTATAGCCTGTGATTTGATAACTCTTCCAACCTCTCTCATTTGGGACACCCTTCAGTGTCAGGGCTTCCCAATCCCTTCTTCCCACCTTATGTGTAAATCTGCACCTGTGAAAAGCCTTCCAGGTCCAGCCAGAGTCAATAAGGGGGCATCCAGAGCACTCAATAGATCTGTGGATGAAGTAGCTTATTTATCAAATAGATCCCGACTCCTGTGGAAGCAATATTTATGCAAAATAGTAGCATTAAGTGATGAGGACCAATATCATTTAGGGGCTGATCACCCAGTCTGTGGATTTAGGGTTGATAAAACTTTATCAACAATATTACTTTGAATTCACAGAGAACCTTTTATCTGAAAGGGCTTTGTAGTTAGGAGATCAGTAATTGCCCAGGCTTTTTAGCAGATTCTCCCAATGGTTGGAGTTGAAAAGAGAAATTAGTTACGATTTTTTTGCATGTGTTCTTTGTATTTATAATAATCCTTATTTTCCAGCCTGTACCTTTTAAACTAAGTGGTAGTTGAAAAATCATTGTTTTAGTTGATAGTTTATCAATAGAGTTTTAAATGTGTTAATTTTCAGCAAATTAATAAAAAATAATAATGTTTATATTCTAGACAAGTAGGAATATTGCTGCATTTTTCAGATGTGAAAACTAAGGTGGAAGAGTTGGAAGATATACATAGGTTCACCTGGCTAACAAGAGTTAAGCCTGACCCTTTGACTATACATCATAAGGTTCTCCTGTCCCACACACTGCTCTTGGTTCCAAGTGTATGACATATTCCTTAGGTTATGAGTTAGTTCCTCAAGTCAATGATGTTTCATAGAAATAGATAGGTATTAAAACTTTGTTTAATGCCTAAATAAATGAATAGGAAAGTATTTCTACTTAAATTGTCTCTATATAACTCATTTCCATATTTCATATCAAAAGTTATTTTCTGGCCGAGACCAGTCTGGCTCAGTGGATAGAGCCTTGGCTTGCGGACTGAAAGGTCCTGGGTTCAATTCCGGTTGGGGGCATGTACCTTGCTTGCGGGCACACCTCCAATGTGGGGCGTGCAGGAGGCGGCTGATCGATGTCTCTCATCGATGTTTCTGACTTTCTGTCTCTCTCCTTTCCTCTCTGTAAAAAAATCAATAAAATATATTTTTTTAAAAAAAGTTCTTTTTTGTCATAAGTAGAGGCTTACCTGTATAGACAGAAAAGCAAGTTCAGAGTGGTTTATTAAGTGCTTAGAGCCAGATAAGTATTCACTAACAGAAAAAGAAACACTGAGTTCCAGTTTCATCTCCTCTGAGTTAATCTTTGTCTTTCTCAGTGTAAAATGTCAATTCTCCTTCCAGCCTGCTCTGTTTTTCATGCATGCACTTTTCTGGTCATAAATGTTTTCTTTCTAGTATGCCTAGACATAAGCACATTTAATGGGAGAGCATGATAGGTGCTATATAAAAAGGATAGTATTTATTGCTCAGTGTTTCCCATTTGAATCTTAGCATTTCAATCTCACTGGATACATCAATAAGGATTGTTAATGATCCAGTTCCAGACAGACAACTCCATTTTAAACATTGTTCATATGATGCCCAGCCAGAGTGGCTCAGTTGGTTGAGTGTTGTCCTGTGCACTGAAAGGTTGGGGTTTGATTCCTGGTTGGGCAACATATGGAAGGCATCAATGTTTCTCTCCCCCACTCCCTTTTTTCTCAGATGAGGATTAAAAGGAACAAACATTGCTCAGGTGAAAAAATAATAATTTGGGAAAAAGAACCAGATATAGATTTTTGAAATAAAGCTAAACGATTTTATGTAATAGATGAAACATACCTTTAAATGTGAGATATTATTTGGCTTTGTATACAATATAAGGGGGAAATGGATAATAGATATTTCTAGTTTTAAAAAATCTACTTCTGTGAAACAAAGATTCGCATGTTAAAAAAACTAGGAAAAAATGCATCTTTTTCATAAGCAGGTAATAAAATTTTATCTGAATAGAGTAAGTAGTAATCAATGCGACCCAAAATAATTTTCTAAAAAGGAAATTTATGCTATTTTATTTAAAATAACACTTCACTGTTTCTCTTTTTAATTAATGAATTATAATTTACATACAGAATAAAAATTGCATGCTCATTTATTGCTTTTGTGTCAGTCACTTTTATTTTTATTTGACTGATGGTATCCTTTATAAATGGATTCTTTTTATCAGAGGAAGGCAATTTCATTTTCTACCTCAGAGAGAATCCAATGCAAAATAAAGCCAGCATAATTACATACATGTTTTTATAACTTCAATATCATAATATTTTGATTTTGCTTTATATCACACACTTTCCCAGCTGGTGGGCAGCTTGTTTTAGCTTCATGGATTATATTAGTAAGGGGAAGGAGATATCATAGACATTGTGAAACTAATGAGACTGACATTCTGATGTCATTTGAGGATAAGATAATACATCTGTTTGATAGTCTTCAACTTGCTTTATTATAATTCCTTGTACTCCAGGGCAATGGCACTTATCATAATTTATAACATGCTGGGGCTTAGGCAGCAGTAGCAGAGCCTAAGTGCAAGGTAGGTAGCTAAGAGAGAAGAAAGACTTAGGACTGAGGAAGGTAAATACTAATACAAGATTCAAGCCAGATGATACAAACAGCAGTCCACACAGTCAGGACAGGTCACAGGAGCAGATGACAAGAAAGCAGGAAGGCAACAAGAGAGAACATCTGAAGAACCAGATCTCTTTTCTAGGTTCAAGTAAGGTTTAAGAGTAGGGACAGTGTCTTACTTCAGCGTTAGGGGTCCTCTGATCTCATGGGAGCTACTAGTTTTTCTTCAATACAGTGCTTCTAAAACTTAATGTAGATAAGAGCTCCTTTGAGAACTTTTAAAATATAGATTCTTCTTTAAGAGGTTCCAGATAAGGCCTAACAGTATCCATTCTTCTTGTTGTTGTTAAATCTTACCCATGGATTTTTTCCATTGATTTTCAGAGAAAGGAGAAGGGAGGGATGGAGAGAGAAAAAGAAAGAGAGAGAGAGAGAGAGAGAGAGATATGAGAGAGACACATAGATTGGTTGCCTCCCACACACATCCATACTGGGGCTGGGGAACAATCTCACAAACACACAACCGAGTTAGGTGCCCTTGACCGGGAATCAAACTCACGACCCCTTGGTGCTCAAGCTGATGATGCTCTACCACTGAGCCATGTCGGGCAGGGCAAGAGTCTGCATTTTGTAAAGCTTCTAAATGAAACCATGCTGCTAGTCCAGAAACTATATAGGTACAACAAAATCTTAGACCGGGCCAGAGATATGCAAAGCAGACAACTGGAAAGCTGGCCATAGTGAGGAGCAGAGCACAGGGTTGGGAGAAATGTAGTTCCTAACAAAGGAAGAATCTGCAAATTTAATGTATTTCAAATAAAAAAGCAAAGTTGTTGATGGCTGCTTGTTATAGATTGAACCCCCCCCCCCACAAAAAAGATACTGTTCAAGTCCTAACTCCTCAGAATTTTAGAATGTGATCTTATTTGGAATTAGGTTTTAAAGGGATGATCAAGTTAAATGAGATCATTAGGATGAGACCTAATCCAATATGACTGGTGTCTTCATAGACAGGGAAGATTTGGATCCAGAGACACACTTACAGAGGAATGGCAGTGTGATGGCACAGCAGAAGATGGCTATGGACTGAAGTGATGCATCTGTACTACCAAGGGTTGCCAGAGCACATCAGAAGCTAGAAGACAAGGAAAGCTTTTTCCCTGGAACCCTCAGAGAGCATGGCTCTCCTGATATTTTGCTTTCAGGTCTTCTAGATTTGACTGTGAGACAATACATTTTTGTTTTAAGCCATTGAGTTTCTGGTGCTCTGTGGCAGCAGCCCAGTATATAGCTATAATTTCAGTTAGCAGTCCAGTATATAGCTAACTAAAAATATTCACTTGCCTCACTTTTGAGCAAATAGTCAATAAGAAGGAAACTAGAGCTAGCAAGATTTAGTTCATTGCTCAAAGTATCTAACTACTCATTGGAAAAAAGGCCTGGAAATCAGGTCTCCTCATTGTCAGTGCCTTTCCACATCACCACCCTGCTTCCCAAGAACACACACAAAAGGACTAGGTAAAGCAACCTTTCCCAAACCTGTGTTCTGCAAAACATTTTTCAGAGTTTGGTAACAGGTGCTGCAAAGGATTTATGGTTAAATTCAAACAATTCAAATTCAGTTATTATATAATTAACAATAACTTAATTTAAAAATCTAGTTAAAACCTACTTAAAAACAACAACAACAAAAACACACACAGAAACAAGCATTAGAAAAACTGACCCAACAGGTTAAATGTAATAAACCAGCAGTTTCCTAATTTTGACAGCATAAAATGGTTTTCCACCATATTCCTCTTGGCAGCCTACAGAATACTACGTTAGGAAAAGCTGGATGAGAGGATAAAATTCATTGCAACTGAGAAAATTCATGCCAACAAAACATCTACTTTAAAATTTAATTTTTTACTGTACGTTCTCCAGGAGACTACCTGAGTTGTTTGTTGTTGTTACCTCAAGGCAGGAAAGCTGATGCCCTCTGGGATGAATTTAAAGCATGAATTTAAAAATCTATCATAAAAGTGAAGTAAGAGATCAGTTAGAGTGACATGGGGCAAAATGGAACCGAGCAAAACTGATGGGGTTTCAGAAGAAGAAACGAGAAGAGGGAAATCAAATATTTAAAGGCTTCTCAATGTGGTTACAGTCTTTCTTCAGAAAAATCCCAATGAGCATTAAAAAAAAAAAGATTTATTTATTTTTTTTGACATTTACTGTGGTTTGTATCACTGGTGAAGAAAAGCCACTGCAAAAGTATGCAATGGATGACACGTTTTCAGTGTCCCAGTCCATGTTTGGTGCACCCCCCTACACTACCTTGGTCAGGTACAATGGCGCCACCCAGAGGTGCCATTCACATTGTGGATGCTATAGAACTGTGCAATGATTAGAACAATTTTGGTAATAAAATTTCAACAAGATCAGTAGTATATTACAACAATTGCAAACAGATGGCAGAAACTATCCTGAGGAAGGGGGTTCTCTTCCTAAGCCACCAATGAGTTATGTGAGTTAACAGCAGCCCTGAGACCCTTTCTCACTATCTAAAAATTTCAAAATCCCATTTCAACCAGGAAAATAGTTTGATGCCATGATCTGACATTAGGATGACAAAAGAATGTTTTAAGAAAAATAATTTTGCTTTCTTTAGCATACTTTCATTATGAGTGGAGACCTGGGCCATTCAAAACAATGTTTTTTCTAGGTCTATTAATAAGAGTTGCTGTGCTAGAAAATAGAAGCAGTTAATACATAGGCTTGAGTTTTAAATGCCATTTTCATATACAAGGTACATTTTGGAAGGTTAAAAGTATTTTATTTTTTATTTTATTTTATTATATTCAGACATAAATTATTATTTTTTTATTGTTCACAGTATTACAGATGCCACCTATTTTCTCTCTTTTTTGCCTCCCTCCACCCAACCACACTTCAGGTCTTCCCCATGCCATTGTCTGTTTCCATAGATTATGCATATATGTGTATATGTTTTTTCATTAATTTCTTCCTCTCCCCTCACACACTCCCAACCCCATGGAGATCTGTTATTTTCTTTCATGCATCCGTACCTCTAGAGCTATTTTGTTCCTTAGTTTATTTTGTTCATTAGATTCCACATATAAGTGAGACCATGAGATATTTTCCTTTCTCTAACTAGCTCAGCATAATCATCTCCAGGTCTATCCATGCTGACTCAAAAGATAAGAGCTCCTTCTTTTTTACAGCTGCATAGTATTCCATTGTGTAAATCTAATACAGATTATTTTTTTAATAAGTCTTTATTGTTCAGATTATTACATTTGTTTCCCTTTTCTTCCCCCATAGTTCCCCTCTACCTGGTTCCCAATCCTCCTTCTACCTTTACCTCTCCCCTGCATTGTCCTCATCCATAGGTGTATGATTTTTGTCCAGTCTCTCCCTGCACCTCCCTCACCCCTTACCCCTTGAGAATTGTCAGTCCACTCCCTTTCTATGCCCCTGATTCTATTATATTCATTAGTTTATTCTGTTGATCAGATTTTTTATTCACTTGATTTTTAGACTCACTTGTTGATAGATATGTATTTGTTGTTCATAATTTTTATCTTTACCTTTTTCTTCTTCTTCCCCTTCTTAAAGAGTAGCTTTCAGCATTTCATATAATATTGGTTTGGTGTTGATGAACTCCTTTAGCATTTTCTTATCTGTGAAGCTCTTTATCTACCCTTCAGTTCTGAATGATAGCTTTGCTGGGTAGAGTAATCTTGGTTGTAGGTTCTTACTATTCATCACTTTGAATATTTCTTGCCACTCCCATCTGGCCTGCATAGTTTCTGTTGAGCAATCAGCTGACAGACGTATGGGTGCTCCCTTGTAAGTAATTAACTGTTTTTTCTCTTGCTGCTTTTAATATTCTCTCTTTGTCTTTTGCTCTTGGTATTTTAATTATGATGTGTCTTGGTGTGGTCCTCTTTGGATTCCTTTTATTTGGGGTTCTGTGTGCTTCCTGGACTTATAAGTCTATTTCTTTCACCAGATGTGGGAAGTTTTCAGTCATTATTTCTTCAAATAGGTTTTCAGTATCTTGCTCTCTCTTTTCTTCTGGAACCCCCATAATTCTGATGTTGATACACTTGAAGTTGTCCCAGAGGCTTCTTACACTATCTTCACATTTTTTAATTCTTTTTTCTTTTTTCTTTTCCAGTGGAGTGTTTTCTGCTTCTTTGTATTTCAAATTTTTGACTTGATTCTTGCATTCCTCTAGTCTGCTGTTAGGTCTCTGCATAATTGTTATTTCAGTCAGTGTATGTTTAATTTCTAGTTGGTCCTTTTTCATCTCCTCTTGGGTCTCGCTAAATTTATCCATCTTTTCTAGGAAATTCTTGAAAAACCTTTTGGTTTTGAACTCTATATTCAGTTGTTTGTTTTCAGTTGTTTGTTTTCCTCTATTTCTTTCATTTGTGATTTGTTTCGTTGTCTCCGCATTTTCGTTATGCTGGGAGAACTTCTGTGCTGGAGCCAGCCTTATGATACAAGACTTGCAAAACTGCAAAAGCCTCTCTGTTGAGCTTGTCTGGGGTGGAGTCTCAGGGCTGAGCAGACAGCCCCGCCCTACATGGCTCCTGGGTCTCAAGTGTCTCTTGGTAATTGCTGCAGACCTCTCTGTGCACACCCCGTGTGCCTTTAGACCTCTGCCTCTCCAGTTCCCTTGCACTCCAGGACCCATATGAGTCTGGGTCCCCAGGGTCTCGCCCAAAACTGGAGTTCAGTACAGTCAGAATTGGCGCAGTTGGGAGACTCTGTCGCCTGCTCACTAGAGAAAGCCAGTGGCACAAATCAGCAGTCTTTTCTCTGCGCACATTGATGTGCGCACCCCCAGACTTCTGCCGTCTTGCAGCTCCCATAAATTTCCGTGCACTCCTCCCTTTTCACCATCTAGACTCCCCCCGAGTAAGTCTTGCCCAGAACTGGGGTTTGCTGCAGTAGGATAAGGGGTTCAGTGCAGTCGGGAGTCTCTGTATCCTTCCTGCCAGCGGAAGCCAGCTAGGCAATCCACTGCTCCGCTCCCTCCATGCACGTGTCTTCATACCTCAGCTTTTTGCAGCTCTTCTGAGTCTCTGTGAGCCCCTCTCTTTCCTTCTCGTTGTAGAATTTCCACTCAGCCACCTTTCCTGTGGTTCTGGATGATGTCTGTTCTGTCTTTTAGTTTTAGTTTTGAAATTGTTGTGTGAGGCAGCAGTGTAGGTATTCACCTATGCTGCCATCTTGGTTTCTCCTCAAAGATAAGTATTTTAAAGACATTACTCATATTTCTTATTCAATAGAGACACACTAAAATTAGGTCAGTATTCCAGACATTATTTTGGCTGTTGGAGATAGCAGGGACAAAATAGACAGAGCTATACCTTCATGGAGTTTGCAGTCTAGTGGAGAAGATAAACTACAGAAATAAAGATATAACTACAGTTGTAACAACTTTAAGAAGTAAAATTCTCTAAATGTTTTTGACAGAGAGTCCCAGTTAAGACCAGGGGAAGCCATTCCTGAAGAAGGTGACTACTGAGTAGAAGTTAAGTAGGGAAAAATGGGGAATGAGGTCCAGGTAATGGAGACATGTGTCGATGTCCTCAGGCAGGAAAGAGAGTATTCAAGAAACAGAAACAGCCAAAACCGATTTGGCTCAGTGGGTAGAATGTCGGTCTGAGGACTGGAGGGTCCCAGGTTCGATTCCAGTCAAGGGCATGCATCCCGGTTGAGGGCACATCCCCAGTAGGGGACGTGCAGTAGGCGGCTGATTGATGTCTCTCTCTCATCGATGTTTCTAACTCTCTATCTCTCTCCCTTTCTCTCTGTAAAAAAATCAATAAAATATATATATTAAAAAAAAAGAAAAAAGAAACAGGGAGAATCCAAGATGGCAGCATAAGTAAACACCTACACTGCTGCCTTGCACAGCAATTTCAAAACTACAACTAAAAGATAGAACAGACATCATCAAGAACCACAGGAAAGCTGGCTGAGTGGAAATTCTACAACTAGAGGAAAGAGAGGGGCTCATGGAGACCCAGAGGAGCTGCAACAAGCTGAGGTATGGAGACGCGGGCGTGGAGAAAGTGGGTGCCGGAGTACCTGGCTGGTTTTCTCTGGCAGGAGGAAAACGGAGACTCTCAAAGGCATTAAACCCCTTATCCTACAACACTAAACCCCAGATCCAGCTTAAACTCATACGGAGGGAGTTTGAACTGTGAAAAGGGAGAGGTGCACGGAAATTTAGGGGAGTCACAAAAGATCAGAGGTCTGGTGGCGCACATAGCACTGCCCAGAGGATAGACTGCTGATTGTGCCGCTGGTTTTCATAAGAGGGCGGGAGACAGACCCTCCCAACTGTGCCACTTCTGACTCCACTAAGCCCCTGTTTCGGGTAAAACCCTGGGGACCTAGACTCGTGTGGTCCTGTAGCGCAGGGGAGCCAAAAAGGCAGCGGTCTAGAGGCACTGTGTGCGCACAAGGACCACTCTCGCGATTACCCAGTCACCTGAGACTCAGGGGCCGTGGAGGGTGGGGCCGACTGGAACGCAAGGCAGTCCCCTTAAGCCCTGAGACTCCACCCATCCCAAGCTCAACAGAGAGGCTTCTGCGGTTTTGCAAGTCTGGTATCATAAGGCTAAATCCAACACAGAAGTTCTCCAGGTATAGTGAAAATGCTGAGACAAGGGAAGGGATCACAAACAAAAGAAATGGAGGAAAACAAATGACTGGATATAGAGTTCAAAACCACGCTTACAAGGATTTTCAAGAATATCCTAGAAAAGTTGGATAAAGTTAGCGAGAGCCAAGAGAAGATGAAAAAGGACCAACTAGAGATGCAAAAGATCCAACTAGAGATGGAAAAGGACCAACTAGAAATTAAACATACACTGACTGAAATAAAAAATATTATACAGGGTCCTAACAGCAGATTAGAGAAAGGCAAGAATCAAGTCAAAAATTTGAAATATAAAGAAGCAGAAAACATTCAACTGGAAAAGCAAGAAGAGAAAAGAATCCAAAAATGTGAAGATAATGTAAGGTGCCTCTGGGACAGCTTCAAGAGTACCAACATCAGAATTGTGGGGGTGCCAGAAGAAGAGAGAGAGCAAGATACTGAAAGCCTATTTGAAGAAATAATGACTGAAAACTTCCCACATCTGGTAAAATAAATAGACTTACAAGTCCAGGAAGCACACAGAACCCCAAATAAAAGGAATCCAAAGAGGACCACACCAAGACACATCATAATTAAAATACCAAGAGCAAAAGACAAAGAGAGAATATTAAAAGCAGCAAGAGAAAAACAGTTCATTACCTACAAGGGAGCACCCATACGACTGTCTGCTGATTTCTCAACAGAAACGATGCAGGCCAGATGGGAATGGCAAGAAATATTCAACGTGATGAATAGCAAGAACCTACAACCAAGAATTCTCTATCCAGCAAAGCTATCATTGAGAATTGAAGGAGAAATAAAGAGTTTCACAGATAAGAAAAAGCTAAAGGAGTTCATCAACTCCAAACCAGTATTATATGAAATGCTGAAAGGTACTCTTTTAGAAGAAGAAAAAGGTAAAAGATAAAAAAAATTATGAACAACAAATACATATCTATCAACAAGTGAATATAAAAATTAAGTGTATTAAAAATTTGATCAACAGAATAAACTGGTGAATATAATAGAATCAGGAGCACAGAAAGGGAGTGGACTGATAATTCTCAGGGGGAAAAGGGTGTGGGTTGTACAGGGAGAGACTGGACGAAAATCATACTCCTATGGATGAGGTCAATGGTAGGGAGGTAAGGGCAGAGGGAAGGGAGGGAGTTGGGTGGAGGGGGAAAAGGAGAAACAAATGTAATAATCTGAATAATAAAGATTTAATTTTTAAAAAAAAGAGTATCCACCAGAGATTTGTAAGTGTAAGAAAGGGGGTTACAGGGCAAGTGAATGAGATTATGCCAATCTTCTAGATTAGGCTAAAGATGTTAATTGTTAAAATATATATATTTGTTATTGAAAATATTACAAATATCCTCTTTGTTTTCTTTTCTCATTGACCCCCTCTTCCTCGCACCCCCCTCCCAAACCTTCACCACACTATTGTCGGTGTCCATGGGATATATGTATATAAAAGCCTAATATGCAAAGTGTCCCCTCGGGAGTTTGACTGGGAGACCAGGAGTTCGATTGCTCGCTGTGATGTGCACTGATCACCAGGGAGTGCCATGGAATGAAAGAAGATCCCAGCCAGCAGCTGGCAGCCAGGGTAGGGAGACCCAGCCGGCAGCTGGCAGCTGGGGAAGGGAGGCTCATGTCGGTAGCTGGAAGGCCCCAATCGGCCCTGATCCTTGGCCAGGCCTAGGGACCCTACCATGCACAAATTTTATGCACCGGGCCTCTAATCTCTCTCTCTCTCTCTCTCTCTCTATATATATATATATATATAAAAGCCTAAGCATCTGTTATGACCCATTGACTACTCAACCAGTTGACTGGTGGCTATGACAATGCACTGACACTAGGCGCCAGATGTTCTACACTGGAGCTGTCCCCTGGTAGTCAGTGCACTCCGACAGCCAACCTCCCACAGCTGGCTAACCTCCCACAGTCCCTCCCTGGCCAGCCAGTCCTGATTGGCTTCAATTGGGACTGGGCGAGACAGCCCTAATTGACCCCGATCACCAGCCAGGCCGAGGGACCCAACCCATGCACGAATTCATGCACCAGGCCTCTAGTATGCATGTAAATTTCTCAGTTAAAACCCCCCTTCCCACCCCTTCCTTCTGGAATTCCTCAGTCTGTTCCCGGATTCTATGTCTTTGACAATAAGAGCCTGTTAGGACCTCACCTACACTCTCCAACTTCATCTTCCACCATTCTCTCCTTATGTTTCTTCTCATGCTGTCAGATTTCTGTCCAAATGTTACTTCTCAGAGAGGTTTTCTTAATATGCAAAGTATCTAGAAGAGACCTATCATCCTTCTTTCAATTCTTTACTCTGCTTTACTTTACCTTAAAATTCATATTGCCAACTGAAAAAGCATTTTTGTTTGCTTATTTATCCATCACTTACCTCATGTCATGAGGACATAGACTTCATCTATGCCATGTGCATCTGTAACTTCAGTGCCTAAAATGGTATCTGGTTAATAGTAGGTACTCAATTAATCTTTTTTAGTTTTGTTTTATCTTTTCCTTTTACTTTTCTCAAAAAAATTTTTCTTTTTTTTTTGTCTTTGAGAAAATGCTTAGTAAACTGCCATGTACTATAGAAACATGAAATATCATTATTATAACACTTCATAAATGCACACATATTTTTATTATCCCATTTTCACTCATGTGCTTTTATAGCACAAATAACTCATTTCAGATCTAATTATATTTTCTATAGATCCCACCTACAATAGATATCTCTAACCTATCCAATTCTCTCCACCTTAACTGACATTTGAACAAAAAATAGTAACCAATTGGTCTCCCTGCTCTATTCTTGCCTCTTTCAGTGTTTCCTCAGTAGCCAAAGCAGGCTTTAAAATATATAACATCTCCTCTATGCTTAAAAAGCTTCAAAGGCTTCCTTTTGCTCTCAGGAAAGGAACTCTTTCCATTTGCAACAATATGGGTGGACCTAGAGCAGCGGTTCTCAACCTGTGGGTCGCGACCCCTTTGGAGGTCGAATGACCCTTTCACAGGGGTTGCCTAAGACCATCGGAAAATGCAGATATTTACATTACGATGCATAACAGTAGCAAAATTTCATGGTTGGGGGTCACCACCACATGAGGAACTGTATGCAAAGGTCGCGGCCTTGGGAAGGTTGAGAACCACTGATCTAGAGGGTATTATGCTAAGCAAAATAACCCAGTCAGAGAAAGATAAATACCACATGACCTCACTCATTTGTGGAATCTAATAAAAATCTAATGAATATGTTCTAGACATAATGGTAAGGTGGGAAGCTTTTATAATACAGTAAAACCTACTTAATTAGAGACTCAAAAAATACATTGCAAACATAGGCCCAAACTGATATGTTGAGTTTTTGTTTGTTTGTTTTGTTTTGTTTTTATCTCTGGGTTAGTAAGATAATTATTGGTGATTTTTCTTTTCTTTTTTTATCCCTCCATGTACTTTCTAAGTTTCCTATAATAAAATTATATTCTTTTTTATTTTTTTGAAGCATCTTTTTCTAGTTCATATTATCTTTTATGCTGGCTCAATACCTTCTTTACTAGCCTCATTCCTACCCTTGTATCCAATTCTTGTTATTTACTTTTTAACTAGTTATAGAAAACTCCTACTAATTTTAGGGGCATTTAAAGCTTAATTCTAAAATCTAACAATACATATTTTTTGTTTTGCAACAAAGCAAGCACTTTTGTCTCCATGGGACACTATAAAATTTTATTTGTTGGACTCTCTTCAATAGTAGCACAGATGTGATTGAATAAGATATACTATTTTTAAAGAACATAATGTTCCCAAAGAAATAGCTGCCACTTCCTTAAATACACACTTGAGAGATGTAATAAAGAACAAAGGAAATATAATCAGAATAAATGTTCAAAAGTATTAACTTACAACCTACCTTTCCTATAAAAGAAATAAAAACTATATTTGGTTGTTTGCATCATTCTGCCTAAATGATGCTATTTATCATTTTAAATTTAAAAATTCAATTTTAAAAGGAAAATAACCCTACTATTCTGCTATTTAATTGGGAAGTGCCCCTACCTGTGTCATATTTATTTTCTCTAAAAAAATGTTTTGTGTGTGTACAAAATGGTCTGGTACATCTGTTGTTAAAATTATTTTCAGGTATTTGAATTTTAGGCTATTTTAAATAATATTTAAAATTTTATTTTCTAACTAGAGGCCCAGTGTGTGAAATTCATGCATGGGAGGAGGGTGTCCCTCAGCCCAGCCTGCATGCTCTCCAATCTGGGACCTCTCTAGGGCTGTCCACAGCCAGTTTAGATCCGATCCTGTAGGACATCCCTCTCACAATCTGGGATTGCTGGCTCCTAACCACTGCCTGATTGCCGCCTAACCACTCCCCTGCTGGCCTGATTGACACCTAACTGCTCCCCTCCCACCATGACCGTCCCCAACTGCCCTCCCCTGCTGGCCCAATCGCCTCCAAATAATCTCCCCCACCCTCCTCACCCCCCGCCAGCCCAATTGCCCCTCAACTGCTTTCCTCTGTGGGACTGAGGGCACTGGGGGACTCTGGCTGTATGAGGTGGGGATGAGGAGACTGGGAAACTGAGGTTGGATCAGGCAGGGCTGAGGGGACAGGACGTTGCCATTTGTGATGGTGTAAAGGTCAGTTCGCATATTTCCTCATTAGAAAGGGTTGTTTGCTCTTTGTATATAGAAACACAAAAGGTTTTTGTATACTGCTCTAGTATCAAGAAACTGCTATATTAACTTACTAACTCTACTAGAATATCTATAGATCCTGTTGGATTTTCATTGACATAGTCATATTATTTGTGAATAATGACAGTTTCTTTATCAATCCTGAATACTTCTACTTTTTCTTGACTTGTTGCCCAGCTTAGGACCTCCAAGACAATGCTGAATAAAATTATCAGTTATAGGGGTGCAATGGGGAGATATGTATACATGTAACACAATAAAAAAAATATTTTTGCATTCAAAAAAAAAGTGTCAGTTATAGATACCCTTGTCTTATTCCCAACCTCCCGAAATGCTTTTACTCTTTTACTGTTCAGTGTAATGCTACCGGTAGGCTTCTTTAGTGGACAGACTTTGTCAGATTTAGGGAAGTTCCCTTCTATTTCTACTTTGCTAAGAGTTTTTCTTACATATGGATATTGAATTTCATCAAATGTTTTTAACTCGTGTATTGAAATATGATTTTTCTCTTTGTGATTCTCTTAAATCAGTGAATTATTCTATTTAATTCTTGTAGAACTAAACCAAACTTACATTCTTAGCCATGCTAGATGGCTCCTTTTATATATCACTGGATTTGTTTTGCTAGCATTTTGTTTAGAATTACTTTGCATCTATGGTCATGGAAGAGATTGACTGTAATTTTTAAAAAATATTTTACAGGATTTTGCTCTCAAGATTATGCTGGCTTCAAAAAATAAGCTGATTATTATTTTCTGTTCTCTGGAGGTGTTTGTGTGTGACTAATATTATTTTGTCCTTTAATGTTTAAAAGAATTGATTAATGGAAACTTCTGTGCCTGGAGTTTTCTCATGGGATCATTTTTAAGTATAAATTTGATTACTTAAATTAGGAATATTTATATATCCTATTTTTCCTTACATCATTTTCTATACAGTTGTGTTTTATTATCTGTTTTCCCATTTTATTTGATTTTTCAACTCATGGCAAAAAATTGTTAATACTGTCTTATGGGTTTGTAAGAAATAAAGACTCTATAGTAATGTCACCATTTCTACAAGTAGTGTTAAAAATTATCTTTTCCTTTCAGCATTCTTGTGAGGGACTTATTCTTAATAACTTTTAAAGGACCAACTTTTTCATTTACTTATTCTCAGTATTGCATTTGTTATGTACCTTTACATATCATTCCTTTGTTCTATTTTTTTGGTGTTGTCTTTTTCTTTATCTTTTGAGGTAAATACATAGTATTTTTTTATCTTCCTTTGAAATATACAGTTATGTACAAAAGTAAAGTAAATTACCAACCATAATTACCTAGAAGATAAATCATAAGTAAGGTTACAAAATAATAAAAATAGCAATATCAAGAAAACAAGGAATACAAACAAATAATACAATAATTTATAAATAAATAATAACACATGACAGAGATGGGCAAAAGTAGGTTTACAATTATGAGTAATTGAAAGTTTATTCATGTGTTATTATTTGTTTTGTTGATGGTTTCTTTTGCTGTGAAAAGGCTTTTTATTTTAATGTAGTCCCATTTGTTTATTTTCTCTTTAGCTTCCATTGCTCTAGGAGCAGTATCAGTGAAGAAGTTCCTTCGGCATATGTCTGAGATTTTGCTGCCTATGAATTCCTCTAGTATTTTTATGGTTTTCCGTCTTATGTTTAGGTCCTGTTTCCATTTTGAGTTTATTTTTGTGTATGGTGTAAGTTGGTGGTCTGGTTTCTTTTTTTCTTTTTTTTTTTTTTTTGCATGTATCTGTCCAATTTTCCCAGCACCATTTATTGAAGAGACTGTCTTGACTCCTTTGTATGTTCATGACTCTATTGTCAAATATTAGTTGAGCATAGTGATTTGGGTCAATATATGGATTCTCTGTTCTGTTCCATTGGTCTATATGTCTGTTCTTGTACCAGTACCAGGCTGTTTTGAGAACAGTAACCTTGTAATACTGCTTGAAATCTGGTATTGAGATCCCACCTACTTTATTCTTCTTTCTCAGGATTGCTGTGGCTATTCGGGGTCTTTTTTTTTTTTAGTCCCAAATGAATTTTTGGAGAGTTCTTTCTAGGTCTGTGAAATATGCCATTGGTATTTTAATAGGGAGTGCACTGTTATCTATAGATTGCTTTGGGTAGTATGGACATTTTAATGATGTTGATTCTCCCAATCCATGAGCATGGTATGTTCTTCCATCTTTTTACATCTTCCTCTATCTCTTTTTCAGTGTCCTGTAGTTTTCCATGTATAGGTCTTTTACCTCCTTAGTTAAATTTATTCCTAGGTATCTTAATTATTTTTGTGAGATGGTAAATGGGATTGCTTTTTTAGTCTCTCTTTCTGTAAGTTCACTATTGGTGTATAGAAATGCCATAGATTAATTGGCATTAATTTTGTATCCTGCTACATTGCTGAATTCATTTATTAAGTCCATTCATTTTTTGATGGAGTCTTTCAGGTTTTTTATATACAATATAATGCTATCTGCAAACAAGGACAGCTTTACTTCTTCTTTTCCAATTTGGATGCCTTTTATTTCTTCTTCTTGTCTAATTGCAATAGCTAATACTTCCAGTACTATGTCAAACAAGAATGGTGAGAGTGGACATCCTGTCTTGTTCCTGTTCTTAGGGGAAATAGTTATAGTTTTTGCCCATTGAGTATGATGTTAGCTGTGGGTTTATCATGTATGGCTCTTATTATGTTGAGGTATGATCCTTCTATTTCCACCTTGTTGAGAGTTTTTATCAAGAAAGGGTGTTGGATTTTGTCAAATGCTTTTTCTGCATCAATTGATATGACTATGTGATTTTTCTCTATTTGTTTATGTGATGTATCATGTTTATTGATTTGTGGATATTGTACCATCCTTACATTCCTGGGATAAATCCTACTTGGTCATGGTGTATGATCTTTCTGATGTACTGCTGAATCTGATTTGCTAGAATTTTGTTTAGGATTTTGGCATTTATGTTCATGAGGGATATTGGCCTGTAATTCTCTTTAATTGTGTTGTCTTTATCTGGTTTTTGTATTAGGGTGATGCTGACTTCATAGAAGGTTTTTGGAAGTGTTCCTTCTTCTTGAATTTTTTGGAATAATCAGAGGAGGATAGGTTTTAGTTCTTCCTTGGATGTTTGGAGAAACTCCCCTGTAAAGCCGTCTGGCCCCGGGCTTTTGTATGCTGGAAGCTTTTTGATGATTGCTTCTATTTCTTCCATAGTTATTAGCCTATTGAGATGTTTAGATTCTTCCTGATTGAGTTTTGGAAAGTTATATTTTTCTAGGAATATGACCATTTCCTCCAGGTTGCCCAGTAAAATTAATCTGGCTGCTTTTTTTTAAACCTCACCCAATTACATATTACTTCTTAAATTGATTTTAGAGAGAAGATGAAAGAAGGAGAGGGAGAGAGAAACACCTATGTGAGAGAGAAACATTGGTCTGTTGCTCCCAAATGCCCCCTGACCTGGGGGATTGAATAACAACCTGGATATGTGCCCTCATTGGGACTCAAATCTTGGACCCTTCGATGCATGGGACAATGTTCCAACCCACCTAAGCCACACTGACCAGGACTCTCTGGCTACTTGTTAAATTTCCTCTGGTTTTGGTTATCAACACTCTTACAATGATGTACCTAAGTGTGCTTTGATTTGCATTTATTCTGTTTTTGGTTTTTATATGTTTGTTTTGTTCTGTTTTTGCTTTGTTTTGTTTTGTTTTTGTTTTTATAGATAGCACTTGCTGAATCTGTTGCTTCAAATCTTTCACTAATATTGGAAAATTCATGGTCATTTTCTTTTCAATTATTGCTTTTGCTTCATTCTCACTTGCCAAACTGTCTTCCAAAGTGATTATATATCATTCACTTTTTACATTGACAATATTTGAGTGATCCTCTCTGTATCCTTACTAACATTTGTTTGTTGCAATACTTTTTTGTTTTAACCATTCTAATAGGTTTGTAATGATGTCCCATTGTAATTATAATTTTTATCCTTAATGGATAATAGTATTGAACTAATTTTATGTGCTTAGTTGCCATCTCTATGTCCTCTTTATTAAAATATCTCTTCATGTAGTTTAGGATTGTTATGTCTTCTTGGTGGATTGACCTTTTTATCATTATATAATGTTCCCCTATTCTTTGTTAATTATTGTTTTCTCTGAAATCTGTTTTATCTGATATTAACATAGCTATTCCTGCTTTCTTTTTAAAAGTATATATATTTTATTGATATTTTACAGAGCGGAAGGGAGAAGTATGGAGAATTAGAAACATTGATCAGTCACCTCCTGCACTCCTCCTAATGTGGATGTGCTGCAACCAAGGTACATGCCCTTGACCAGAATCAAATCTGAAACCCTTCAGTCCACAAGCTGATGCTCTATCCACTGAGCCAAACCGATTAGGTCTACTATTCCTGCTTTCTTTGATAGATATTTGCATGATAGATCTTTCATCTTTTTACTTTCAACCTGCCTATATTACCCTATTTGAAGTGATTTTCTTTTATAGAGCATATAATAAGTCATGTTTTTCAGACTACTCTGACAATCTATGTCTTTTAGTGGATTTATGCAGACCATTAATAGTTAATGTAATTATTGACATGTTAGGGGTAAAGTTCGCCATTTTATTGTTTTGTTTTCTGCTTATTCATTCCCTTTTTTGTTTTACCTTTTTCTGTCTCCTTGTGGGTTACCTGAGCATTCTTTAGAATTCTATTCTGAATTACCTACAATATTTTTTAGTATATTTCTTAAGTATAGTTTTTTGAGTGGTTGCTCTAGGTATTACATTATATATACATAATTATCACAATCTCCTGGTGGTGTTCCTTTGGACCTGTGATACCAAGCTGGTTTGTCTGCTTTGCTTCACCTTTCAGAGCCTTTTGTTTTTGGTTGTTTTATGTGTAAATTTCAGAGTTTGGAATTGTTCTTAGTGAAAAGTATGTCTACTCCATGCCCCTGGAAGTGGAAGTCCAGTTCTGAGAGTTTTGACAAACACATACTATCATGTAACTATCATTTTTACATATAGCTAAGTTCCATCATCCCCCAAAATACCCCCGTGTCTCCTTTTGGTCAACTCCTTTCTTCATTTTAACTGATCCATTATTGTCCCTATAATTTTGATTTTCCGGAATGTCATGTAAATTGAATCACATTACATGTAGCTTTTGTGAGACAGGCTTCTAAAATGTAGCACAGTACATTTTAGAGTCATCCATGTACCATAAAGCCACTGTCAACATTCATATACAGGTTTTGTGTAAACATAAATTTCCATTTTACCTGGGAAAGTAAATAGGAATAGAATTGCTAGGTCTTATTTTAAGTGTATGTATAACTTTATAAGAAATTACACTATATCCCAAGAAACACCACCAGAAAGGATATATGCACCCCTATGTTCATAGAAGCACAATTTACAATAGCTAAGATTTAGAAACAACCTAAGTGCTGATCAGCAGATGAATGGATTAAAAAGCCATGGTACATCTATGCCGCTATAAAAAAGAAGGAACTTTTACCATTTGCAACAGCATGGATAGAACTGGAAAGCATTATGCTAAGTGAAATAAGCCAGTCGGAGAAAGATAAATATCACATGATCTTACTTATATATGGTATATAATGATCAACATAATTTGATGAACAAAAATAGATCCAGAGACAAATGGAAGGGGAGATGAGGGGTTAGAGAGCAACCAAAGGACTTACATGTATGCATATTAACATAACCAATGGACACAGATACTGGGGCTGTGGGGGCTGACCAGGAGGGAATGGTTGGGGGGGAGGGGGGAAAAAGACATATGTAAAACTTAAGATAATAATAAAATAAACAAAGATATACTAGTACTTTTTAAAAGTCAAAAAAAGATAAATTGCAAATATTTTATTTTCCCGAGTGATTGTATCATTTTCCATTCCTACCAGCAATAAATGAGAGTACCAGTAGCTTCATGTCCCTGAAAGTATTTGCTTTTGTCTTTTTTTTTTTAATTATAACTAGAATGTGTGGTATTTCATTGTGATTTTAATTTATATTTCCCTCATGACTAATGATGTTGAACATTTTTCATGTGCTTGTCATTTTTACATTGTCTTTGATGAAGTCTCCTTTATAATTTTTTGCCCATTTTTAATTGAATAGTTTGCTTCTTGTTAATGAGTTTTGAGAGCAATTTACATATTCTAGTTACAAATTCTGTATCAGAATGTGATTTACAAATATTTTCTTTCATCCTATAGCTCATCTTTTCATTTTCTTAACAGTTTCTTTGAAAGAGCAGGAGGTCTCAATTTTGAAAATGTCCAAGTATACCAGTTTGTTCTTTGATGGAATGTGTTTTGGATAACATAGCTAAGAAATCTTTGCCTAAATTAAGCTCTATATTGTGGTAATTTCTAAATATAATTTCAGACATTGTTGTTTAAAGATTCTAGAATTAATTTGAGGCCCTGAGTGATGTCACTTCCTCCTAGACCCATGGTCAGCAACTGTGGCTCGGGAGCCACATGCAGCTCTTTGGCACCTTGAGTGTGGCTCTTCCACAAAATACTACGGCCTGGGTGTGTCTATTTTGAAAAAGTGGTATTAGAAGAAGTTTAAGTTTAAAAAAATTGGCTCTCAAAAGAAATTTCAATCGTTGTACTGTTGATATTTGGCTCTGTTGAATAATGAGTTTGCCGCCCACTGCCCTAGACCTAGAAAGTGCTTCAACTTCTGTCAGGCTGTTAAGTAAGAGGCAGATCTTTTGAATCTAATTGGAGATTAAACCAATCTTGGTATCAGGTTTTGAGAGGACAGGTATATTTCTTGTTTGCTCTAAAGCTCAAGGCTTCATCACCTAAAGTTTTTATCAGCCCTCTTCTTCGGTGACAAATTTTTGTCTCATCGACCAGTGAGCTTGCCAAAAGCTCTGCTTAGTTAGCTTCTTTCATTTCAACTGCTGCTTATAAATCAGCAAATGGCTCAGGGGAATTGTTCAGCCAAATGTCAGGCTCTCTCTGAAAATCAAAATCCTTTTCTTCAGCATCATAGCCCCTTAAGCACACAGAGAAAGTTCTTGGAAGTTCTTGGACTCCTTCAAACATTTTATTTATGCAGCTTTCAGAATTCGATTCAATGGGAGGGTTGGTCTGATATAAGCTAATCTGACATAGCCAGAAGCAGAAATTCTCTCCATCAGTATTTCACATTGACTTGTGGAAGCACATCATTAACTCAGTATCTCAGAAATTAACTTTCCTTCAGAGCAATTAGCCTATATTGGGAGCTGAGACATTATAAACCCAGATTCCCACAGATGTGGGAAATGACTTTATTTCTCTGCAGAAGCTGAGGTAAAGAAGAGTGATTCTTTCTCTTCAATATTTCTGGAAGAATGTATTTTACCATCTTAGAATGAGAGAAAACTGATACTTAGCCACCTGCACTAGCTTAATATAACCACTTTCTCTGCCTAAGAAGCATCAAAAATTTAATTACTTTCTCCTTCAGTCATTTTATGCGTTCATCTCCCCACCCCCTTATGCCCTCAAAAGGGCTACACCTAGCAAACAAATGTGACAAGTAATACCTAGCCTTCTATCCAGGACTTAATAGTCTGGTTCCCTAGGATGATCCAGGATGAAGGAATTTGTCTTCAAAATGTCAGATGAGAGAGATAACGTTTCCACAGTCAACATTAAATCTTTGATAACAGCTCAAAAATAATTGAAATAAGGAATACCAGATATGAATGTACATGTGCCAGCTTTCAAAATCGAAAGCAAAATCCTAACAATCCTGAGTGAAGATACTAGAGAGCTTGTCAAGGCTGCAACAAATCCAGTGAGATTATAAATAAAATGAGTGAAGTTAAGTTTTATACAAGATTCAGAAATAGAAATAAAGAAAATAGAAAGGAGGGACCTTTAAAGGTAAAATAAATGTTTAGATTAGAAAAAGAAATGAAAGGTTAAACTTAATAATGAGCAATTTAACTAAGAGAACTGAATAAAACAAAGATTTATGAAATATGGATGCTTTGAGTTTTCTTTAATTGAATATCTTTAAGAAATGAGTATCAGATATGGCCAGTGTCCATTTGCTTTACACATAGAGTTCAAAATCTTTGGGATTAACTGACCAAAGAAGAGGGATATAATTCCATCTCTATCTGTTAATTCATGGAATGACCTTGGGAAGGTCACTTATTGTCTCTAAGCTTCTGCAAGATAGCAGATTTTGAATGAATCATCTTTTAGGTTCTTATGTTTACATGGGTATAACCCAACTTTAAATATTGATATAAGGAAGTTTATTCTATCTAATAAAAGAATAATATGCAAATTGACCACACCTCTGCTACACTCACAAGCCATGCCCACCAGCCACACTCACCAGCCAATCAGAGCCAGTATGCAAATTAACCCAACCAAGATGGCTATGGCCAGAGAGAGAGCAAGAGGGAGGCTTGGATTGCTCCTGACGATGGAGAAAGCCAAACTTTCTGCAAAGCCTGGCCCGTGGAGGCCTCCTCTTAAGGCAACAAAGTTTTAATGGCTGTGTAAGCAGAAGACTTGGCTCTGCTCCAGGCTACAAAGTTTTAATTGTAGAAGATAAATAAATACCAGGGCCCCTGCTTGGGTCACTGGGGGGAAGGGGAGTGGACAGACTGCAAACCACCACAGGCCCTTCACCTAGGCCCCCCACATCCCAAGGGAACACTCACCCTAATCCAGGACAACTTTCAGGGCAAACCAGCTGGCCCCCACCCATGTTCCAGGCCTCTATCCTATCTAATAAAAGAGTAATATGCAGATTGACTATCATTCCAACACACAAGATGACTGCCCCCATGTGGTCAAAAGATCCTGTCCCCATGTGGACACAAGATGGCCACCACAAGATAGCCAGCAGGGGAGGACAGTTGGCAGGGACCAGGCCTGCAAGGGAGGGTAGTTGGGGGTGACCAGGCCCACAGGGTAGGACAGTTAGGGGCAATCAGGCTGGCAGGGGAGTGTATAGGGGATAATCAGACAGGCAGGCAGAAGCGGTTAGGGGCAATCAGGAAGGCAAGCAGGTGAGCAGTTGAAAGCCAGTAGTCCTGGATTGTGAGAGGGATGTCCAACTGCCCATAGGATTGGGATTAAATGGGCAGTTGGTCATCTCTCAATGGGTCCCAGATTGGAGAGGAAGCAGGCTGGGCTGAAGAACATCCCTCCCTCCTGTGCACAAATTTCGTGCACCGGGCCTCTAGAATAATATATTTTCTTTGACATTTTTGCATTCAATAAAACTCACTAAAGTGGGATTAAGGCTGGTGTGTTTTTTAATCAAGACATGGATTGTACAGCATATCCTTTTTTCTTCATCATCAGTCACTTAATACAAATTAAACTGTAAATACAAGTATGTGCAATTTTCAGAGAACCTGGATTCATAAGCCTAATTGCCCATGGAAGTCATTACTTCAGACTCCTACTGAGCTACGTTCTGTGGATAATTTTACTCCCTGTGTAGTCATTTTTGGATGAGTGGCATATTTATCCCATTCAAGAAGAAAAGAGACTTTATCACCAAATATTTATAGAGAAACTAAAATTTCACATCAGCTTTTAAAACACTAATTCCATTCTTTATCTGGTGTCATTTTAACTCATCTCATTTTGAAACAAATATCTAAATGCTAATGTTATAATAACTCAAAAGTAACCTATAAAATGGATCCTAGAAACTTGCATGTTTCTTTCAGAGCTGCCATGGTAGTTTATCTTATTTTTAAAGTCCTACTCTTCACTTAAAAGACACCTAACACTAGCATACCTGTCTGAATTTATCTTCAAATTCACAAATACTATTTAGTGACATTTAGAGATGGCAGGGATCTTTGAAGACATAGGCCTATGGGCTCACCCTCACTAGCATTACACAGATAAGGAGTTACCAGCAGAGTTCTATTCTGATGCCCTCTAAGCTGATCTTTGAGTCTAACAAGTTTATCAAATATTCATTTAAGTATAAACCATTTCACTAGATGTTTAGAGGAAGTTACAAAACATAATTCCTATTCTCAAAATTGAAAGCTTCAGGACAACTGAGTATGTGTGCATTTGGTTTGTTGGTGTAACCTGGCTTAGTGCCTCGCATGTCACAAGTGCTCCATCGCACAGAAGGTAAAGGGAATGCAGGAAAGGTGAACTAAACAGGACAATGCTCATCTGTTGCAAATATCAAGAAAGGCAGTATGGCAGAAGGGACCTGAGCTGAGGGCCTTGAGGAATAGTGATTACTGGCAAAATGCATTCTTCAGAGGGAGACAGGGAAGACAATCACAGGTCAAAGCAAGTATAACCATTATCATTACAGATCATGCAATTTGCCCCAGGGATGAGTAGCATCTTTATATTGAAGAGTTTTTTTGTTTGTTTTTTTTTAAATGTATATACAATGAGCTAGTATTGTTTCTTTAGGAGGTCGAAGTCTTGGGTAATCGATTCAAGGAAGATCACTTAGTCCAGTGGTCGGCAAACTCGTTAGTCAATAGAGCCAAATATCAACAGCACAACTATTGAAATTTTTTTCGAGAGCCAAATTTTTTAAACTTAAACTTCTTCTAATGCCATTTCTTCAAAATAGACTTGCCCAGGCCGTGGTATTTTGTGTAAGAGCCACACTCAAAGGGCCAAAGAGCCACATGTGGCTTGCTAGTTGCAGTTTGCAGACCACTGACTTAGTCTAACCTGATGAAACACATATTGAGTCCATATTCTTGAATCTGTGCAGTTTTTAACAGACATGGCAGGACAGGAACCTACAGAATTTGTGCAGGTGGCTCCAATAAAGCTTTCCAGGGCACAGTGAGGCATAAGGAATGAGCTAGTGCATAGAGTGCTCATCAAGTTTTGTGTTCAGGATTTCAGTTCTTCGTTTTAAATGTGTTCTATTTGAAAAAAAAACCACAATGTGATCACCACATCCCAAACATTATTCTCCAAGCATGTCAAACTTGCTGCATGTGGACCTCAGGCCTCATTTTATATGAGGCCTGCAGCCCGAGGGGCGGGACACAGTGATTGTCAGAACTCAGTGAGGTAGATACTATCCTAATATTATAGATGAAGAAACTGAGTGATAAAGTTAAAAAGCTCACTAAAAGTGGTTGGCTAGTCAGTGGCAAAATTAGGATTTGAACCCAGGCAGTCTGGCCCTAGAATCCTTGGCAAGCTTCAAATACAATGCTTGCTCCCTACTGTGAGCAAAGGAAAGAAAGCCAATATCTTCTCACTGCTTGACCTTTTCCAGAAGGCTCTTGAGGAGTAAGAGACCTGGGCATAGGCGGAGCCTTTATTCCTATGTTCATTATTCCTTCCTTTGAATGTACTCAGAAAGTGCTGCAAGAGCTTTTCTGTGGGAACTGCTGTATTTCATGGACACTGCTTTGGTAATGGAAATTGCCTTTTTCCCTGACTGGTAGTAAGCAAGGGACCTGAGGCTCCCTATGGAGGGCCAGAGGAAGCTTGGCTGACACTGATAGTAGGTGAGTGTTCAGAAGCTAGACTGCTAAATTATTCAGGCACACAAGTGTGTAGATTGGCTAATTAAAGTGAGGGTCTAGAAGAAAGGCAAATGCTAGCTCGTGTATATAGGGTAATTATGTGCTGAGCATTTTATCTACTTAGCTGATTTAATCCTTGTAACAACCAGAGGAAGTTAAAAACTATTATCCCCTTTAAAGTGGAGGTTTTAGAGGCTGGGAGGGTTAACTATTTTGTTCAAAATTGAACAACTCTAGTAAACAGCAAAGGAAAAGTCAATCTCTTATCTGAGGCCCAAACCACACCCTTCCTACCCCACAATATGATAAATACAGAACACACACAGGCTCTTTGCCAGGGCCAGAAAGGAAGCAAGATGATGCTAGGAGTCAAGAAGCTTGTGAACAGGCAAGTGGCCAAGCCGAAGGCCAAGGCCATGGCTAGGGTTTCTGCCAGACAGATTAACTGGATTGACTAGATTTCTCAGAGACTGAGGATTGTTTTGTTTGTTTGTTTGTTTGTTTGTTTGTTTTAAAAAGGCAGTTGAGCTCCTCTTGAGCAGGTCCTTAGTAGACACCAGCAGGACAGGCACACTGTGGAGGAAGAGACTTGGTAAACAGTACTGAACTGGAAGGGCTCCAATAAAATCATAATGGGAAGCACTGCCTAAGCCTGCAGCAGCTTTTACCTCTTGGCCATATGTAAACAGGATGGCTGAAGAAGGGAGTTAGTGATCTGGTGTTTCTGGTTTTGGGACTAACACTGTTTGTTTTTACATGATTTCTATACACTAAGTAATTGCTATATAACCTTGAGGGTAGGGATTGAGTCTCATTCCTGCTCAGTGCTTTTCTTATTGTAAGAGTTTAATAAGTATGAGATAAATGAATAACTATTCCTCTGTGTATTGCATACGTGGGATTTTAATTATACAGTCGATAGCAAAGCAACTGGGGCTAGATGACATCAGTTATTCTGGTCTGTGCCTTTTCTTCCGTGCTTTACAGAGACCAGAAGCACTGAGTTCACATTTAATAGTTGTTCAATGGGTGAATGAGATACTCAGTTTCGTTGTATTTATTAGGAGCATTTGCAGTTCCTTGTCTGGTTTGTGTCATTAGACATAGGCACAACTTTACAGTAAATTAAGCCCTTCTCTGGGTTTCACAAAACCAAACTGAATTTGCAATGTTCTGAGACTTATAAAAGGACTTATTTTTGTTACCTATTCAATAAGCTAAACATCTTGTGGGTTTTTGTTTGTTTGTTTTTAATTAAATCTTTATTGTTGAAAGTGTTACATATGTTACCTTTTTTCCCCCCATTGACTGTCTAGCCTGCCCCACTCTAGACCTTCACCACCCTATTATTGTCTGTGACCATGGTTATGCATATATGCATACAAGTTCTTTGATTGATCTCTTCCCACTCACCCACCCTCTCCCACCTTATTTTTGTTACCTATTTAATAAGCTAAACACCTTGTGTTTTTTAAGAAAAGTTCTCAAAGAAATTGTTAGGCCAAGACCAAAATAATTTATGACAAGCTACTGGATATGAAATGGCTTCTCTCATACCATGAGCTCCTTAAAATCAAAGTCCATGAGGGAGGAATAGCAGGCACATCCCATGGCCTTTACAGCCCCTCTGGGATTTACCAAGACCATCTATCCTCCAGTTGTATCACTTCCTGTCCTGAATAAAACTGGACTTTACTGCTAAGAGTTATAGAAATTGATCAAGACTAACAAATATCTGCCATTAAAATTCAATACTGAGAGAAATTAATGCCCAGATGAATGCTCAGTTTGTTGCCACCATTATTTCTAATCCCAGTTTTAAGTAGCCTACTTTTCAGATTCTTGTGCTAGAGGTTGAACACAATGAATACCACAGGAAAGGAGGTTTTCACAGAGATTGTAGGAACTATTTTCTTAACAAATAAACTGAATCTGTTTTCATTGCTATTTTAACTACAAATTATTCAAGATCTTCCTTCTAGTAAATTATTGAAAAACTACATTTTATAAATATAAGATTTTCTCAATCTAATGTAAATTTATGAGATAGTGATTAATCAAATCTTAATATTGCTTTACAAATATAACCTTATAGTCACCATTATTAAAGGTTGTTCTAAATTTACCAATAAATTTTAAACAGAGAAAATGTAAAACATAAAGACAATATGTTTTTCTAGTGTGACTACATAAGAAAAGAACTATTATAAGAGCATTCATAAGCTGTCCCCACAAAATTTCATGGTGTGTTACTGAAACCGATGCAGGCAATTTCACTTATTTTCTAACTTTTTAAAAAATGAATGTCTATGAAAAATAAATAAATAAGAAGAATATGCCTTCATTCAGAACTAATCCATGATATTAAAAACTGGCCAGACTAAAATTAAAAAGAAATAATTATTATAAGCATATGAAATGTAGCTTTTACTTGGGACAACTTAGTAACTGGGATTAGCAATATTAGAGATCCAGAAACTGATATGGCCTAATTTTTTGTTCACAGAAGAGTGGTTACTCGGAGGGGAGTGAGGGTAATAACTGTGAGTAACTAACCTTGAGGCAATTAGGCAATTCTCATCCCTAGAGTTAAAGCTGCTTTTATCTTTAAACCACTGGGGATTTGGTGATAAGCAGGGAGGAGTGAGTGACCCATGCCTCAGAAAGCTCCCAGTTTAGGGACCCACTAACTCAGATTGACATTTGCAACCCTAAAGCAGGACTGTCTATTGGGTACTTGGAATTGACTCCAGTAGCAGTCCTGCATAGACTCAACAGGAACAATTTTACACAAGAGAAGCAGAGGGACATTTCTAAAGTCACATAATTCTTAGTTGTTATGAGACATGTCTCTGTTTGCTGGCTTTGCTTGTGTAGAAAGCAAAGGACATTGCTGTAAAACAGAAGTGGGGAACTTTTCTTCTGCCAATGGCCATTTGGATATTTAGAACATCATTCGAGGGCCACACAAAATTATCAATTTAAAAATTAGCCTGCTATACTTGGTCAAACATTTTACTAACTCACCCCAATGCTTTGGCAGGGCCAGACCAAATGATTTTGCAGGCCTTATATGGCGTACAGGCCAGACATCCCCCACCCCTGCTCTAAAGGAAAGGGGCTACAATTCTTGTTATTAAGAAATGGGATTTATAAAATCACATTATCAGTAAGTCCAAGGGTAGATGATCTTCAGGTGTCATGAGGTAAGAATCATTATGTCTTAACATGCTGCTTATCTAGGCATGAGTCCACACTGCCACCAGCCACCTACATTTCATAAGGGAGAGTCAGGGAAAAGTGGCTTCCAAAAGGAAAATTAAAGTGCTATTAAAATAATCAAATAAAATAGGATTGGAGGTAGGGTAGTTACAAACCAGCAGTAGGACAATATAAGAACCCAGTCTCTACCCCTCAGAAAACTGAAGCAAATTTCCCTAGCTAGGTAGTATGATGGAGAATTATGGATTTAGCCACAATTGATGAGGAAAGCAAAACAATTTTTTTGAGCATTCTAATGCCAAGCACAATGCTAGTAGCACTATTTATTCACTTCTGTAGTTTGTTCACCTCCCCAGAATTACTTCTGGCCTTTCCATAATTTCCTTTGAAAGTTATCACATAAGACTGTTTTGTCATTCAACCTGAATTACTGTATTGGTATTTAGAGTTCTTTAATTGTGTTTGGGAAAAATCAACAACCATATAGGTTTTTAAAAATGAGTACTTTGGATAAATAAAAGGTAATGGGATTAAGCAAAAAAAAAGGGGGGATGGGCAAAGGGTCAAATTCATAGATACAGACAACAGTGTGGTGATTACCAGAGGGAAAGGGGGGTGGAAGCAGGTGGCAGAAGTTAAAGGGCAGATAAATGGTGATAGAAATAGACTTTACTTTAGGTGGCAAAAACACAATGCAATATACAGATGATGTCTTATATAATTGTACACTTATAATCTATATAATTTTACTAACTAATGTCACCCAGAAAATTCAAGAAAAGTTTTTGAAATAAAACTGAGTATTTTATTAATTCAATAATGAATGTGAAAATGGGACAGAAGTTGTATTTTGAATTTCATATAGCTGCTGTTATCAAGCCACCAAAGATTCTATCTAGTTAGAATTAAGTCAATGCCATGGGATTTGATGACTCAGAAGTCCAATTTTTTAAAGTGTCCTCATAAGATTCCATGAGGATACTTATGTCTACACTAGAGGCCTGATGCATGAAATTCATGCACTCAAGGGATCCCTCAGCCTGGCCTGCATGATCTCACAGTCCAGAACCCTTGAGGGATGTCCCACTGACATGGAGGTGGGAGAGGCTGCCACCAATGCTGCGTTCACCAGTTGTGAGCCTAGCTCAGACTTCTGGCTGAGCAGCGCTCCCCCTTTGGGAGAGCACTGACAACCAGGAGGCAGTCCCTGCATTGAACGTCTGCCCCCCTGTGGTCAGTGCCTGTCCTAGTGACCGAGCATTCCACCTTTGGGTCGATTTGCATATTGGCCTTTTATTATAGAGGACTAGAGGCCATTGCACAAAATTCATGCAGGAGGGTGTGTGTGGGGGGGTCCCTCAGCCCAGCCTGCCCCACCACAGTCCAGGAGCACTCAGGGGATATCCTATTGTCTAGCTTCCCTCTGCAGGAGGTGACCAGGCTGATCAGGGGAAGGCGCCACCCCCATCACCCTGCTGCTGCTGCCAGTTGGCCACCACAGCTGCCAAGGTGTTTTCATCAACATGGACTCCAGTCCCTCCACCATGAAAAAATGACAACTTTCTTTAGGCATTTTCAAGATCTCTCTTTCATAGGATATGACATTTCTTTCTTTTTTTTATCCTTACCTGAGGATATTTTTCCATTGATTTTTTAAATTTTATATTTGTTTATTTTTTAATAAATCTTTATTATTCAGATTATTATAATTGTTCCTCTTTTTTTCCCCCATAGCACCCCTCCACCCAGTTCCCACCCCACCCTCTGCCCTTATCCCCCCACTGTCCTCATCCATAGGTGTATAATTCTTGTCCAAGCTCTCCCTGCACCCCCCTCACCCTTTTCCCCCTGAGAATTATCAGTACACTCCCTTTCTATGCCCCTGATTCTATTCACTAGTTTATTCTGTTCATCAGATTTATTCATTTGATTTTTAGATTCACTTGTTGGTAGATATGTATTTGTTCATAATTTTTATTTTTACCTTTTTCTTCTTCTTCATCTTCTAATATCTGTATATTACTTTTTATTTCAGTCAGTGTATGCTTAATTTCTAGTTGGTCCTTTTTCATATCCTTGAGGGTCTTGCTAAATTTATCTATCTTCTCTAGAAATTTCCTGAAAAACCTTATAACTGTGGTTTTGAACTCTATATCTAGTTGTTTGCTTTCTTCTATTTCTTTCATTTGTGACCTGTCTTTGTCTCCACATTTTGGCTGCTTCCCTGAGTTGATAGAGTGGCTTTATGTACTAGGTGTCTTATAGGGCCCCATGGCTCAGCCTTCCCTGTTACCTGAGGTAGACACTCTTGCTGCACCCCTTTGTGGGCTGTGTGCATAGTCTTGCTGTAGTTAAGCCTTGATGGTTGTTGGTATCACTGGGAGGAATTGACCTCCAGGCCAACTGGCTGTGAGGATCAGCTGTGACTATGCTGGGAGAACTTCTGTTCTGGAGACACCCTTATGAGACAAGACTTGCAAAAGCCTCTGTGCTCAGCTTGGATGGGGTGGAGTCTCAGAACAGAACAGACAGCAATGGCTTCCCATCATCCCTGCCCTAAGAGGCTCCCCAGGTCTTAGTTTCCTATGGTAATCATCGCAAGCACCTCTGAGAGAATGCTGCCATCAAGTTTTGCCTGCTGTCAGACAGTCCAGTTCCTCCCTGAATGAGTCTGAGACCCCAAAGTCTTGCCTGGGATTTTAGTTCAGAGTTGTCGGGAGATTTTGTCTCCCTCCCAATTGAGAAAGTCAGCCATGTACTCAGTTGCCAGCCTTCTCTGTGCGCCTCAGTATCTCTGCCTTCTGCAGCTTCTCTGAGTCTCAGTGTGCTTTTCTCTTTCCTTCTAGTTGTAAATTTCCACTCAGCCAGCCTCCTGTGGTTCCGGATGATGTCCATTTTGTCTTTTAGTTGTAGTTTTGAAATTGTTGTATGAAGCAGCAGTTTAGGTTCTTACCTATGTTGCCATCTTGGTTTCTCTCCTCCACTGATTTTTAGAGAGCATGGAAGAGAGAGGGAATGTCAGAGAAACATCAATGTGAGATGGACATTTCGATTGGTTTCCTCCTGCATGAGTCCTGTCCTGGGCCCTGGCCAGACAGGAGCCTGCAACCAAGGTACATGACCTTGATCAGAATTTAACCCGGACCCTACAATCTACAGATTGAGGCTCTATACACTGAGCAAAACTGGCTGTAGCAGGATATGACATTTCTTAGCCCCTCCAGCAGTGGACCTTTGTTTTTTCTCCAGGAGTGAGATGGAAAAACCCTAGATCACCTTCTAGGATTCTTATTACCCAAGTTATCAGGAACACTGGAAGTGGTATACAGGGAGCTTAGCCAATGAGCGACCAGAAAAGGTGTTTCCTCTGCGGCTCACACACAGAGACAGGACTGCTGGCCTGTCGCGGTGGCTTGGGCTGGCACCCCTGTGTGTGTGTCTGCTCCGGGCATGCTCCATCCATGGCTTGCCTCACTGCACATGCAGTACCCTCCCACCCATATGCATACTCAGCCTCCTCCTGAGCTAGTCATGATTGTTACAGCAGCCTGGCTAATTTGCATATTACCTCTCTCTCTCTATGTGTGTGTGTGTGTGTGTGTGTGTGTGTGTGTGTGTGTGTGTGTGTGTGGTTTAACTGTAACCGTTAAGAATCTGATTTGATTAGCCACAATAGCCACATGTTAACAATGTAAGAGGACTTTGAGAATTTACAAATGAGAGATAAGTGCAAGCTAGGAATAAAATTTAGGTCAATTCTTATTAGGGGCAAAATTAAATGTAAACCAAAAATTTGAGCATTTAGCCATAGTCTAGGATAAGCCATAATGGTAAAATGTGGGATCATCTTTCAAATAGTTTTTGAGCTCCTTACCTTTGGGAATAGTGGGTTCTCCTCACACTGTACACATTTGTTGATTCATAACCTTACACTGGATAAAGGAGAAATGAAGTGCCCAACCTCACCCTACCTGTTGGACCATATTCCCAAATAATATAGTCTCCATGTATAGAGATCAATGAACAGAACACATCCATGGTTTATTGTTCATCCTTATGGCCTCTGTACTGTGTAGGCTGGGCCAGCTGAGGTCAGACCACCTTCTCTCCTAATGCCTAGGTCTGTTGCATCTTTTTCCTGTTAGAATCCATTAGTCTACCCACTCAAGCTAACTCTACACAGAGAACTGTTCTTATAAAATTCTCAGTATAATTTGAACACAGTGACAACTACTTGTGGCATCTAGACCATAAGTGATGTGCATGGCCAAAGTCACTCTTGAGCCATGTCCATTCTTACAAAATTATGTGACAGAACAATCATGCAGCTCTGCTTTTTCACCCCTGTTAAATTTCATTTCTATATTATTCTTTATTCTGCTACTGGTCTTGAAATAAAAAGAGAAACAGGGATTCTTGAAGAGAAATTAGCCTTCAAAGCCTCATTCCTACATTGTTGCTATTTTGACTGATGGCATAGTTGCTAACACGATCAGTGCCTTCCCTTCTGTTCATTTTCTAGCATAATTCATTGCTGCTTTTATACCCTCTGCTGCTAATTTTTCTGGCAAATCTCTAGATAATTCTAGTCTAATTTTCTGCCACTAAAAGCAGAACTGCCATTCTAGTAGGTCACCTAATGATATTTAATTCCTTTAGGGATCTCAAAAAATAAAATCTATAGGAGTAATTTAGATACAAACATCAAATACAAAGTAAGAACCAATTTTTCAGATCAGCAAATTTCTCCAAATCAGATAATTCACATTTCCCATAATATTAGGTTTGTTGTAAGATGTAAATTATATAATATATATGTATATATATTGATTGTTGTAAGATATAAATAATATATATGTGTGTGTTTACATATTACTAATATTATATCTAATTATTAATTACATTGCAATACATTTCATTATTGTATATTCAAACATGAACATTAAAAACTGTGCCTGACACTGAAATATAACAAATTTTAAAACTTTTTAAAAATATATATTTTTGTTGATTTCAGAGAGGAAAGGAGAGGGAAAGGTAGAAACACCAATAATAAGAAAGAATAATTGATTGACTGCCTCCCACACTGGGGATTGAGCCAGAAACCAGCCATGACCTCCTGGTTCATCAACCTATGAGCCACACAGACCAGGCCAAATTTTTAAACTTATAAAACAAACAGGAACAATTTAAGGTTCACAACTATGCATCTACATCATTCTTTGTTTTTTAGAACTTGAAATATGTATCCTAAAAATTATACAGGCAGCTTTCAGTTTCTTTTCTCCTGTTGATTCCTTTTTCTTTCTTTCATATACTTTGGAAACACTGTCAAAAGGAAGATGAGAAAAGATAGAGGTGATAAATTACAAATCCCTTGAGAATAGCGCTGTGGAGTGAGAGATGTCTTAGCATGTATCTCTCTCTGCTGGTGTAATGAAAACTGGGGACAGGGAGTGTCCAGGGATGTCCTAGGACAGTAGCAGAGAAGCTCCACTTGGTGTCCATTCATTCACAACCCAGTCAGATTCATGAGAAAGAAGGGGATCTGTAGTGGGGACCTAGAATGATATAGCAAGAACCATTCCAGTAAGAAAAAAAAATTTAAACACTAACAGGGAATATGAGTTGTAAATGGGAGGAAACTGGCCCAGACTGGGGATATGAACACTCATGGGATTTCTAAGCTAAATTTAGCCAAATGTCTTTATTTTTCTGGAGGTGAGGGCCAATGGCTAATACAGTGGAATTTCCTCTAGAGCATTAAAGGATTCAATCAGTGCATAGGAGACATTTGGGCTATTAAAGACCTCAATCAGTACATAGGAGACATTTGGGATATTAACAAAACAGTAGGTGGTAGTGGTTGTTGTTGTTGTTGTTGTTGTGTGTGTGTGTGAAGAGAAACACACAGGCACACATAAATCCACTAGTAAGGCACAAAGCCACAGGTAATTTATATTGCGTGATATAAGGATTGTGGCAGCAGGGTCATTAACAGGATAAAAGCTCAATAAGGTTATAGTACAAGTCATAAATCAGCACTACCAGACACCACAGAATGATTTGTAATTGACATAATAGGATAGAATTGAGAGCACTGTACATTAGTCTATGAACGTAATCATTTAGGAAGGATTTTAATTGAGGAAAGCAGCAATTAATGTTGGCTGGTTACAGAGTTGTATTTAAATGTGTAATTATTTAAAACTGATTGCAGATTATGTGAAAGACACTGGAAGCTTAAATGGGCACCACCAAATAATACTAGTAATAGCATAAACTGTGGTACTCAATAGATAGTCAAGAACGGAAGGAGGTCACAGCAAAACCTAGTGGGGTTCTGAATGAGTGTTAATGTTCATAGGGCAACTTCCAACCTGCACATTTGAGCAGAATGTTTTTCTGTTACTATTTGGCCTAAAACATGTTTTAGTCATAGTATCATCACTCATAATGTGTCAAAATCACATCTACTTTAATGTATTTGTCAATACATACCTGACTTTAGATTGCATTTAGCTTTTTCCTCTAATAAATTAGAGAGGATATTCAAGATTATCCTTAGCCTAAAGCCATTAATGTTCCATGTACATTCTTGTGTGAGAAGAGATAAGTTGCCTAAAGAATGAGAAGGTTTAAGTGAGGTAAAGGTGAAGAATGAGGGTGGAGTAGGGGAAAGAAAGAAGGGAAACGAGCATTTACCTAGTTTACCTGGTTATGGAACATATCTCCATATTCTCAGGCAATGTTTACTCCATCTCTTTGAATTCTGTGGTATGCATTGTCATTTTTGACCAAGTGGTACCTGAGACCCTTTCCGCTTTTGATGGACCTTCCACTTTATAATCTGGGGTTCATCTCCCTTTAGAGCAGTGGTTCTCAACCTTTCTAATGCCACTTACCCTTTAATACAATTCCTCATGTTGTGATGACCTCCAACCATAAAGTTATTTTTGTTGCTACTTCATAACTGTAATTTTGCTACTGTTATGAATCGTAATGTAAATATCTGTGTTTTCTGATGGTCTTAGGTGTCCCTGCTAGTGGTTCTTAACCTGTGGGTTGCAACCCACAGGTTGAGAACTGCTGCTGTAGAGCCTAAGACCATCGGAAAACACAGATATTTACATTACAATTCATTAACAGTAGCAAAATTATAGTTATGAAGTAGCAACAAAAATAATTTTGTTGTTGGGGGTCACCACAACATGAGGAACTGTATTAAAGGGTAAGCGGCATTAGAAAGGTTGAGAACCACTGCTTTAGAGAAACATTTTTCTAATGTCACTATAACCAGCACAGAGGCCCAAAACATAGGCTTGGCCAATCTGATGAGATTACCCCAGATACTGATTCAGAAGCTGGTGACATAGAACTAGGGATTCCTAGCAAGGCCACATCCAGGATTCATGTGTGGTCTGGTGGTGTAATCCTGGCTCTGGGATCAGAGGAGCCAAATGTAGCAAATACTGCCTGTTCCCACTGCAACTGCAGGATGTGACTCTAAATAGTTGTGGGGCTTAGTTTGAAGCATTTTTTCCCAGGCTATTTGGCCTCCAGGCTTGGTTTTCTAACTTTCCTGGAGATTTTGTGACCTACCCAGTATCCTTTACTTAAATAATTTTCTGCTTGAATCAGAGTTAGGTTATGTTGTTTGTGCTCACAAACTTCAACTGAAATATGTTTAGGAAATGGTACTGTATTATTTTTTTAAATGGTGATAGAAGATTAGTTCTTACTGACCCCAAAAAGAAGATTAAACTTTTTAAATATATCTTTATTGTTCAAAGAATTACAGATATTCCTTTTTTTCTCCCATTGACCCCCTCCAATCCATGCCTGCCTCCTCTCCAAGCCTTCACCACACTATGGAGAAAACTAAGATTGTGTGTTACTAATAACTGGCACTGAGACTTAGGTTTTATTATACCCAATTACTAATGCTCCAAGGAAAAACCAAGACATAGAGGAGAGATCTGCTGTAAGTCAGTAAGCAAAAGTCAAAATTCAAATTCAGCTCTAATTCTTATGCTATATCAAGGAAACAAGTATAAATATCATTAGCCACTTAAATTAAAATGTACAAATTTAAATAGTTACACCAGGATAATCAGGATACATGGTGTATGGTAATCACATGTCCTTGTAGCAAATATGGCAAAATGTAATATTTTGGGTGAAAAGAGAAGGCTCCAGAACTGGCTCAGTAATTGCTTGCCTACACAAAAGATGAACCACAGAGTACAGGAGTTTCCACTTTCCACCTTGTTCCTCTCCTGTTATCTCATTGTGAACTGAAGGTAATTAAGAGCAGTTAGTGCTCAGAGAGACAGAGCAACCTGTTAAGGAGGTAATTAACCCCTGTACAAAATCAACCTGCTGAGAATTAGTTAGGTTCATTATCCAGAGCTGGCAGTGGAGGAAAGTGCCTGGGGTACACCATGGATATCAAAAGGGAATGGTTATAAACTCTCAATTGACAGGTTGCAAATAAAATGATTCATTTGGTACTTAAAATTGACTTCGTTTTTAACCATTGCTCTATATGGGGTATTTGTTACTTTAAGGTTTAAATCTCTAGACAAAGAGCTATGAGCTGTTTATAAACAAAGAAATAGAGTTGCTGTGAAAAGTACGAAAGTAAAGAATGAGTATTGCATCTCTGCTGGTCTCCTGTGTCCAAGCCTGAAGAAAACATGGCTGTTGGCCTCATGTTATGCTAAACCTACTGGCAAGTCATGGGTTCTATAAGTCAGGGCTATACCTGAGGGTATACTCAGGGAAGTGCCACCTTCTTCTCACCTCACTATTCCATTTTAATTTCTCCATTCTTTCTACTCCTTTCCACACCACCATCCATAAGTAACCAGTTTTATTTAACATTACGATCATATTATTTTTTGCACAAATTAGCAGATGCATGTATCTTTTGTATACATCCTTCTTTATTACATAAATAGTAGCTCACTATATACATATAATCAGTGATAGAAAGTATTCAATTCTTATTTTCAAGTGTCTTTATTGTGAAAGAATTTGAATTTTTAATTTTTTCATATATTTTTAGTATTGATGAGACTAATCATTTTTTCTTTAGCACAATTGAAATAGTATGTAAGATTAATGGATATCCTAATATTAAACAAATCTTGCATTTCTATAATACTTGGTCATGGTGTATTTTTAATATGGTATTGGAGTCTGCTTGCTAATCCTGGTATTTACTTAGTATTTTGCATCAATATTAAAAGAATATTGGTTCATAGTTATTGTTTTTTTTATACTGTCCTTTTTTGCTTTTCTTCCATTTCCATTGCTTTCTCTCTGAGTCTTTTTACTTTATTATTTTACCTATTTTCCTGCCTTTCTTCTATGCCTATTAAATGTTTATGGAAGTCCATTTTCCCTTGGGCACCTTATGATTTATTTTTTTATATCTCAGATGTTTTTGTCTTTTTGATTCATTTCTTTCTTAAGTTTAATCAACTCTTTATTTCTTCCAGTTTTTATCCTTTTCTGATCTTAGGTTTTGAATTTCTAATTCAATGGTATTTTCTATCTTCAAAGATTCTGATTGAAGTGTTGACTTACAAATTTTTTCTGTGTCAGAATTTTTCTCATAGGAGGAATGTTGTTGCTCAGTTGGTACAGGTAAAATTTCTTTCTTGTTTTTTGTTTGTTTGTTTGTTTTGTTTTTGCAATGGCTCTGTATGAATTTCTTAATATTTCTTTTCATTTTTATGGTATTTTAGTGATTTGAAAGATTCCTAGATTAGTGGATACATCTATCCATAGAGTAAGGTCTATATGCTTTTGGAATTATGTTGTTCTTTTGTTTTGGTAGTGCAAGGAAGAGCTATATGTCCTCCAATTCTGTGTTTCTCTTTGATCTTATGGGACTCTAAGTTTCCCACCTTTTGTTCCTTCTCCCCTTCATCATCCAATTACAAAGAGTGCTTCTTTTTTCCTTTTTGTATTTTTATTTCTCCTGTTAAACAGTGTTTTGAATATGCCTTTTAAATAACTCTTGATCCTTATAATTACACATATTCTGAAGTCTTTTCCCTGTAGTCCAAGTTATGCTCTGCTTGTGTTAGAGTAGAAATTTTTGAGCATGCTTCCTCCTAGTAGACTTAGTCTTGAATCCCAGCTGCACCTCACAAAATAGCCTTGCAAGATAGAACACTATCAGCTTTCTGAAGAACAGGATGTCCCTGAAAATAACATGGTCATCAATAATGTGACTCTGTTATGAAAAGCTGTTTTGTCTTAAATTACTTGCTCTGCAAAAACAAGATGTGGTAAATGTGCTTAAAAGTGGTCCTCCACAAAGGGTCAGGGCTGCTCTCTGGACTCCCTGCATGGAGAAAGGCAGAGCAGTCGCCGACCGGCTAATAAAGGTTCCCTAAATTTTAATGTGGTCTGGACTACAGTGGTCATTCACTCGCATTTGCTCCACAACATTTGGAGGCCCCAGGGAGATAACCAGCCTTTGACTGGAGCCCATCAGGATCCCAGGACTCTCTGACCCAGGGGGAGATCTCTGAGAGATGTTCCTCAGCCCCAAGACTGGTAGAGGTCAGAGATCCCACCTGCTAAATTTCCTGATTGACTCCGATCAGAGCTGCCTAGATCTGGTTCTTATCAGTAAGAAACTTATTTCTGGGTACCCATCTAGGGTCTCTGGAAGGCTGAACGCAGTGCTACTTCTGAGACCAGATCTCAGCACACAACAGTGCCTGGTGATCCTTAGTTGCTTGTCATTGTCTTTATTGTTCTGTATTATTGTAGTCAAATTGTCTCTATCATTAGAATGGGTCAGTCTGCTTTTATTTTCTGTCTGTTCTCTCCTGCAATGTTTTTTGAAAATTTTTCAGGAATTTAAGTGGTGAGCGAGGGGGTGGAAGCGCGGGACGGGATCGGGGAAGTGCTGGCGCAGGAGCGCTGCAGCATTCTGGCCTTTTGGTCTCCAGTGAATGAACAGGTTTGGGGTTCAGAGGAGCTGGACAGGCCTCCATGAGGAAATGTAACTGTGATAGTCTATGTGAAAGATAGTGCAAACCCTGCTTTAGGGGGAAGACAGTAGAGAAGTTTTAACTGTTTTTCCTTGATTTATACTTTGGCTGTGTTAGTTTAAAATTTTGGAAATCTAGGGTTAATTTGTGAAGGTTGCCAATCCAGAGAAGTTTAAACAAAGGCTTATTGGGTTAAGATTAGTCATAATTAACTGCTTTGTAGGCTACCTTTTTCAGCACTGCTAGCAAACAGAGAATCATGTGGTCCCAAGAACTGTGACCTGCCTGCCTTTGCTGATAGATTTATAGTGGGTCTCTGGGGAAGGAAGAGAGCAGAAAACTGCTCCGGAGCAAGTGTGAGAAAGGATAGAAGCAGTGTAATTCACTCCCAGCCTGCTGAGATAGAGAAGCCCTAGGCTGGGGGAAAGCGGATGGTTGGGGAATATCAGAAGTGGTGAAGGAGGAATTGAGATCCACTGGGGCCTTGGAGTAAAGAAGGAAAATCTGGGAGGGAGAGCAGCTGCTCCTTAAGTGTAAAAAGGCTGGTTATACAGGATTTCAGACTGCTTGCCTTATTTCCCCTGCTAAGGACAGAGTACAGTGGTACCTCGAGATATGAGTGCCCTAACATATGAGATTTTTGAGATACGAGCCATCGAGCGAGCGATTTTTTGCTTTGAAATACGAGCAACATTTGAGATACGAGTAATCGCGAGGATCGGCCGGCTGCACACGACCCACCAGCTTGCTGTGACTCCAGCGTCTCATAGTTTCCCACGCCTCAGTCAGTGTGCTTGTTTACCTCGTTGTCGAAGCATCTTTTGTGCATTTACATACTTTATCACATTTCTTTTTATAACCATGGGTCCGAAGAAAGCCAGTGGAAAGGTCAGTGCTCAGAAGAGGATGATGTCTATTGAATTAAAGTGTGAAATCATAGAAAAATATGAGCAAGGTGTGCGAGTGGCTGACTTGGCGAGGCAGTATGGGCGTAGTACTTCAACGATATGCACTGCGCTTAAACAGAAGGAGTCAATAAAGGGTATAACCCAGCTAAGGGCATTACAATAATTTCTAAGCTCCGTAGCTCTCTCCATGAAAAGATGGAGAATCTACTGATGGTGTGGGTGACGGAGAACCAGCTTAAAGGAGATACATTAACACAGGGCATCATATGCGAAAAGGCGAGAGTGATTTACGGTGATTTTCTGGAGCAAACTCCACGCACTTCCACTGACGAAGCATCGAAAGACTAATTTAAAGCCAGTAGAGGCTGGTTTGATAACTTCAGGAAAAGGTCCGGCATTCACTCCATCGTCAGGCATGGTGAGGCAGCAAGTTCAGATGTGAAGGCAGCTGAGGATTACCTCAAAACTTTTTCCAAACGGATAGAAGCCAAAGGATATATCCCCCAGCAAGTCTTCAACTGTGATGAGACAGGGCTTTTCTAGAAGAAGATGCCGAATAGGACTTATATAACAGCAGAGGAGAAGGCGATGCCAGGCCACAAACCCACGAAGGATAGGCTAACTCTCGCACTGTGCGCCAATGCGAGTGGCGACTGCAAGGTCAAGCCTCTGCTCGTATACCATTCGGAAAACCCCAGAGTCTTTAAGTCACATAAGATTTTAAAAAATAAACTGCAAGTTATGTGGAGGACAAACCCGAAGGCATGGGTCACCAGGCAGTTCTTTGTGGAGTGGGTAAACCTGGTTTTTGGCCCTTCTTGTGAAGAAATATCTATAGGAAAACAGCCTAACCATGCAAACCCTCCTCATCCTCAACAATGCTCCTGCTCACCCACCGAACCTTGAAGATGAACTCCTCGAAGAGTTCAAGTTTATAAGGGTTGTCTACCTACCTCCCAACACCACTCCTATCCTGCAGCCCATGGATCAGGAGGTGATTTCTAATTTTAAAAAGCTGTACATCAAGCACCTGTTCCGGCGCTGCTTTGAGGTGATGGAGAACACAAACCTCACCCTTCGAGAGTTCTGGAAGAACCACTTTAACATTGTGATATGCCTCAGAATTATTGATCAGGCCGCTGGGTGTTACATGAGGACTTTGACCTCTGCATGGAAGAAGCTGTGGCCTGAGGCCGTAGCCGAAAAGACCTTGGAAGGATTCGAACCCGAGGTGCCAGTGGAGGAGGAGGTAGTGTCTCTGGGAAAATCCATGGGTGGATGAGAGAGACGTGAATGAGCTCGTCGAGGAGCACTCTGTGGAACTCACCACAGAGGAGTTACAAGAGTTGTAGTCTCAGCAACATGTGGAGGTTCTCCAAGAAATTGGTTTTAAGGAGGAGCCAGAGGTGGAGGAGATCTCTACAAGTGAGATAAAGGAGATCTTAGGAATGTGAGAGAGGGTGTCACACTTCTTGGAAAAGAAACACCCCGAAAAAGTTGCTACTGGTCATGCATCAGAGCTGTTCAATGAAACTCGCCTCACCCATTTCAGAAACATTCTGAAAGGGAGGAAGAGGCAAACCTCGTTGGACACATTTATTTGAAATCAGCCAAAAATGCAAAGACCAGTAGCAATTAAGTTCAGTGAAGATTAGTTAAGTTACATTCAGTTTAGGGATAAAGTGTAGCATTAAGAGTGTAAAGAGTAGGTAAATACACTTTATAAAACCAGTTTAGGGATAAAGTGTAGCATTAAGAGTGTAAAGAGTAGGTAAATACACTTTATAAACCAGTTTATTCCTTTACATTCTCTTTTATTATGTTTTTATACAATATTTATCATTTATAAATACATTTTTCTTATTCAAAAACACGTAACAAAACAACTGGGGTGGCATTTTGGGGGGTTGAAATGGATTAATGGCATTTCAATTGATTTCAATGGGGAAATTTGCTTTGAGATACGAACAACTTGATATACGAGCAAGGTTACGGAATGAATTAAACTTGTATCTCGAGGTACCACTGTAATATGACCCTGATATTAAAAGCTGTTTTGTCTTAAATTACTTGCTCTGCAAAAACAAGATGTGGTAAATGTGCTTAAACGTAGTTCTGCACAAAGGGTCAGGGCTGCTATCTGGACTCCCTGCATGGAGAAAGGCAGAGCAGTCCCCGGCCAGGTAATAAAGGTTCCCTAATTTGGTCTGACTCCAGTGGTCGTTCACTCACATTCACTTCACAACACCTAGATACTGTTATATTTTCATATGAAGGGTGAATATAGTCTTTTTGGTGGCAGTTTTTGATGAACCTTAAGCCCCTTTGCTCATTTCCTTTTTATTTTTCTATCTTTCCTGGAACTTTTCTGAGTCTGCCTTCTCCAATCTCAGAGCCTCACAATGGTACAGGGGTGGAACCAGAGTATGAGATATCAAGCATTGGGGTGTGGTGGTTTTTCTCTTTTTAGTCACAGTCATTTTTAAGTTTTAGCATTCTCTGTCTTCAAGTCATGCTATGGCATAGATTTATGTAGAATTACATATCATATCTTGTTGTTTTGAATCATTGGAGGAGGAAATACTGGGAGGCAAGTAGTTAGGCAGCTGCCACTTTCTTCAGCTACCCAGAAGTCCCCAATTATAATTGTTTTGAAGTTCTTGTCTGATAACTTTAATTATGTGAGTCATCAGTCTATTGTTCTAGTTGGTTCTTCCTCCCCCTCAGTTATTGGTCATATGAACTTGCCTCATTATATGTGTAGTGACTCTTGATTATAGATATGATATTGTGTATATTGTCACATCAGGAGTTAGAAGCTATAACTTCTGATGTGACTGTATTTAGCGATGGGGCCTCAAGGGAAGTAATTAAGATTAAATGAGGTATTGGAGGGTCCAAGATGGTAGCAGAGTAGGTAAAAGATATATTTACCTCCTTCCATGACCATAGCAAAATTATAATTAAATTATAGAAAAATCAACCTGAATAATCATCTGAAGACTAGCTAAACAGAAGTCTTGTAACTAAGGATAAACAGAAGAATCCACATCAAGACTGGTAGGAAGGACAGAGACATGAAAAGGGCTGGCCCTTACCCACATATGGTGGTTGAAAATCCAGAGGGATCTCTCAGCTGCAGAGGTCCCCCCCTGAGAAATAAGGAGTCAATGTCACCATATAACTCAACATCAAAAAAACACACACAAATTAAAAAGTGGAAAAAGAACCTAAATGGACACATCTCCAAAGAGGACATAGAGATGGCCAACAGATATATGAAAAGATGCTTAACATCATTAATCATTAGAGGAAGGCAAATTAAAACCACAATATGATATCATCTTACACCTACCAGAATGGCTACCATCAATAAATCAACAGACAAGTGCTGGGGAGGATGTAGAGAAAAGTGAACTCTTGTACACTGCTAGTGGGAATATAGACTGGTACAAACACTGTGGAAAACAATATGGAGTTGCCTCAAAAAATTAAAAATGAATCTGCCTTTGGACCCAGTGATTTCATTTTTGAGATATATATATTAAGAATATCAAAATACCAATTCAAAAGAATATATGTACCACTATGTTCTTAGCAGTGTTATTTACTACAATAGCCAAATATGGAAGCAACCCAAGTTCCCATTAATAGACTAGTGGATTTATTTTATATATTTTATTGAATTTTTACAGAGAGGAAGAGAGAGGGATAGAAAGTCAGAAACATCGATGATAGAGAGACATCGATCAGCCACCTCCTGCACGCCCCCCACTGGAGTTGTGCCCGCAAGCAAGGTACATGACCCCTACCGGAATCGAACCTGGGACCTTTCAGTCCATAGGCCGACGCTCTATCCACTGAGCCAAACCTGTCTTGGCGACAAGTGGATTTTTAAAAGTGGTGGCACATATACACAATGTAATATTATTTGGCCATTGAAAAGAATAAAATCTTGCATCTGTGACAGCATGGATGGACATAAAGGGTACTATGCTAACTGAAATAAACCAGACAGAGAAAGACAAATACCATATGATTTTACTTATATGTGGAATCTAATGAACAAAATAAACAAACAAAACAGAAACAGATTCATAGTTGCCAGAGGGGAGGGAGGTTGGGTTTCTGGGTGAAAAAGATGCAGGGATTGAGAAGTATAAATTGGTAGTTACAAAATAGTCATAGGGATGTGAGGTATATCGTAAGATTTATAATACTATCTAATAAAAGAGTCATATGCAAATTGACCATCACTCCAACACACAAGATGGCTGCCCCATGTGGTCAAAGATGGCTGCTGCCCCCATGTGGACACAAGATGGCTTCCACAAGATGGTAGCAGGGGAGAGCAGTTGGGAGAGACCATGCCTGCAAGGGAGGGCAATTGAGGGTGATTAAGCCTGCAGGGGAGGGCAGTTGGGGTTGACCAGGCCTGTAGGGAAGAGCAGTTTGGGGAGACTCAGGCCTTTAGGAAAGGGCCGTTAGGGGTGACCACACCAGCAGGGGAGCAGTTAGGCATCAATCAGGCTGGCAGGGGAGTGCTTAGGGGGTGATCAGGCTGGCAGGCAGAAGTAGTTAGGGACAATCAGGAAGGCAGACAGACGAGCAATTGGGTGCCAGCAGTCCTGGATTTGAGTCCAGACCTAAAGGGGCAGTTGGACATCCCTTGAGGGGTCCTGTATTGGAGAGGGTGAAGGCTGGCCTGAGGGACACCCTTCCTCCCGTGCACAAATTTCATGTACCAGTCCTCTAGTATAGTAATAACTATGTATGATGCCAGGTGGGCTCTTAAAATATCAGAGGATCACTTTGTAAAGTGAACCACTATTCTATACTCCTAAAACTAATACAAAATAATATTAGGTGTAAACTTTAATTGAAAACTAAAATTAAAAAAAGAAAAAGTTTCACTGATTATACAGAAATTATAATAAGAAACATGTCATGCCATAAATTGAAACCTCAAAGAAGATGTCTGATTGACTTGAAAAGTAGTTGGTATCTTTCCATTTAATCTACATTAATGTAAACAATAAATCTTCTCTTAAACAAAACAAAAGATTAAATGTGGTTTTAAGAGTAGGACCATAATCTGATAGGATTAGTGTCTTTATAAGAAGATCGTATCTCCCCCCACCCCCTCACCCCTACAAGCTGACTAATACACCTCTGTTAGGCAGAGAATGGAACTTAATTACTAATTCCATCAGGAACTGGACTGGGGTAACGTTTTTGTAAGATTTAGTTTATTTCTGGTTTAATCGTGTTCATTTTGCAAGACTATTCCAGGCTTTTGATTCTAAGCTACAGGAGTTTAGCCCTTCAGAAGTTTTCAGATTACTTTTTGGTCTCCTGTTCCATTCAACTTCAAGATTTGACAAATATCTTCTGGTAATTGGCCATGCATTTGAAACAGATCTATTCCCTGATGAATTTGTTTTCTAAGCTCTGTGAGACTGGGAGCTCTCAATGGGGAATGTATGCTTTCTAGTCATGCATTTCTGGGCATGCATTTCCAATGCTCCACAAGATTATAAAAACTTGACTGGTAGCTCTTCTTCTAGCAGAGTCCCTCCAGTTTGGTCAAGCCCAAGCATCAGTGAATCCCCAGAACTGACAAATGCCCCAAGAGAAAGTAGCTGGCAATCATTGCCTCCAAATTGCTTTCTGGAAGTTCAGTTTATTCAGTCTTCATTATTTTCATAGCTCTCCAATGTTTTGAAAATTACCCTTGTAATATTTTTTATTTATTCCAATAAGAGTATTGGCCTATTACATTCTGCTTAAAAGCAGAAGTCCTTCTCCACATAATTTCTAGTCTTTACAAAAACTCTGGCCTTCCAAAAAGATTGAACAGAAATAATCGATTTTTGTTGGAATAAGCAAATAAATAATGCCAATTTTTCCTACTTCTTGATCCTAACTGAGCCAAGTTCGCTGCTCTGTTGGGAAAGTGAAAGTATACAATGTTATTTTGGTGAGATGGCAAAAATACCAACATTCAGGAATATGTGGCACAGGGCATATTTTCAAAGCACTTGAACCTAGACAGTCTTGATTTCTGGACTCTCAGTCTTTGTTTTCACCAGTTTTTGCTTTTCAAGTTCTCTACAACGTCAAGATGGGAGACAGTAGGTGAGATACTTGCTTACTAGTTTGTTGTCTGTCCTTCTAACTAGACTCCATGAGGGCAGAGACTTCATCTTGCATGCTATTTTATCTTCAGTGTTTGAACGCATGAATGCATATCACTAAATCATTGCACAACCTGACTTCTTAGCAGACTAACATGATTAAATACATAAAATAGAAGTAAAACAAGATAGCAGAAGTTACTGACAATAACTAACATTGACACACAGTATGACTTATAGAACCTTGGCAAGAAGCACATTAGCAATAACTCTGATCTAAAAGAAACAGAAGTTCCAGAACATATTATTTATCCTGATCCAAAATAATAATCATTTATGATATTAGATTGTCCTAAAATCCCCCAAATAAAACAAAACTCTGTCCATAAAATTAAGAATAATTTTGCAAAACTTCAAAATGTAGATAAGCTTGTGGCTAGCCAGTGTCAATAAGTGGTTGAGTATTGATGCAGGAACCAAGAAGTTGCCCCATAAACCAGGAGGTCATGTTGCAGCTGCATTCTGACTACGGGAGGCAGATTATCGATGATTTTTTTTCTCATTGAAGTTTCTATCTCTCTATTCCTCTCACTTTATCTCTGTAAAAACCAATAAAAACATATTTTTTTAAAAAATGTAGATTAGCTTATAAATATTTTCAACTTCCACCACTAGCTAACTATAATTATTGGACATGTGGAACCTGGCAGAGGAATTTTGTCAATAGTTATATATATGCATACCAATGCCAATCAGATCATACAAACTGAATCAAGGGCAGAAGTTATTTTGAGAAAACTAGAGTTAACTTTATGTATTATTTATCACTTCATTTTTCTTCCCTAGAAAATATTCTTCCACAAGATCTTCATGTAAAAACAGCATAATTTTCTTAAAATTGCAAAGTTACATGAAATGATTTATTCTTACTAAAAATCTGGGGAGAAAACAAATCAATGTGAGGATGTCTGTAAATGAAATAACAATAATGAAAAATATTATAATGTGTGAACATATACATTTTATTTATATGTTGTTGAAAATGTTCAACAGCAGGATAATTGGTCATAAGGGATGATTATTCATGTTAAATAAATCAAAAAGTCCATTCCCTTACCACTTAATTTTCTAACTCAATCACAAATGAAGCAATCTCAAGAGGAGTCAAAGTATGGAATGAAGCACATGGGCTTTGAATAAAACAGTTTTGAATTCAAGTGATATCCTAGTGTTAGTAGTGTTGTAACTAACTTTTTGGAGCCTCATTGTCTTTATTTCTGAAACAGGAGTTATTGAGAGAGCTCAGAGGAGTCATCTGTAATACAGGATTAACTAGCAGAAATAGCAAGAGTTGGTCTAATAAAGGAGAGGAGCTGGGTAGATCAACAAAGACAAAGGAGAGAAAGAGGCAGAACTGTAATATGGTTTTCATTCCTCTAATCACAAGAGTGTGGAATCTCAGGAGCAAAATGGGACAGGGAGAAATAAATCTCTTAGTCAAAGGTAGTAGTTAGTCATAGGCTACACAGGTGGCCCTCACAATAGGATCCTTGCTTTAACATTACAAAGAAAACAGTTCCTTGTGACTGAATTATGTTGCTTTAATAATTATCTGGGAGGGAGTTTGAAAGGGATCAGGTTAGAAACAAAAATTTATGTGAAAAGTGAGAATGTGATTATGCAGGGAAGAGTTACCTTGTGCCTTGCTGGAGCCCTGGGAGCTCATCTGGTACTGATGACCTGCTGCTTCTTGGGGCTGACTTTAGTGAGAGTCAGAGGAAAGTAATAAAATAGGCAATTGCACATTCACACTTTGCCACTTTCTCTAATCAGACTGCTGCGTGAAGGAAACCCCAGAAACCAAAAGCCCCGAACCGGGAACGGGCAGGTGCTCACCCTCCTGGTGCCTTGTTGTGAGAGGTGTGGAATATCCAGGCCTCCCTAAGTGCTCTCCCAACCCTTACAACTACCCTGGAGAATGGAGCCTACCTGTAAATCCCTAGAGGCAACAGTGTCAACCTCCCAGGGTATTTTGAGAATTGAGAAAATTTATTATAAAAGTATTTAGCACATTCCTGTATAACTAGTGTTGGTTTCCTTTTCACCTTTTTAAGCACTTACCATAATTTACACATTTACTTTCCCTTAAAGTATTTCAGTGTTTTCATGTTTTACTTTAAACCTTGACCTACCCAACAGGGCAATATTTAGCTACATGTTTATGTTACCAAAACCAGACAAATCAACATACTTGCCTTACAAACTAGTTTCAAGTTTAAATTGCTTACGCAAAATTCAGTCTATAATTTGGGAGGAGTAGGAGACTATGAGTTTTTAAATTAAAGCATTAAAAATATCACAGAATTTAAGGGAGAAACCAAGATGGTGGCATAGGTGAACACCTAAACTGCTGCCTCCCAAAACAATTTTAAAACTACAGGTAGACAGAACAGACATCATCCAGAACCACAGGAATGCTGGCTGAGTGGGAATCCTATGACTAGAAGGAGAGAGAGGGGCTCAGGGAGACTTAGAGGAGCTGCAAAAAGCTGAGGTATGGAGAGAACAGGCAGTGGAGTACCTGGCTGGCTTCCTCTAGCAGGAGGGAAATGGAAATTCCCAACTACGCTGAACCCCATTTCTGACTGCACTAAACCCCAATTCCAGGTAAGACTCATATGGGGGGAGTCTGGACTGTCATGAAAAGGGAGGAGTGCATGGAAACTTAGGGGAGCCAAGGCAGAGGTCTGGAGGGACACGAGTGTACAAACAGAGAGCTGACTGCTGATTGTGCCACTGGCTTTCTCTAGTGGGAAGACAGAACCTTCCAACTGCACTGAAATCCAGCTCCAACTGCACTGAACCCCAGTTTTGGGCAAGAATCTGGGGACCCAGACTCATATGGGTCCCTGGGTATACAGAAACTCAGGGAAGCCGCGAAAGGCAGAGGTCTGGAGGCGCGTGAGTGCCAGTGCGCACAGAGAGGGCTGCAGTGATTACCAAGAGACCTGAGGCCCAGGGGCCACATAGAGTGGTGCTGATGGAAAGCCAAGGCTGTCTGCTCAGCCCTGAAACTCCGCCCCATCCAAGCTGAACACAGAGGCTTTTGCAGTTATGCAAGTCTTGTATCATAAGGCTGACTCAGGCACAGAAGTTCTCCCTGCACAGACACAGCTGATCCTCACAACCAATTGGCTTAGAGGTCAATCCCTGCCCCCCAGTGATACCAACAACAATCAAGACTTAACTACAACAAGGCTGTACACACAGTCCACAAAGGGGTACACCAAGAGAGTCCACCTGAGGTAACTGGGGAGGCAGAGCTGCTGGGCCATATAAGATACCTAGCACACAAAGCTACCAACTCAGGGAAGCAGCGAAAATACGGAAACAAAGGAACAGATCACAAATAAAAGAAATGGAGGAAAACAAATGACTGGATATAGAGTTCAAAACCACAGTTATAAGATTTTTCAAGAATTTCCTAGAAAAATTTGATAAATTTAGCAAGACCCAAGAGGAGATGAAAAAGGACCAATTGGAAATTAAACATACACTGACTGAAATAAAAAATATTAGACAGAGACCTAACAGCAGACTAGAGGAACACAAGAATCAAATCAAAGATCTGAAATACAAAGAAGCAGAAAACACTCCACTGGGGAAAAAAAAAATCCAAAAATTGGAAGATAGTGTAAGGAGCCTCTGAGACAACTCCAAGCATACCAACATCAGAATTATGGGGGTGCCAGAAGAGAGAGAGCAAGTTATTGAAAAACTATTTGAAGAAATAATGACTGAAAACTTCCCTTACCTGGTGAAAGAAATAGACTTACAAGTCCAGGAAGTGCAAAGAACCCAAAACAATAGGAATCCAAAGAGGACCACACCAAGACACATCATAATTAAAATGCCAAGGGCAAAAGACAAAGAGAGAATATTAAAAGCAGCAAGAGAAAAACAGATCATTACCTACAAGAGAGCACCCATATGGTTGTCAGCTGATTTCTCAACAGAAACTATGCAGGCCAGACGGGAGTGGCAAGAAATATTCAAAGTGATGAATAGCAAGAAGCTACAACCAAGATTACTATATCCAGCAAAGCTATCATTCAGAATTGAAGGTCAGATAAAGAGCTTCACAGATAAGAAAAAGCTAAAGGAGTTCATCACCACCAAACCAGTATTACATGAAATGCTGAAAGGTACTCTTTAAGAAGAGGAAGAAGAAAAAGGTAAAAGATAAAAAATTATGAACAACAAATACATATCTATCAACAAATGAGTCTAAAAATTAAGTGAATTAAAAATTTGATCAACAGAATAAACTGGTGAATATAATAGAATCAGGAGCACAGAAAGGGAGTGGACTGAAAATTCTCAGAGGGAAAGGGGTGAGGCGGTGCAGGGAGAGCCTGGACAAAAATCATACACCTATGGATGAGGACAATGGGGGGGGGGGGGGGGGCCGGACGGGAGGTAAGACCAGATGGAGGGGTGCGAACCGGGTGGAGGGGAGCTCTGGGGGGGAAAAGGAACAATTGTAATAATCTGATCAATAAAGATTTATTAAATAAAATAAAAATTAAAAAATCACAGAATTTTATAGTCAAGAAAACAAAAAACATGCTAGTAACTGACTTTCTTGCTGCTCTCTGTGACTAGATTGACTGTGTACCAAAGCTGTAGTTCCTAAAAAAAATTAAAAAATAAAAAAAGTTTAAAAATTCCTGGTTATTGTTGTTAAATGAAGGAATCACTAAGAAGAAGAAGAAAAAGCCAAAGTATTTCTCCCTGTGGGATTTTGAATGCAGGGCTCCAGAGACATTTACTTTTAGAAACCATTCTTTCCTTCTCAGTTCTAAATAAGCAAACTATATAAAACTACATACTCATGGAATCTCACTGAAACTAAAGATGGCTTTTCAAGGGAAACTAGCAAGATCAAAGAGATGATGAGGAAGAGTCTGGAGCAGCGGTTGGCAAACTGTGGCTCGGAAGCCACATATACCTCTTTGGCCCCTTGAGTGTGGCTCTTCCACCAAATACCACAGCCTGGGCGAGTCTATTTTGAAGAAGTTGCATTAGAACAAGTTTAAGTTTAAAAACTTTGGCTCTCAAAAGAAATTTCAATCGTTGTACTGTTGATATTTGGCTCTATTGAGTAAAGAGTTTGACGACCACTGGTCTACAGCATTGTGGTGAAATCAGTGTATCATGTTTATTGGATCTTTTTAAATGGCAGTGATCTTTAAAATAAAGTTAAAAAAAAAAAAACACAAAACCTGCATTTTGTTATAGGAACTCAAAATGCCATTAACTTTGCAAGCATCACCTGTTTCTGGTCTCAGGATTTCGTAATAGAATTTACTTTGCCTTAAGAAATAAAATTTCAAATCATTCTAGGATATATTTTCTCCAAAACCTATTTTAGTTGTTCACTAAACATCAAGATAGGCTGAATCTTGGTGGACTGCACAGCTGAGGGTCTATGGTGCTAAATGGCCATGTCCCTAATAATCTATAATTTTTCAGACAAAGAGATACCAGTAACTGGGGATAAAAGATTGATTACTATGTTTCTGAATTAGAACTCTTAGTAGCAAGTGACAGAAACACACTGGTATAAGGATATAGAAAGAAGCAGAAATAGAGGGAGAGAATAGCAAAAGGAATTTATTGGCTTGATTTTATGAATACTACATAGATATCATTCACATTAGCCATGGCTAGTTCCAGGGTTTGAGATGATAATATTAAAGTTCAGTTTTCTTCCATTTCTTTATTCATATTTTTTTCTGTATTGGCTTAACCTTCAGAAAGGCTCTTTCTATATTATGAACCTTTTAAGCTTTATAGAGACATATCCTTCCAGTTTCAAATCAAGCAAGCAAGAAGAGGAGATTGGGAGGGAAGGAGAACAGGATGGAAGGAGGGAGGGATGAAGGGAGGAAGGAAGAAAGGAAAGAAGAAAGTGAGAGAGAGAGAGGAAAAGGAGGAACTGAAGGAGGGAGAGAGGGAGGAGAGCTTTTTTTTTCCTTGTGGTCCTAGCAAACATCCCAAAATTGAGTCTCATTGGTCTAGCTGAGGTAACGTGACCAGTGACACCCAGAGTATGGAAGCCTTTTTTTTAGCCAGTTCTAGATCATATAAATATCATTTCAGAGGTCAGAAGTTTACAGGAGAGATGGTCAAGTTCTACCCAAACATGATGTTATTTGTCCACAATTATTATAACTATGTGTGTATTTCTTCCAGGCCATGCTTGGCTTTCTACCACTAATGCTTAAATTCTGTTTTTGGGTAAATCATCCCTAAGTAGATAAGTCAGCTTGTATTGTTAGGCCAGTGACCCACACTTAGCTTTATCTCTTTCTCAAGCTTATCGCAACTTGGCTTGCTGTATAATAAAATTTGTGTCTGCAGAGAACACCATGATAATTTGGGTACTTGCAGAAAAGGAAAATATGTAGTCAAGATAACATCACTGAGAAGATGTGTTAGTTTGTTTTGAGGGATAAATGTGATTCTTCCATGCATGGGGCTTAATTGGATTTTAAAGTTTGCTATTGCTAAAGCACAGCTATAGAAAACTTTGGGCATGATACAAGCCCATCTTTCTGTTATTAACAAAGAGAATAAAATACTTTTCTAGCTGAAACCAGTTTGGCTCAGTGGATAGAGCATCAGCCTGAGAACTGAAAGGTTCCAGGTTCGATTCCGGTCCAGGGCATGTACCTTGGTTGCAGGCACATCCCCAGTGGGAGGTGTGCAGGAGGTGGCTGATCGATGTTTCTAACTCTATCCTTCTCCCTTCCTCTCTGTAAAAAAAAATCAATAAAATATATTTTAAAAATATATATTTTTCTATGTTGTGAATTTATGTTTCTGAACATACTTCATGGTTCATGACTCGATGGCAAGAGTCAGTAAATTGGTCACATCAGCAATGCTGCCTCCAGAAATGTCCCAAGGAAGGACATTGCACCATTAGCATGGCCATGAAAAGAAGGCAGATATGGAATTTTAAAATTGGGTTTGAGTCTTCGTCCTACATTTGCTATTTGCTGGACAATTTACTTAACCATTCATTATGTAAGCCTCCATTTCTTTACCCACAACATGAGAATAACAATATATATCCTACTTACCCATTTTAGTCCATTCAGACTGCTGCAACAAAATACCACAGCCTGGTTGGCTTATAAACAACAATTTTTTTTCACGGTTTTTGAGGCTGAAAGTCCAAGATCCTGGCACCAGCATGGGCAGGTGAGGCCTTCTTCCATGTTGCAGACCTCTCATTGTATCCTCACAAGGAGAAAGGGCTAAGGAGCCTCTTTTATAAGGAAGGCACTACTCCCAGGCATGAGGTATCTACCCTCATGACATGACCACCATCCAAAGGCCTGACTAATACAATTATCTTTGGGGAATAGGATTTCAATATATGAATGGAGGAGATACACAAAAGTTTATACCATAGCACTAACTTACAAGGTGAGTTGGGGATCAAATGGAATAAAGCGCTTATATTATACTTATTCATCCCCATGTCTCTTCTATCTATATTATTCTTATAGGTTGTGTCTTGTTTATATTAGTGAGTTTTAGCACCTAAACCTATACCTGGAAGTCAAAGTATGCTCAACAAATGTTTGTTGACCAAACAGATAAATAAACAAATGATCAAACAGATGAATGAATTAATGATTGGATGAATGATAACATAGAAGAAAATAGAAACTATTGTTCAGTACTGGTTTAAGGAAATTCTAAGATTGAACAGCATTTTAATAGTATTTCAGAACTTAGAATCCCTGTACAGTGGTACCTCGAGATACGAGTGCCCTAACATATAAGATTTTTGAGATACGAGCCTTCGAGTGAGTGATTTTTGCTTTGAAATACAAGCAACATTTGAGATAGGAGTAAGCGCGGGGATCTGCCGGCTGCACACGACCCACCAGTTTACCGCGACTCGAGCGTCTCATAGTTTCCCACACCTCAAGGTTACAGAATGAATTAAACTCGTATCTCGAGATAGCACTGTATTTGATACTGAATGCTTTTTTTCTATGCTTTGCAGAAAAGATCTGAAGATCAGAATTTGGAAAGAATAGCATCTTTTACTTTTAGTAAAGAAGCAGCTGAAGAAATTACTGCTCTTCTAGCTCAAAGAAAACATTAATTAAAGGTAAGACATGGGCAGGAAGTAAAATGAACTTGTAACAGTAAATTGTGTTATAATTAATGCTTAGTAATTCCTCTAAGTGTTACAGCATGGCTGTCTTGTGGCAGAGGCCCTTGAATTATTCAAATTATTTCTGAAGAAAGCTTTTGAAATCCCTGGAGATGACTTTTTTACCTTTGTATAAAGGTTTTTGTTCATCCCATTCAGATTGTCTCCATGAGTTCATATGGTATAGCACATATGATATAAAGTTTGCAAAAATGGGAATAGTTTTAGTTGAACCAGAGACTGTTTATTTACAGTGACATCTTTTGGGGGGGGGTCTTCACTGTGGAAAAATATTCCATATGTGTGATTACATGGTTTTCAGAATTATTCATCTCTGTTTAGTCATTCCTAGTGAGAAAAATAGCTCCCTGATTACTGTTTTTTTTTTAATTATGGCTAGGATAGATTCCAATACCCAGACAAAATGGTTTGTGTGTGTTTGAATGAGAGTATAAGTATTCTGGGTGGGAGGGGAGTGATACAGAAGGATTCTGAGACAGATACAATAGTATAATATACTTTTTCTCATAGGCAAGAAGGTGTCACCTTGCTCTTGCAGGACCATCAGTATAATGCCTCCTCAATGCTCTTCATTTATATTTATATTCATATTGCATATTTGCTGTGAGAGGGCTTCTTCCCTCTGTTCTCCAGGTGTGAGAGTGGTAGCTGGTTCCTACTGTCATTAACCTTTGGGCATCTCAGCATCCCGCTCTGGCTCTTTCCATTTCTGACTTACACACAAACAATTACTTATAGTTCTAAATATTACAGTTTCTGGTTTCCTTACTGGAACATCATCTTTGCAGTATTTGTTCTGGGTCGTCTTCTCTTGGTTTATGTTCTTTCCCCTGGATGATCTTCATTTATCTTAATCTATTTATAAATCTCAAGATGCATACCTAACTTCCTACTTTCTATTTACATTTTAAAGTCTAATAGACATCTTAAATTAATTTTGTCAAAAAATGAAGTGCCTTGGCCAGTGTTTCTAAGTGGTTATAGGGCCACTGGTTCAATTCCCGGTCAAGGGAACATTCCTGGGTTGCTGGTTCGACCCCTGGCCCTGGTCAGGGCATGTGTGGAAGGCAGTCAATCAATGTGTCTCTCTCACATAAGTCTCTCTCTCTCTCTCTCTCTCTCTCTCTCTCTCTCTCTCTCTCTTTTTCTCCCCTCCCTTCCATGATCTCTAAAAATCAATAGCAAAATATATTCTTCGTTGAGGGTTAATCAATCTATTTTCTGCCAGAATTCTCCATCCCAGTAAATGGCATCTCTGTTCGTTCATTTGTTCGATCTAAAATCCAAAATATAATTCTTGCTTTCTATCCTTCCCTGATTATGCATATCCATTGCACGAATGTCATCTTGGTTCCATCTCTAAAACCACACACCTATCTACAGTGGTACCTCGAGATACGAGTTTAATTCGTTCTGTAACCTTGCTCATATATCAAGTTGCTCGTATCTCAAAGCAAATTTCCCCATTGAAATCAATTGAAATGACGTTAATCCGTTCCAGCCCCCAAAATGCCACCCCAGTTGTTCTTGCTACGTGTTTTTGAATAAGAAAAATGTATTTATAAATGACAAATATTATATAAAAACATAATAAAAGAGAATGTAAAGGAATAAACTGGTTTTATAACGCGTATTTACCTACTCATTACACTCTTAATGCTACACTTTATCCCTAAACTGAATGTAAGTTAACTAATCTTCACTGAACTTAATTGCTACTGGTCATTGCATTTTTGGCCAATTTCAAAAAAAAACATGTCCAACGAGGTTTGCCTCTTCCTCTCTTTCAGAATGTTTCTGAAATGGGTGAGACAAGTTTCATTGAACAGCTCCGATGCACGACCAGTAGCAACTTTTTCGGGGTGTTTCTTTTCCAAGAAGTGTGACACCCTCTCCCACATTCCTAAGATCTCCTTTATCTCACTTGTAGAGATCTCCTCCACCTTTGGCTCCTCCTCAAAACCAATTTCTTGGAGAACCTTCGCATGTTGCTGAGACTGCAACTCTTGTAACTCCTCCGAGGTGAGTTCCAGAGAGTGCTCCTCGACGAGCTCATTCACGTCTCTCATCCACCTCCAGGCCCCTTGATTTTCCCAGAGACACTATCTTCTCCTCCACTGGCACCTCGGGTTCGAATCCTTCGAAGGTCCTTTCGGCTACGGCCTCAGGCCACAGCTTCTTCCATGCAGAGGTCAAAGTCCTCATTGTAACACCCATCCAGGCCTGATCAATAATTCTGAGGCATATCACAATGTTAAAGTGGTTCTTCCAGAACTCTCGAAGGGTGAGGTTTGTGTTCTCCATCACCTCAAAGCAGCGCCAGAAAAGGCGCTTGATGTACAGCTTTTTAAAATTAGAAATCACCTCCTGATCCATGGGCTGCAGGATAGGAGTGGTGTTGGGAGGTAGGTAGACAACCTTTATAAACTTGAACTCTTCGAGGAGTTCATCTTCGAGGTTCGGTGGGTGAGCAGGAGCATTGTCGAGGACGAGGAGGGCTTGCATGGTTAGGTTGTTTTCCTGTAGATATTTCTTAACAGAAGGGCCAAAAACCAGGTTTACCCACTCCACAAAGAACTGCCTGGTGACCCATGCCTTCGGGTTTGTCCTCCACATAACTTGCAATTTATTTTTTAAAATCTTATGTGACTTAAAGATTCTGGGGTTTTCCGAATGGTATACGAGCAGAGGCTTGACCTTGCAGTCGCCACTCGCATTGGCGCACAGTGCGAGAGTTAGCCTATCCTTCATGGGTTTGTGGCCTGGCATCGCCTTCTCCTCTGCTGTTATATAAGTCCTATTTGGCATCTTCTTCCAGAAAAGCCCTGTCTCATCACAGTTGAAGACTTGCTGGGGGATATATCCTTTGACTTCTATCCGTTTGGAAAAAGTTTTGAGGTAATCCTCAGCTGCCTTCACATCCGAACTTGCTGCCTCACCATGCCTGACGATGGAGTGAATGCCAGACCTTTTCCTGACGTTATCAAACCAGCCTCTACTGGCTTTAAATTAGTCTTTCGATGCTTCGTCAGTGGAAGTGCGTGGAGTCTGCTCCAGAAAATCACCGTAAATCGCTCGTGCCTTCTTGCATATGATGCCTTGTGTTAATGTATCTCCTTTAAGATGGTTCTCCGTCACCCACACCATCAGTAGATTCTCCATCTTTTCATGGAGAGAGCTACAGAGCTTAGAAATGATTGTAAAGGGTATTAGCTGGCGTTATACCCTTTATCGATTCCTTCTGTTTAAGGACAGTGCATATCGTTGAAGTACTACGCCCATACTGCCTCGCCAAGTCAGCCACTCGCACACCTTGCTCATATTTTTCTATGATTTCACACTTTAATTCAATAGACATCATCCTCTTCTGAGCACTGACCTTTCAACTCGCTTTCTTTGGACCCATGGTTATAAAAGGAAATGTAATAAAGTATGTAAATGCACAAAAGATGCTTTGACAACGAGGTAAACAAGCACACTGACTGAGGCGTGGGAAACTATGAGACACTCGAGTCGCGGTAAACTGGTGGGTCGTGTGCAGCCGGCCGATCCTCACGATTACTCGTATCTCAAATGTTGCTCGTATTTCAAAGCAAAAAATCACTTGCTCGATGGCTCGTATCTCAAAAATCTAGTATGTTAGGGCACTCGTATCTCGAGGTACCACAGTATTTCTTTCTTATATCATTACTCCCATCTAGATCATCATTACCTATCACTTTGGCTATTACAGTTGCCTTTAAGTGGTTTCCATCTTTCAACTCCTGCCTTCCTAGGGTGGTTTTTCTACATTATAACCACAATAATATTTTTAAAGTGTAAGTCACAATGAAAATTAAATCCAGACTCCTTGCCATGGCCCTCCAGGATTGGGTTCCTGCCAGCACTTCCAAACTCACCTCCTGTCACATCCTTCTTACACTCACTATGCTCAACTCAGAGGCCTCTTTTCTGCCTTCTGCCACATCAAGCTCATTATAAACTGAGGTTCTTTCATTTACTGCCTTGTCTATCAAGAAGCTTCTTCTGGTTATTCACATGGTCTCAGGTTTCATGAACCTTCAGTGAGGCTTTTCCTGACCACCAAATCTAGAGTTGCCATCCTTCCCAAATTTTTTTCTATTACAAAGTCCAATTTATCTCCTTCATCCTCTTACCTTAGTTATTTGTCCTTTCCTTTGTTTGTTGTCCAAATAATAAAGTAGGCGCCTTGTTCTTTACTGCTGTGTCCCCAACATGTCCAATACCTGTAACTATCTCTATTCCCTAAGAAGTGCTCAGTAAATATTTACTGACTAAATTGATAAATGGATGTTTTTAACATTCTCTTAAAATACTACTAGTATAATATCCAAGTCCTTACGTACTTGCAAGTATATAAAATTTTCTACTACATTGGAACAGAAATCTATAGAATTAGAATTGTCTCCCATTTACTTTACTTTCCTATGAGACATCCTAGTAAATTTCTTGAAGAAGAGCAGCTTACAGAATTAAGATTTGATGGTATGGCCAGGCTCTTTTTGGATAAATAATACATGAATGTAATTCAGAGATGAAGATACACCAGAATCTACGAGATTTTCACAATAGCAAGATTTATGGCCTTTAAAAATATGTAGAATGAGATGAAACAAATGTTTTCAGTACATGTTCAGGTGTTCTTCTATAAAAATAGCATACATTACACAAATCAATGTTTAAAGCCAGATGGTTAACGCAGGCCAGCCAGGAACTCCTATAATTCATCGTAATGAGTATGATAATGAGCTCCCATTATAACCAAACTGCATCGTGACACACTGTATCTATTTCAAATAACAGTAATTTGATTGTTTAATGTTTTTCCAAAGCTCCAAAACTCGATTTATGAGGAAAATGTTAGAAAGCCTGATTGATGGAATTAATCACACCCAGTTAGTCAAATGGAAGATGGTCTCAATTTTATTAACAGGACCTGTTCAAACCTCAGATATCAGAAAGACAATAATATTCAAACACAAATGAAAGTTGAGACTGTTGGTGGGAATGCAGACTGGTGCAGCCACTGTGGAGAACAGTATGGAGTTTTCTTAAAAATCTAAAAATGGACCTCCCATTTGACCCAGCAATCCCACTCTTAGGAATTTATCCTAAGAAATTACAAACACCAGTCAGAAAGGATTTATGCACCCCGGTGTTCATAGCAGCACAATTTACAATAGCTATAATTTGGAAACAGCCTAGGTGCCCATCAGCAGATGAGTGGATCAGAAAACTGTGGTACATCTACACAATGGAATTATATGCTGCCATTAAAAAGAAGGAACTCTTACCATTTGCAGCAACCTGGATGGAACTGGAGAGCCTTATGCTTAGTGAAATAAGCCAGTCATAGAAGGAGAAATACCACATGATCTCACTCATTCGTGGATAATAGAGAACATTGTAAACTAATGAACAAAAGGATAGATACAGAGGCAGTAAAGCATCAAACAGACTGTGAAATTATAGCAGGAAGATTAAGGAGAGGTGGGGTAGATAAGAGATCAATCAAAGGACTTGTATCTATACATATAAACATAACCTTTGAACATAGACACTGGGGGGTTGGGATATGCCTGGGAGGGAGGGGGGCAATAGGGAGATATGTATACATGTAATACAATAAAAAAAATAAAAAAAATAAAAAACTTAAAAAAAGAAAGTTGAAAGCTTTCAAAACATGAAAGAAAAATGTTTTTCCCTAAACTTTTTAATGTCTTTAAAATCAGGACCCTAGGAAAAATATATTCTGTTAAACAGAATGCTTTAGGGACTCTGACACTACAGAAAAATGCCAGGGATTGAATTTTATTTTAGTATCAAAAGCAAATGTTTATTTTTATGCATAAAGTTCATCTTGATCTCAGGGAAGTAGAATGAGAAGTCATTCTCAGTTTCCCAAAGTTCTGGAACACATTGCTAACCATTGAATATGATAACTGCTGTTGGGCCTGCTAGTGAAAGGATAGACTGCTCAGGGTTAAGTATTGAAAATGTGGAACTTTAATGCCCATCCTCATTTCCATCTCATGTGAAGTCAGCTACTCACACATTGTATGTTTAGAATACAAACCATTACAATTCATGTGTATGTTTAATGTGCCATATTGTTATGTTATTTTTATTAAACTAATATTTGCTCTTAGGAATTCTAATGCACACTTTTACCCAAAAGAAGCCAACAATATAGATAGATATGTGTGGACAAATTTTGGTGTTCTATAAGATTTCTGAATAGAAGTCAGTTATATTTTCTGAAGTCTGTGAAAGAAAAGGTCTCTGGTCTGGAAGCAAAAAGACAAAAGGTATGAATACTGTATTAAAAATTGGAGAATTAAGTAAATATACTCATTTTTGCCCACTCAGCTCCTCATCTGCTTGTGGCCAGTTCTTCACTATTCAGGGATAGGTTTAAAGGTCTCTGGAAAAGAATAACTCGAGAGGAAGATATAAAGATGCTGATATCAGAAATTTCTCAAGTAAATAGCTCAATCTCATTTACCCTACAATGAAATTCACAATCAAGGCACACAAGTACACTCAATGTGGACAGTGAAGTATTCTATCTAATAAAAGAGTAATATGCAAATTGACCGTACCACTGCTACACCCATAAGCCATGCCCACAAGCCAATCAGAGCAAATTAACCAACCAAGATGCCTATGGCCACAGAGAGAGCAGGAGAGAGGCTTGGGTTGCCCCTGGAGATGGAGGAAGCCAAGCTTTCCAAATACCCTGGCCAGCCCAAGCTTCCACTTAAGGCAACAAAGTTTCAGTGACTGTGTGAGCAGAAAGCTTGGCTCCACTCTAGGCTTCACAGTTTCAATTGTAGAAGATAAATAAATCCCAGGTACCAGAGCTTCAGCTTGGGTTGCTGGGGGGCATGACTGGCCTGCAAACCACCACAAGCCCTTTGCCCAGGCCACCCTACACCTCAAGGGAACACCCACCCTGATCCAGGGCACCCTTCAGGGCAAACCAGCTGTCCCCTACCCATGCAGCAGGCCTCTAGCCTATCTAATAAAAGAGTAATATGTAGATTGATCATCACTCCAACATACCAGATGACTGCCCCCATGTGGTCAAAAGATCTTGCCCCCAGGTGGACACAAGATGGCCAACACAAGATTGCCAGCAGGGAAGGACAATTGGCAGGAACCCGGCTTGCAAAAGAGGGCAGTTGGGGGTGATCAAGCCTGCAGGAGAGGGAAGTTAAGGGTGACCAGGTTGGCAGAGGAGGGAAGTTGGGGGTGACTGGGCCTGCAGGGAAAGGAAGTTGGGGGGGACCCAGGCCTGCAGGGGAGGGCAGTTCGGGGCAAACAGGCTGGTAAGGGAACAGTTAGGCATCAATCAGGCTGGCAGGGTAGTGGTTAGGGGTGATCAGGCTGGCAGTCAGAAGCGGTTAGGGGCAGTCAGGAAGGCAGGCAGGTTAGCAGTTGAGAGCCAGACGTCCTGGATTCTGAGAGGGATATCCGATATCCCTCAAATGGTCCCAGATTGGAGAGGGAGCAGTCTGGGCTGATGGACAAGTTCCCCCACACACACACACATTTTTGTGCACCGGGCCTCTAGTCTATATACCATCACAACCGAATGACTAGGATGTCTGGAATGGCCAGTTGGCCAGTTGCTATGATGTGCACTCACCACCAGGGGGAAGACATTCAGTGCAGGAACTGCCTCCTGGTGGTCAGTATGCGCCCACCACAGGAGCACCATTCATCCAGAAGCCGAGCTCATGGTTGGCAAGCACAGTTGTAGGAACAGAAGCCTCTCCCATGGCCACAGTGGCAGGAGGTGCAGTAGGGCCAGGGTGAACCGGAGACATCCCTCATACTCTATAAGCCTGCAGTTACAATCTCCAGAGAATGGTTGAAGTACCGGCACTCCAAGTAACCAGGATAAGCCTGATATCACTGCCGGGCTACTAGAACTCTGCTTCTGGCATCAAGATCAAATCTCATCCCTTACCGATTGCCCCAGAACTACAGAGGAAGGCAGCACTATAACAGTGGCCACAAGTAGCAACTGACAGTGAGGTAAAAATCAAATAGAGATGGATCTGAAGGGTGGAGGCATGAGCAACAGAGCACTCCTGTCCCCCAAGACCTCCAACTTTGTATTATTCACCTTGGAGCCTCTCTATCCAGCCCCAAGCAGTAGAAAGTGTCCAGCATGGTCCAAGGCATCTACCAGGTTCCCCTCGGACAGCAAAGAGGACCCTAGATGCAGAAGGGACACTTGGAAATATTTTTTCAGGAAGCTGTGGTGAGAAGGACAGACTTCCCATGTGACTTCCCAGAGGCTCATGGGGACATGGAAACTCCCCAGGCACATTGGTGCAGGCTCCCAATTTCCTCTCAATGTACATGAATCTATCTATGCATGGTGCCATTAGTTTAAAATACTAGAAAATATGAACAAAATATTTTAAATATGAGAAGTCAGTAATAATATTTATACATACATACTAGTAATTATTTGTAAAATACGAGAGAACAAAACTATAAAATATGAGAAAACAATCAAGGTTATCAGACATTGAAAACCAGCAAATAATTCAAAAGGGAGAGACCAAAACAAACATATTTAAAGCAACTTGGAGATAATAAACTATGCAGGAAAAAGGAAACCTAAAAATAAAAACAAAACAGCATTAATATCTACAGAACTGAGAGGTTATGTAACCCAAAACAAGAATATAAAGATCCATTCATATTATAAATAAGAGCTTTTTCAGATGAAAAATATTATAGTTAAAAATGAAAACTCAATAGATGAGTTTTCAAGAAGACTCTTGAGAGAAGATTTAGACAATTGTTGAAAAGTGAGGTTGAATAGTGATTAAGCACAAAGAAAAATGAAGCAAATGAAAACAGCCCCAGGGAAAACAAAATGTGTACAGGAAATAAATAAAGCTCATAGTTTACTATATGCCTCAGCTACAAATAGAATCACATAGTCATAATAATGTACTAATATGTAATATTAATCTAACCAAAATTACAATATAACTCCACTGGAGGAAAGAGAATAAGAAAACTATGAATATGTGAAGGTAGAAGAGGGGAGAAAAGAGACATATATAGTCCTACTAGAGGCCCGGTGCATGAGATTTGTGCACTAGGGGGGAGGGTCCCTCAGCCCAGCTTGCGACCTTTCACAGATTGGAACCTTTCTTGGACCCCTGAGAGGCTCCCTCAACACAGTCAGATATCCCTCTGAGATATCTGTGAGAGACCCAACACAGTCCGGGGCTCTCACAGTCTGGGACCCCTCACTCCTTTCCACCCGCCTATATTAGAGGTGGCTCCTGTCACTGTCACTGAGCTCGCCAGTAGAGAGCCTGGCTTCTGTCTGAGTGTACTGACCACCAGGGGGCAACTCCTGTGTTGAGTGTCTGCCCCCTGGTGGTCAGTGCACATCCTAGCAATGGGTCATTCCACTGCTTGGTCAATTTGCATATTAGGGTTTTATTATATAGGATAGAGATTAATTGAAGAACTTATATGCACATATGCACAACCCTGGACACTTACAATAGTGTGGTTTTCACTGGAAGGGGATGGGTGGAGGGTGGAGGAGGTCAATGGGAAAAAAGGGGGGCATCTGTAATACTTTCAATAATAAAGATAAAATTAAAAAATAAAATAAAATGAATTATGATTGGTCCTCAGAAATAAAAACAAAAAGCATAGAGGAATAAAGTAAACCTCAGAGGAAAATAAGCATTGTTTTTTGTTTATTTTAATTGTCCTTTACTGAAAAAAAGTACAATTGGATTCTAAAAAAGGCTGGCAAGTAAAGCTTCCTTCAGAAGCTATCGAGACATCGTTCTCAACACCAAGATGTGTATTCACAGTGTTTGCACTGAGCCAGGACAAACAGAGCCTAACTTACACCTTTCCAGGTCAGGAGAGAGGTGGTTGAAAGTCAGAAACAGCTATTACAAACAGCCTGTATCAGATCCATGTAAAAGGTCAATTACCTCCCATACACTGGAAATAAGGTTTTAACGCCGAGCATTAATCTATTCAGCATCTGGAAAGCTCTGGAGTTTCACTGTTCCTGTCCTCTCTACCTGAGGTCATGGTGAACTATTGGCCTGCGGCTTCTCCCTCAGTTCTGGGTTACTTTCTTCTGTCCTTGGTTACATCATTCCTTCTAACTTGCCTGCCTCCCAGCTCAAGCCACCTAGAGTTCTGGAGGGGAAACCGAGCTTCTACCTTGGTGGAAAGGAGAGAGTGGCTGTTTTTATTGCCTTGGGCACAGTCAGGGTGGCAGCAGGCTGCAGGCAGATCCATGGCTCGGTCTCTAAGGTGAAAACTTGTGAAGAGATATGATTGAAGGATGACTCTTGTACTATATGAAAACCTCTATAGATAGTATTGAGGTCTCTGAATTAATAAAATATGGTCCTATAGTCAAAATTGTGGAGAGAACTAAGTTTGTCTTCAGTTTAAAAAACAGAGAGATGCTAAAACCGGTTTGGCTCAGTGGATAGAGCGTCGGCCTGCGGACTGAAAGGGCCCAGGTTTGATTCCGGTCAAGGGCATGTACCTTGGTTGTGGGCACATCTCCAGTGTGGGGCGTGCAAGAGGCAGCTGATTGATGTCTCTCTCTCATTGTTGTTTCTAGCTCTCTGTCCCTCTCCCTTCCTCTCTGTAAAAAATCAATAAAATATATTTTTAAAAAAAACAGAGAGAGATCCTTCAACACTTATTTCAGTTCAGGTGCCATAAGATGTTTTCACATTTCTCAGCTCATTTAAATCTGACAGTATTCCAGGAAGGTGAGCTAACTGTTTCCACCTTCACAAACAAAAGATCTGAACTAAAAGAGAGAAAGTAATATATCCAAAGTTAACCTGTTAATAAATGGAAATGCCAAAATATAATTATGGGTCTCAGAATTCTAAATTCCTGTTCATCTTTTCTATTTGCTTTTTGGTGTCCCCTCTTTTCTGAGCTCTTCCTATTCAAATTGACTTTCAGTCAGATACCATGTTAGAAGGGATCCTATTTAATAAAAGAGTAATATACAAATTAACTATCATTCTGCTACACCCACAAGCCACACCCACCAGCTAATCAGGAGCGAGTTACAAATTAACCCAACTAAGATGGTTACAGTGAGTAGGAGGAGGCTTGGGTTTCCCCGGTGATAGAGGAAGCCAAGCTTTCCACACACCCTGACTGGCCTAGGCCTCCACTCAAGGCTATAAAGTTTCAATTATAGAAGATAAATAAATCCCAACAAAAATGGCAGCAGCCATAGAACTGGAAAGAGCAGGAGGCTTGAGTTGGTCCCCGGCGATTTTCTGCACACCCTGGCCAGCCTAGGCCTTTATTCAAGGCTACAAAATTTTCAATTATAAAAGATAAATAAATCCCAGATACCAGGGCCTCTGCTTGAGTCACCGGGGGGCATGGCCAGTCTGCAAACCACCACAGGCCCCTCACCCAGGCTGCCCCATGCCCCAATGGAACCCCCATCCTGATCCAGGACACCCTTCAGGGCAAACCAGCTGGCCCTTACCCATGTACTAGGCCTCTATCCTATCTAATAAAAGAGTAATATGCAAATTGACCATCATCCCAATACACAAGATAGCTGCCCCCATGTGGTCAAATATGGCTGCCCCCATGTAGACATAAGATGGCCACCAGAAGATGACCAGCAGGGGAGGGCAGTTGGGAGGGACCAAGTCTGCAAGGAAGGGCAGTTGTAATGATCAGGCCAGCAGGGGAAGGCAGTTGGGAAGGACCAGGCCTGCAAGGGAGGGAAGTTGGGGGTGATCAAGCCTGCAGAGGAGAGCAGTTAGGAGTGACCAGGCTAGCAGAGGAGGAAAGCTGGGGGAAACCGGGCCTGCAGGGAAGGGCAGTTTGGGGGGAGCCAGGCCTATAGGAGAGAGCAGTTGGGGGGGACCAGGCCTGCAGGAGAGGGCAATTAGGGGTGATCAGGCCCACAGGGGAGGGCAGTTAGGGGAAATCAGGCTGGCAGGGAGCAGTTAGACATCAATTAGGCTGGCAGGGGAGTGGTTAGGGAGTGATCAGACTGGCAGTTAGAAGCAGTTAGAGGCAATCAGGAAAACAGTCAGGGAGCAGTTGGGAGCCATCAATCCTGGATTGTGAGAGGAATGAATGACTACTGTCTCTTGAGGGGTCCCGGATTGGAGAGGGTGCAGGCTGAGCTGAGGGCACCCCCTCCCCATGCATGAATTTTATGCACCAGGCCTCTAGCTTAATAACATAATTCACAGTGTGTATTACATTTTTAAGTTTTGGTTCCATTTGAATAGGAAGCAATTGTGGAATGAAATTTCACTGATGAAATTTTAGATATGACTGACAGTTTGATACAGGAGATATTTCACAATTATCGCATCAGAAGAGGAGGCTGTGGGTTCTAGTGGGACTCTAATGATCCCAATTCTGGAAGATGTAGAAGTCAGAGGTCACAAGTCTTTGTCCATCTCTGTTTTACTGACATTAAAAGAACATGCCAAAAAAATACCTTCTATGCTCTGATCAAGTAATTCAGTTGGTTAGAGTAACCTCCCAATCTGACAAGGTTGTGGTTTCCATCTCCAGTCAGGGCACATATAAGAATCAACCAATGAATGCTTAAAAAAGTGAAACAATAAATCAATGTCTCTCTATCTCTCTTTCTCTCTTAAAATCAATCAATAAATACAAATCTGAAGGAAATGATGAGAAAATTATATGAGGGATTCAAGGAAAAAATATATCTAAAGGAGCAAATGATAGCAGAATAAGAACTCTTTGTATGAACATCAACATAATTTTCATCTTTTATCCAGCCTCTCAAAAGTATCACTATAACATAAAACTTCACCTATCTTTTTAACCTTAATTTATTAACATGAACAATCAACATAATTGAGTACTAGTGAAAATGAAACATTTTTCTTACTGGTAGATGAGCAAAATGTATCATACAATCTTTTCTGGATATGCTGGTAATGCTGAAAGAAACTGAAAATTAGAAATAAAAAGAAAATTATTTTCCTGAGTTTACATAAAAAATTATTAGCTCAGTCCTTATACTGAATGTAAGTTGAAAAGTTTATAGAGCAGATATCCAGTGCTCAGAAGAAAAAGAAAAAGCATATTGCCAGAGACTAATCCAACAGTAGTTAGCATATGAATGTGAAATTCAGTAGGGCTGAAAATCAGCATAATATTGCCCTGCTGTTGGCCAAATGGCTGAAGGCAATCTCCTAACCTGATAATCCTTTCACTGTTTACCAGACTTTACCTTTGATATGCCTGTATGCATTCCTAAAGATAAAATGTATATTCAAGTAAATAAAAGCAAACAGGGACCTAGAAGTCAGAGAGCCTCTCCACTAGAGAAAGGTTTTCTGCCTGGCCCCCCATGCCTTCTAAATTCATATTTCTTGTCTAGTGCATTCATTTGTGTGTTGGCCTTCTTTTCCAGTTCCTGGACCCTAGCTGCAAAGAGATGTGTCATTCACAACACAGGAGGTCTGAGCCAGCAGAGAACACTCAGTTATCATCCTCTACAATCAATGCCAACATTCTTCGAACATTTTATATGTATAAAAACCTAAGCTAGACAGTGGAAAAACAAAAGTTAGAAGGTCTTAACATTTATCCCACCTACACATTCAAAGGGAACAAAGCCAAATGGATGCCATTTTGCTGAATGTCTTCCTTAAGTCACCTCGTTTCACCCAGCATTTTTATGATATTATGTAATTATCTTTGCTTAAGAAGAGCAATCTCCTTTATTCATTCATCTTTAACTTTATTTCTAGCATGGAAAATAAAGCTAGAGTTTTATCACAATGATTATCAAATAACTCATTTTTACTATTTTTAAATCTTTTCATTTTAAGATTAGAGGTGTGCACCCATAGTGCACTGTTGGTAGGAATGCAGATTGGTACAACACAATGGAAAACAGTATGGAGGTTTCTCAATAAATTAAAAATAGAACTGCCATATGACCCAGCAATTCCACTTCTGGGTATTTATCTGAATAAATCCAAAATACTAATTTGAAAAAGATATATGTACCCTCGGCCTACCCTGCAACCTGTCATAATCCAGGACTCCTCAGGGGATGTCAGAGAGCCAGTTTCAGCCAATCCCCACAGGCCAGACCAAAGATATCTATTATGCATATAAGAAGATCTTTGGTTTATCTCTTCCCATCCACCCCACTGCCTCCTTCTCTCTGAGATTCATCAGTCTGTTCCATGTTTCTATGCCTGTGTGTTGAGTGTCTGCCTCCCTGGTGGTCACTGTGTGTCATAGCTACTGGATGGTGGGCTTGTTGGCTGGTCAGCCAGTTGGCTGGTCACTTAGGCTTTTATATATATAGATAATTTGGGGCTAATAGAAGAGCTGAAGATAGTACAGAAAATTTCTATGTACACTTCATTCAACACCCCTTAATGTTAATGCTTTACCCAACCAAAGAGATAAGAGTATTTGTCCCTACACTAAGAAATTACATTGATACTATACTATTAAGTTACAGACTTTGTTCAAATTACATTACTTTTTCTACTAATATCCTTTTTTTATTTTTCAGGATATAATTCAGGATCCACCCTGCTTTTGTTTTGTCATGCATCCTTAGTCTTCTCCAATCTTTAATAGTTCCTCAGCTTTTGGTGTTTTTCATTACCTTAAGGCTTTTAAAAATTTATTTTTCAATTATAGTTAACATACAATATTATATTATAATTTCAGGTACAACCTAGTAATTATATATTCATATATTTATGAACCTTGTGATGTGATCACTCCAATTAATCTAGTACCCATCTGATACAATACAGAGTTATTATAATATTATTGACTATATTCCCTGTGCTGTACTTTATATCCCATCACTATTTTTATAACTAGCAATTTGTACTTCTTAATACCTTTCACCTTTTTTGCCCATTACTACAACCTTCTCTCATCTGATAACTAGTAGTTTGTTCTTTGAATCTATGGGTTTGTTTCTGTTTTGTTTGCTCATTTTTATCTTTTAAATTCCACATATAAGTGAAATCATGTGGTAGTAGTAGTATTTCTTTATCTGAGTATTTCACTTAGCATAATACTCTTTAGGTCTATAATGTTGTCATAGGTAGCAAGATTTTATTCTTTTTATAGTTAAATAATCCACTGTGTATATACTACTTCTTTATCCATTTATCTATCAATGGACACAGATCTTATAAATAATGCTGCAATGAATATGGGGTACATATATCTTTTTCAAATTAGTATTTTGGATTTATTCAGATAAATACCCAGAAGTGGAATTGCTGGGTCATATGGCAGTTCTATTTTTAATTTATTGAGAAACCTCCATACTGTTTTCCATTGTGTTGTACCAATCTGCATTCCTACCAACAGTGCACAAAAGTTCCCTTTTCTCCACATTCTTACCAATGTTTCTTGTTTATTGATTTACTGATGGTAGCCATTCTGACAGGTATAAGGTGATATCTCATTGTGGATCTGATTTGCATTTCCCTGATGATGTTGAGCATCCTGTCATGCACCTGTTGCCATCTGTATGTCTATTCATGTCCTATACCAATTTTTCATTTTGTAGAATGTTTCTCAATTTGTTTTTTTCCAGTATTTTCTCGTCTTTGGCTGAGATTATGTATTATTAGAAAGAACACCATGAAAGTGCCATACCCATCATCATATGGATATCTTTTTATTGGTGACATTAATCTTGGTTAAGGTTGTGTCTGTCAGATTTCTCCTCTGCAAATATCCCTTTGTAATTAATAAATATTTATTTACTCATAATAAGAAATGATTTTTTGAAATATAATCATTCAAATGTTCTATTTCTCCTTAAATTTTACCCACTAAACAACTCACTTTTGAAGAAAAGGCAAACATAATCCATAGACAGGAGTATTCTACCAGTGACACCAAAAGTAAGATGATTGGTGGCTGTTATGAGAATCCTAAAGTAGAAAATGTTTTAAATTGTTAAAGGCAGAGCACTGAAACCAGAAGCTGTCTGAAAAGGGCATAAGGTGTCAAAGAACTTCCCATTAGTACAAAAACAAAACAAACAAACAAACAAAAAAATCCTCTTTTCACATTCAAGGGCAGAGCTAAAATAAAGTGATAAATTGTGAAGAGAAACAGAAGGAATTCCAGACGGATTCCATAGCTATCAAAGCTACATTATCATTTGTATTTCTTAACTCATTTTTTCATCAGTAAGTTATATGGTTCACAGATGGTTTAAAAATTGTATTTCCAGTGTTCCTCAGATCAAGTACATAAAGAACCATAAAGGCTTTGGTGTTTTTGAGTCATAAAATTTTGGCAGACTATTGAATGCCACTTGTGTGATTGGTTTATTAAATGTCTCTTAATACTCAATTATAATATTGCAAGATCTATATTCAAGTATCACTGTAAAATATGCTTTCAAAATTATTTCTATGCCAACTACTCTAGAGTTGTTGCAAGTTATAAGAGGCAAAAAGTTTATGAAACCTGTATTTACAGACTTGACCCTCCAAGAGTCCCAGTTGAATTAATGATACCAAATACAAAGGAATGTCATATTAGATAGTTTATCACATGAGAAAAGCAATTTGAAATTAATTAATGTAAAATATCAAAATACCTATATTATTAATCACCCAATTATATATATTTTTGGAAACAGTAATATCATCAATGTCAAATATAAATTTACTACGTTCTGCTGTGCCAGTCACTAAGTTCTTTACATAGATTATCTCATTTATTCTCACAGCTATAGGAGGTGTCAAGAATTGTGAAGGGTCCTAACTTGTGTGGCTCAATTGGTTGAGTATCATCCCTTAAACAGAAAGGTTGACTGTTCAATTCCCAGTCAGGGCACATGCCCAGATTGTGGGCTCATTCTCCAGTCAGGGTGCATGTGAGTGGCAGCTAATCAATGTTTCTCTCTCATCTCTCATCTCTCTCTCTCTCTTCCTCTCTCTCAAAATCAATAAAAATATTTTTAAAAGACAATTGTGAAGGGTTTGAGATTTTTACCCTACTTATGAGCTAACAAGATAGCCAGCTACAGTTTTATGGATGCAGGCAGAAGACATGAGACCCTTGGGTCAGACAAAAGGACTTTATTACCCACAGAAACAGTAGTAACCAAAGTATCAGCATTTGGGAGGGGGGGGGCAGTTGTCTAAGTCCCAGACCCCCAGGACAACAGGAAGGTCAGATGATGCATATACACAGTGGTTGCATCACAAGAGAGGAACCTTGAACTCAGGGAACCTGAAATTTTTTAAATGAACAGTAATCATGCCATTCTTTGCTCCAGAGGGATATACCATCACTTTCTTCCAAGGTCATTTACTATATAAACATCCTTGAACAAATAGGCCAGAACAAAGGCAGCCATTATCTCTGCTTATAGGAATGCAAGACACTTGTGGAGAATTATCTCCCAAATATGAAGTTGATACTATAATTATTCCTCTTACAAATGAGGAACTTCTTAGCTTAGCGAGAACTTAAGGAACCATCCAATGAAAACATATGATATGTATAACATGTGCTTTTTTATGGGAGTGTATTAGTATTCACATGCTTCCCATAAAGTACTGTACCTGGATGAATTTGCAAACTGTACAGGAGTGAGGTTGAGTGTAAAGATACACCCAAGATAAACTTTTTATTAGGTGTTTTGAAAATGAACTGTGCTAACATTAACCCCTCATGTACTTTTAACACCTACTTTAAGTAGGAAGTGTGCCACTGTAGAAAAAAAACACATGCTCTTAAATGAGTCAGCATCAAGTTGGAATTTCAGCTATCTACTACTAACCTCTCTGATGCTCTGTTTCTTCGTCCATGAAATGGGAATACCTTGTAGGATCATTGTAGGCATTAAATGAGACCATAGATATAAAGCTCCCAGCATAGTATTCTGGCCCAAAGTAAATGTTCAACAATACAAAGCAATAATGATGACTTCTAGAATGATTGTTGTAAAGTCCCTTAAACTTCTGGCATTCTCCCAATCTGTAAAATTCAATGACAAAATCAGAAAAAGCCCTGTTTTTCCAAGTAAAAGCTTTTTTCAGGCACTAGGGATCTGTCATATTGAATTTAACTTTTTTTGTTGTTGTTCAAAAGATTAATTTTAAACATTGGTAAAAACTCTTCATACTGTCAAAGCATTAGCTTTAAGCATCAGAATGGATGTTGTTCTTTTGAAAGGTCTCCCAATATTTTTTTTTATGACTCAGAGCAGGAAAGCTTGTAATTTTTCCTAACACGATGTGAATAAAATACAAATGCGTGGTGGGAACCCCAGTTGAGAGGAGTTCAGTAATCTACATTTGCCATGTGTGTCCTAGTGATCAATTCAAAGGGCCCTGTGACTACATAAGGGAACTGTGTTGTGTTAGAAATAGCTCTGTTGATCTTTTATCCACTCACATAGAGAGGTGTTGGAAGATGAAATTGCATTTTACATTCACTTAAAAGTTACGCAGCAGCCATTAGATAAAAGCAAGAATAATTGCCTGCTCTGTGGGCAGGCTGCTACAGCGGAAGAAACACACTCATCAAACAGTTGTGTTTTTCTGCTTTGGCAGATGGAATATCACATTCTTTGGTGAGTTCCTCCACCCTGTAAAATTTAATGATTTGCCCTCCCCGCTGATTGCTGAACAAATTATGTCCACTATAGCTTGATGTTGATTTGCTTTCGAAAGCCTCTCAACTTTAACTAATAGTTGCAACCCAAATTAACAATAAATAAGGAAGTATGGAAATTATGGGTGCATTCTGTTAATTCACTCCAAACTAAGCTTGTTATTTGCATGAAATACGACCATGGCTCTATGAATAATTCTCAAAAACATTGAATTTAAAATGAGTACTGGGTAGGATAAACAGTAGTTAAATAATACTTAAACTCCACCATCTGGTATCTTAGTATTTTAATGTGAGCTGAATTTCTTTTATTAGATATTTATTTGAGATTCTGTATAGATTCTTTCCTTAAGCAGAGGGAGTTACATAAATTGGGGAAGAGTAAGAGTTGTGATTCAGTACATTTTTCTTTGATAGTAATCCTCTTAAAATGAAATATGAATTTCAGAACCCAAGTCATTTTCCCAAAGGGGCAACTGAAAAAAATGCAGAAAGATTTTGTCTGAACTCAGTGCACATATTTATAAGCCTAATTAAGGTTGATGGGTACAAGAGAAGGAAGGAGTTACTTAGATGGTCGAATAAAAAATAATATATGGTAAAGATTAATTATAGGAAACAAATAGTAGGCTTGATTAATAGTAGGAGACAGGCCAGCCCCAAAATAATAATAATAACAACAACAACAAAAACATATATATATGTATATATATAGTCTTCTAAAAATAAGAGAATAAAATAAAGAATATTAAAAAAATGAAATCGGTAGCATGAAAGGAAGATTTAATGGACACATCATGCAGAAAAAAAAATGTTATTTCCCCAAAAATTTTATACTAAACTCCAGTGACTTAATGTGAAATATTTATGGAAATTATTTTCTTCCTGATGTGAGAAAGGTTATATAAAGTTCCATGAGAAATAGGAGACAATAACAGGGAAATTTACATAACTCCTTACTGTTTACCAGAATACTTTAACAGGCATTACCTCCTTTGATTGACACAATGTTCTGTATAAACCAGGTGCAACTGAACTATCTTCCCCATTCTCCATATCAAGCCCAGAACTTTGAAGTCATTTTATTTTTCAAAACTCTCAACTTCGTTATATTCAAATTAGCACTAACCAATGTGGCAAGGATATTCTGAGTATGTTCCAAGCTAAACTATGATCTGCTTGAAATGTCCCTTCTTTCTGACACCAAATTCAATTTTTATTGGATTACACAAAACCATCTAAAGAAATATGGCTTTATTACCCACCGAAACTATGCCCTGGAATAGTCCCGTAATTTCTCTAAGCACCAGGTTACTGAACTAACATTGATGGAGCATTAGCAAAGCACTTTTGCATCCATCATCACATTTCATGTTCACAGCAACTGTACTAGGTAAATATCCCATTTAAATTCAGAGTCAGTAAATGGCTTGCTCAAGATCATGCTGACAGCATTCAATTCAGGTCTCCACTCAAGATCTCTAAACCACTTCCCTACCATGAAATCTGGAATTGGGATAGATGCTTCCTAATATTTCTATCAGTTCTATCTTGTCTCATTTCAAAGACTGCCTGGAAAAACCTATTGCTATTTACATGTCATTAGTAAGTTACTGGTAAATTATATAATATTTGGAATAATTTTTTAATCTAGTTATTAAAGTTCTTCCTGAAACCTCCTTTCTACAAGTATGATGGGAAGAACAGATGAACCAAAATTTATCTCTGCCTCTAAAGAATTAGCGCTCTGGTTTGGGTCCTAATTATACACATCCACAGGCAGAAAAGCACCACAAAGTGCTCTGGGAATCAGAGCAGGGAGGTGGCCTTAAGGCTTGAACCACAGGATGGGGTTAAAAACTCAGTGACACTCAAAGCAAGGGAACAGAAGAATAATAACCCAGAAAAATCTTGTACACTGTCTTCCTTATTAGCATATCTCTTCTCTACCAAAAAGACATGAGAATGTGTTTTCTTATAAATGGTAATAATATTATTGTTATATTTAGTATTTTTCACTACCAATGTAGCTGCCCTAGTAAAAAAAAAAAAAAAAAACTTAGGCAACATTCATTCAGTATCTGAAGTATGATTAACATGTATCCTCAAATCCAGAGAGAACCACAAATACAGCGAGCATGCAGATTTTAGACACCAGCTTCACCCTTGTCTTCAACCTAATTTTTTTCTTCTCTTTTGTTGTGTCTGTATCAAGATCTGCCAAAAACCCACTCAAGTGAACAGTTCAATTTTTTCTTCCTCTGTGTCTAACTTCTAAAGTCAAACATTGGAATGAATAAAGGGTGAAAGGACAGAATGGAAAAAGAACAGGAACAAAGGATCAAGGCAATTATGAATAACTGAAGTCTGACAGACTTTTCGAATGTCCATAATTGTTCAGTGTTATTAAGTTGAACTTTGTGACATTGTCCAAAAGCCAAAACAACTTGTGCACTTATACTTAACATGCAGCAATGTACATAGTGCAGATTTTCTCCATGAAACAAGTAAGATTGATGTCAAAAGCAGACCTTGGAAGATACTAAAAACTGAGAATTTGCTAGCGGATGCCTGTGGCAGCAGATTAAATCGGTAATACACGAGCATTCATTTCAAACACTTTTTCCATTTAAATTTCAGCACTGCATCAAACATTGGGAAACTGTGTAGGATGAAGTAGGACAAAAGCAAAAAGAAAATTATATTAATATAGCTTGCAATACAACTTCATTTCAAATAATATCTTTCATATAAACTGATATCCAAAGTGCTTTACCGAATAAAATAGTACAAGAAAGCGGACAGCATGTGGTATAAATTACAGAAAACAGTGGTGTAAGGATATTATATGTGGAGCAAATTAAAGCATTCCATCAGAAAGCCAATAGCAGCAGGAAAGGGCATGAAGAGGTACCGCCAAGTGTATAATTTTAGATGAGATGTAAGAAACTTAGAAATTGATTAGAAAGTAATTTTTCCCCTACTTATTTTTTTAAATGAACTACCTGCTATTCTATTTAATTAGAATGCTTTAAAACTGTGAATCTGATAAAATTGAGTTATTGGATGCTTAACTTGAATATTGCAAATCAATCAGAAAGAAAGAGGTTTCTGGTGTGAAGAATTAAACATTCCCCTAAAATGGACAAAGTGTATAGCAGGGTTAAGTCTACAGGTGGCAAAATCCCCTTCTAAGCATTTAGAGCTTATAGTTTAGAACATGGGCATTGTAATCAGGCCGATCAGATCTATGCTTAGCTCTGTAGGATCTTGGACAATATATAACCTCTCTTTGCCTCAGTTTCTTCATTTCTTTTTTTATTATTTATTGTTTATTGGGGTGACCTTGGTCAACATAAACATAGGTTTCAGGTGTGGGTTTCTATGTTACAAGATCTGTACATTGTACCGTGTGCTCACCACCCAAATCAAATCTTTTTCTATTGCCATATATTAAGACCTCCTTTTTACTCCACCCTCTTCCCTCTGGCAATCACTACACTGCTGTTTGTGTTCACAAGTGTCAGTTTTATATCTCACATATGAGTGAAATCATTCTTAGCTTTTTTACCATAATGTTCTCAAGGTCCATCCACGTTGTTGCAAATGGTGCTATTTCAATCTTCCTTATGGCTAAGTAGTATTCCATTCTGTATATGTACCACATCTTCTTTACCCAGTTCTCTATCACAAGACACTTTGGTGGTTTCCATGTCTTGGCCACTGTGAAAAATGCTACAGTGAACATAGAGGCATGTATATATTTGTGATAAATACGTGATTTCAAGTTTTTAGGGTATTCACCCAGGAGAGAGATTGCTGGGTCATATGGTAACTCTATTCTTAATTTTTTGAGGAATTGCCAGACTGTTTCCATAGTGGTTATACCAGTCTTCATTCCCACCAGCAGTGAATGAGGGTTCCCTTTTTTCCCCACAACATCTCTAACACTTGTTATTGCTTGTCTTGTTGATATAATGGCCACTCTAACAGATGTAAGGTGGTATCTCATTGTAGTTTTTCTTCATTTCTAAAATGAAAATTACTATAATATTTATAAAATAAGACTGTCATAAAGATTAAATTACAAAATACATATGAAATGTTTAGCACAAGATCAGTAGCGCAGCTATTTAAAACATTAGGTCCTATAAATATTAGGTATGAACAGGAGGTCTGAGTCCCCATGGGCACTTCACAACCACCAGTGAAGAACTCTGGATTTTTCAAAACCCATTGCATTCAGATGAAGTAGTCAAGATTCACTTCAGAGTACTCCCATGAGAGGTGTGCCACTCAGCCCTGCTCCAGGAGTGCTAGACCACATCCAGGGATTCAAGGTATGAATATCTGTGGTCACATGACATCTAGTTTGTAATCAAGAATCCAAAACAACAGAAAACTGACACTTTTAAAATCTGGTAGTAGATCTTTTGTAAAGAGGCTTATGAAGAAACTTAGGGCACAAAACTCATCTATTTAACATGCAAACACTGAGATTATAGGATTAGCTTTCCCAGTCCCACTGCTTCCTCCCTGTTCTTACTGACTCTCTGAGCTATGGCTTTGCTATGTGGCCTTGCTTGTTTCTCCCTGTCTTAGAAGATTTCCCTGAATGTACTCAGTGTCCCACCATGTCCACCATTCCCCTGGTATTAGCTAAGTATTGCATTTAGCAAAGTATCCCAAAACTTAATACCTTAAAACAACCAACATTTATTATCACTTCTGAGGGCCAGAAGTCCAGGAGTAGCTTAGCTATATGCTTCTGGCTCAAGGCCTCCCAGTAGATCTCTGCAAAGTCAAGCTGTTGGTCAAGGCATCAAGATTTTTTCCAAGTTTATTCATTTGTCTCTTGGCAAAGATTTCCATTCCTCACCATGTGGTTTTCTTCATAGAACTTCTCATCATATCAGAGCTGGTTTTCCCCAGAACAGGTAATCCAAGAGAGTGAAAGGGTCTGTGGCAAAGCTGTGGTGTCTTCTATAAAGTAATCTCAGGAGTGACATACCATTACTTCTACAGTGTTCTCTTGATCATGCAGACTACCCAGATACAATGTGGAAAGGTCTGACTACAGGATGCAGGGAGCCTTGGGCCCACCTTGGAGGCTGGCTACCAATGCCCTTCATGAGTAAGTTCAGTCCTGGCCACTGCTGGACATGCTTAGTCTGTTAAAGACTATGATCCAATTTGTCTCTATTTTTCTGTCCCTTCCAAGCTAAACTGTTGTAAACTACTGAATGATGCTGAAGTTTTCCTTTCTCAAAGCACATACCAAAACATTTGCCCTATAATGTATTACATAAATGCCAAGGCTTTTCTATTTGTTCTTCCAGGTAAATCTGAATGTGTTTATTGAAGAGCATTAGCTAGTAGAAGTCAAAAATCACATATCTGTAATTGACTACACCATCAAGCATGTCATCCTCAAGACATTAAACATAATTACAATTATCATTAATAAATGAAGCTTCAGGGAAATGCTCGCCTTGAATTGTCTTTCCTCTATGCCTTTGCTCTCTGTTCATTCAGAATAGCTTTCTAACTCTTTTCCCCAAGTATTCATGTTCTTCCTCATGGCCTAACTTCAGTGACTGCACTTTCAGGAAGCCTCCTCTGATCCTTCATGACTCCCTCTCCCTCAGAGCTATGTTTACATTTGCTCTGTATTTCGCTTTCCATTGTTTACTCAATAGAGAGCAAGAGGACACGGGATACTGCTCATATGACAAAACTTGGCAAAGGGGCAGTCCTGGAAGCCAGTCTGTGAGATGGTGAGGCATGGTGAGGAACCCCACCAGTGAAGGGATTGCCAAATCGCTGATTTAGAAAAAAAAAAAAAAATTTCTCAACAGTCATAAGAAGGGCTCATCTATAGGATCATAGGATAACACGTTTCTCTTCTTGGAACAAAGGGATGTTTACTTTCCTACAAGTCTCTGATTGTCAATGAGACAGCATGACCTTTTAGAACTGTTTGCTCAGTGACCTTATAGACTCAGTTCAAACTTGGCTGCAGCTAATGCAGAGTCTAGCAGGTGCCCTGAACACAATGGGGTGGGACTGACCTCGTCTTCCTCAACCTTGACTAGTTCAGCACTTCTCAGGGGCTGAAATCCTAAACTTTTCTGCTCTGTGTAGGGTTTATTTTTATCTCTTTTTATTATAAAAACAATGTAGCAGCTTTTAGGAACATTTGGGGGAAAGTACTGGAAAAATGAAACTCCAATAATCCAGTACACAACTGCATAGAAAATGGTCTGTGAGTTCTGAACCTATGTATTCTGTGTGTTATGTGTTTAGTAAACGTTTTCAAGTTTCCTATTTTTCTTTTTCACACGCATACATACACACACACACACACATTCAATCTTTTTTTTTTTGGACACAAAAACCAGTGGCACATGACAAGCACTTCCTTTCAAACTCTGCTCCATATGTGTATAAAGTTTCACATAGTTGTGTCATATAATTTTCTACTTTTCTTTTAGCATTTAGCATTAAATCATGAGCAGTAGTTCAGTATTGATGCATAACCTTCATAATTCAGCATAGCAAATTTTGGTGTCTAATAGACCTGCCCCACTCCTGTCCTTTAGTAGTTGTATTATCTTGGAGAATTAATTCTTCTCTAGCAATTACTTTGTCTCCAAAATTGGATTAATGATATCTGCCTCATCCTGTCAGGATTAATAAATGAGTTTTAGGATGAAAAGTTCTAATGCTGGCCTATACTAAATTTCCAATAAATTTTAGCTGAAAATAACCTTCATAAAATATAAATGTTTATGTGGTATAATATTCCAAGTGGGAAAAAAAAGTTATTTTCTTAGAATCATAACTCTTAATAGATGATGAAATGTTTATGATGTACCCACAATCTCTTTATTTTTTCCCATTTTTTATTAAGGTGTTACATGTATACATATCTTTCCTTTGTCCCACCTCACTCCCATGCCTAACCCCCCAGTGTCTTGTGTTCATTTGGATTTGCTTATATGCATGCATACAAGTCCTTCGGTTGATCTCTTATCTTCCCCACTTCGCCCTAACCTTCTCACTGTAATTTGACAGTGTGTTTGATGCTTACTGCCTCTGTGTCTATCTTTTTGTTCATCAGTTTATAATATTCTTTATTATCCACAAATGAGTGAGATCATGTAGTATTTTCCTTTCATTGACCAGCTTATTTCACTTAGCATAATGCTCTTCAGTTCCATCCAGGTTGCTGCAAATGGTAAGAATTCCTTCTTTTTTTATGGCAGCATATAATGTATTCCATTGTGTAGATGTACCATAGTTTTCTGATCCAGTCATCTGCTGACGGGCACCTAGGCTGTTTCCAAATCCACAATCTCTTTAAATTTCAATTTCACAATATAAATATATACAAACTCATATTAAACTTGTGCAATGTTTTATGTCAAGTATCTCAATAAAGCTGGAAAAACATATCAATATCAGTCACTTGAGTCTGATACTCACCTCTTGTCCCTCACTGTAATGGCCTCTCTAATTACAGTCCTTTCATGTGGGAATGTATTTCAATTTATTTTCTTTTTTCATCATGGCTACACATTACTCCTAATAAAAATATTCACCTGCCAGCATTTATGTTTACATTGAAGGTATTTGTGAGCTGATTTCTATGTTTTCCTGTGATAGTCAATATTGCATGCAATATGAAGTAGAACTTAAGGATGTTTGCATAACTGGGAAGTAAGCGGTTAAAAACCCAGTATATAAGTAGAGATTTTGCAGAAATCAAATGCGTTAATGAGGAAGTTGTAAACTTCACAAATTCTGTCTGAATTCTTGGATTAGTTCTGAAATCAAACAAACAGGAAGAACGAATTCTGCTGACCATAGCAGAGATGTAGGTAGGGCTTTGGCGAGAAAGTTCTTTCTTTGCTTCTTTTAGTTACCAAAGCTCTGTAAATAAATAAATAGCACTGATTTATATTTTAACATTTCTTATTTATATCTACAAATATGGTTGATCTTGGTGGTAATTAAATAAGAAGCAATGAAGTTTTACTATAATTGGGCTTTGTTTTGCTATGAAGAAGGAGGGAGTGTTTTGCTTGGGATGATACAGTTGGCAGAGTACTTGCTTGCAATCTACAGAATCCACTTTTGCAAATTTTACCGGAAGAGGAATTGATGAAAGGATATTAGCCAATTCCCAGACTATCTGATGATCAATCTGAACACAGTTGAGCAATAGCCAACTTCTCCTTCCAGCAGTAACACCACTGACAGCAGCACTTAGAATACTCGGGACTGCACTACAGAAGCACCACCACTCCCTACCCCAAGAACTGGGTCCTTCCACCCACCTGCCCAGATGAAAGATCAATATTCCTAGGTGCACCTATCTCTCCTCACATGCTCCCTCCAGATCTATTTCCCAAGAATAGTGTGATTAGAGGAAACTAGGTCACATGCCTGCTCCCTAAGGCAAAGAGTCTGGAATTGCAAATTTTCTGGCTTCCTCTTCGGGAAAATATCACAACGTAAGATGAGTGCTCAAAGATGTCATATATGTACATCACAGGCTTAGTCATTCTGAGTGTTCTGTATACACTGATTGTGGGTTTTGGACCTGAGGAGAAATTTCCTGCTGACAAATATTTTTCAGCTTTCTGGAGATGGATTCCATGTTTCTCAGAACCCAGGAATGTTCAAACCCTTTGCTGCCACAATGAAAACTTGCCATTTATAAAACATGTATCCCTGCTTCCTCCATCCATCCTCTTACCAGCATATCCAGTGTTAGCATAGGGCATTGAGATGAAAATAAAACTGATAAAAGTGTGTGTGTGCGTGTGTAGATGTACTACACCTCACATATTGCTATGCAGGAACTCATGATCTCATCTCTGCTTTATGGTTAGATATAATTGTAATCAAAATAAAAGGAGTAAATTGTTTCCTAGAAATTTGATGGCATCATAACTCATGAACACAGAAAATAGGGTGGTAAAGGCCTGGTATGGGGGTCAGGGGTGGGCTAGAGGAAGTCAATGGGGGAGGGGGAAAGGGAGACAGATGTAATACTTTCAATAATAAAAAATTTTTAAAAAGAAATTTGATGGCATAAGAGGGAAATAGGATGGATGGATAAGATAGTTAGAAAATGTCTAGTAATGCAAGAAAATAAATAATTTCACCATTATTAGGCATGTAATCCTAAGGCAGAATGCTAATTACTCATTCTAATTGGAAATATAATTATTAAAATGGTCAATGTTTTCAAATAACTTCTAGAATAGTTAGATGGGAAGAAAATAAACCTGTTCTTCAAGTGGTATATTTAAAAACCTTACCAATCTTTAACCTTTATAATTAGGAAGGACTCAATTTGTTTTTGTTAAATATAATTATAGGCTAAATAATTAGTGTATGGAGAGAATTAATGAAGATATGGCAATGTAATCACAAACCAAGTTTGAATAATTCATTTTGCTAATGATGAGTTTCTCATTGAATCATCTGTAGTCACTGGAAATATTCTGTAATATTATTTGATATATTTTACAATATCTTTTAAAATTTCAAACATAATATATTTATTGGTAAACATTTCAAAATATAGATAAGTAAAAAAAATGGAAGAAATAAATCTTATCACCTCATGTGTAGTTGTTTTTTCAAGCTGACATAACAAAATACTAGGTTAGTTAAACAACAGAATTTATTTTCTTACAAATCTAGAGGCTATAAGTCCCACATCAAGGTATTGGCCAGTTTGGTTCCTGGTGAGACCTGTGGGAACCTCTTTCCACGTCCCGCATGGTTCAGAGTTCCCGGGTCAGAGTTCGGGTTCTGAAGAAGGCCGCACGCAAACGAAATGAGAGACTAGAAAACATTAACTTGGCGATATTGGGGGGCCAGGCGGGAGCCTTCCTCTAGTGGAAAGAAAGGACTGCCGCTTTCCTTTGGCCTTGCCCTCCCTTTTATTTAGGTTTGGGATACACCCTTTGCCCTGAAGCAGGCAATTCCAGTAACAAGTAGATTATTTTATCAGTCAGGATTGACATGATTATTTGATGGGGAAGTTCATTGTCTCAATTAGATAGGGAGTGGCTGGTTTTGACCTTTCAGAGCTTCAAGGTTGACCAGCCTTCTAGCCTCCTATTTACATCCATTTAGTGAGAACAATGTTTGGTTTCCTCTCTTCCTGGCTTGTGTATAGATACCCTCTCACTGTGTTTTCACCTGGTGGGGAGAAAGAGAGACCAAGCATATAGTGTCTCTTTTTATAAAAGGACTAATCCCATCATGAGAGTTTGCCCTCATGACTTATAATGAATATCCCTGTAATCGTATCTTTGTTGCATGCCCATAATTATTCTGAGTAGTAGAAAATCTGGAGCAAAGGCTATGTGTATTTTAAGGTTTTTGATAGCATTGCCTAATTTCCCTTGAGAAAGTTCATTTCAAACATATTCTCAACTAGTAATACATGAAAGCCTGTTTTTGATGTCTTCAGTCTTAACTAGTATTAACATAGAACATCATTATTTTAAAAGTTTGGCCAAAGGTATGATACTTGTTTTAATTTAAATTTTTATTGTTCTATAGAAGTTTTTAATCAGCCTTTACTCTCAGAAATTCTGTCTATCATTAGAAAGGTCTTCCACACTTCAAAATTAAATAAGTTTTCATATATATTTTAATCTTACATTTTTAAAATCTCTTGTACATATACATTTAAATACATCTTGAGTTTATTTTAGTGTTAAATGTACCTTTTTCAAGTGGTTAATACGTTTTCATGATGTTTTTTAAATTGAGTACAATTACACATAAAATTTTATTTCCTACACAAATAAAAATTTTAATTAATAAAGTATAAAACTAGGCCTCATTTAAAGGGGTCCTTAGCCATAAAGTAGTCCTTGTAGGGCATTCTCTGAGGATTATATTATTATAAAGGTTGTATGTCTTGACTCTGGCCCAGCTGTTGGTACTTATTTTTAAAACATTATGTGAACATGACCTGTGATAACTCCCTGAATAACAATCCTGAAAATTAAATCTCCACATTCACAATTTGGCTGCAGCATGGGAGATTGTACATAATTTTTTCTGTAAGCATACCTCATTCTAATCTTGAAATCAGAAATACTTAAGACTACAAGCATAATTAATTTTGATGTGTCAAATTAATCCTTGCTGTTTCTTGACACTTCCAACAAGAATATTGATTGCTATCATGACATTTTAGACACAAACAGCTATCCAATAAAACCTGAAAGTTCATTTTCCAATTTGCTTAAAACTTCATATTGCCACTAGATGGGGTCATTAAGTTTTTACCAAATTGGATCTAATATACTGTAATGATTATAAGGCAAAAGATATGTAATGTTTTAGTCAGCATTCCTTTGCAGGTAATTTTAACTCATCTCGAGAGAACCATGACTTTAGCAGAATTAGAATGAATGTCAAATTTATTTTTTTAATAAAAGTATGTTAGTATATATTACATATTGACATTCAAAGCTTTTTTTTCTCAAGATGAGTATACAAAAATCAATAGCACTGCTATAGAGGTACTCACAAAAAACAATTGGAAAACATATGATAATATTCCATTCACAATAGGCACAAAAAACATAAAGTATTTAGGAATAACTAAAAAAAATGTCAAGACCTTTATACAGAAAATTGTCAAGTAATATCAAACAGCATTTAAAAGTCCTGAAAAGGGTAGATATACAATGTTCATGGATGAAAAGTCTAAATAACATAAAATGTAAGTTTCTTCAGGTTAATCTACATTTTAGATACAATTCCAATCAAAATATCAATATAATTAATTGTATAAATTTACAAGCTGATAAACTTGTAAATTTACAAACTACACTAAATTCATATATGGTAGCACATGATTTAAAATCTGTTTAATTTGAAAAAAGAACAATATGGGGTTAACTTGCCTTAATCAACAAAATAAAATATAAACCCAGGGGGAAAAAAATCTATCATGGTATCTCAATAATCAAAGAGAAGAGAGAATTGAATATTCATGTGGGAAAATATTAATTTAAATAAAATTAAATCTTTGTATGACATGAGTGAGAAACATTCCAGGAACCTAGATATTCTCAAACATATCTTTAAACTATAAGTAGAAAATGTAGTGGGTTTTTTTTTTCTTCTCAGGATAGGGAAGAATTTATTAAATAAGACACCAAAAGCACAAAACAAAAATAGAAATGCTAAATTTTCCTGTATTAACTTATGTACATGAAAAGATAACACAAATAAAGCAAAAAGACAAGCCCTGGACAGAGATATTTTCAACACAAATATATGTGTTCTTGTTACAGATAAAATTTACTTAAGTAAATAACCAGTATAAAAATAAACAGTCAATTTATAGAATAGGAAACTGAAATGACAAATATGAAAAAGCTAGAGGCTCAGTGCACAAAGATTCCTGCAAGAACAAGCTTTCCTTCCCCTGGCTACTGGCAACACCTTTGCTCCAGCCAGAGCTGCCTATGCCTCTCATCTTGTTGTGTCAATTTGCATATTCCTTCCTTATTGGCTGTGGGCATCGCCATCTTTGTTGTGGAGTTATATCAATTTGCATATTCCATCTTTATTAGATAGGATGTTTAACTTCACTATTATGAAGGTAATCCTATCTAATAAAAGAGTAATATGCAAATTGACTATACCTCTGCTACACCAACAAGCCACGCCCACCAGCCAATACAAGTATACAAATTAACCCAACCAAAATGGCTACGTCCATAGAGAGCAGGAGGGAAGCTTGGGTTGCCCCTGGTGATAGAGGAGCCAAGCTTTCTGCACATTCTGGTCAGCCCAGCCCTCTGCTTAAGGCAACAATTACAATGGCTGTGCCAGCAGAAGGATTGGCTCTGCTCCAGGCTACACAGTTTCAATTGTAGAATATTAATAAATCCCAGATACCAGGGCCTCCACTTGGGTTTCCGGGGTGTGTGGCCAGCCTGCAAACCACCACAGGCCCCTCACTGAGGCCACCCCTCACCCCAAGGGAATACCAACTGATCCAGGACACCCTTCAGGGCAAACCACCCATGCAGCAGGCCTCTATCCTATCTAATAAAAGAGTAATATGCAGATTGACCATCACTCCAACACACAAGATGACTGCCCCCACGTGGTCAAAAGATCTTGCCCCCACATGGACACAAGATGGCCAGCAGGGGAGGGCAATTGGCAGAGACCAGGCCTGTATGGGAGGGCAGTTGGGGGTGATCAAGCCTGCAGGGGAGGGCAGTTAGGGGTGTCCAGGCTGGCAGAGGAAGGAAGTTGGGGGTGAACAGGCCTGCAGGGGAGGACAGTTAGGGGTGACCAGGCCCACAGGGTAGGGCAGTTAGGGGCAAACAGGCTGGCAGAGAAGCAGTTAGGCATCAATCTGGCTGTCAGGGGAGTGGTTAGGGGGTGATCAGGCTGGCAGGCAGAGTAGTTAGGAGTAATCAGTAAGATAGGCAGGTGAGCAGTTGGGAGCCAGCAGTCCTGGATTGTGAGAGGGATGTCTAACTGCCGGTTTAAATGAGCAGTCAGACATCACTCAAGGGGTCCCATATTGAAAAGGAAGCAGGCTGGGCTGAAGGACCCTTCCCTCCTCCTTTCACCCTCCTCCCTCCCCTCCCCCCCATGCATGAATTTCATGTAGGGCCTCTAGTAGAGTATAAAACTACAGAAATTCACCTGTCTCATTGATGTTAAAAATCTTTTATCTTTAAGTTTTGTGATCATGTGTAAAATAAGGAATTCCTACATACTACTGGTAGACTGTAAATTGATCATTATTCTCTAGGCAACCAGTCATCAAGTGAGGTTCAAGATGTTCATATACAAACAAACCAGCAATTCTACTTCTAGATACATATTATAGAAGCAACATTTTTTTGTAATAGTAAAAATTTGAAACACCCTAAATGTTCTATTAATAGCAAATGGATAAAATACTGTGGTTTTTATAGTGTTACATTATTTTATAATTTATATAAAGCTTAAAAATGTGAAAAGTTGCTTATATATTTTATTTATCAAATTATAAAGATACTCTTAGAAATTAGTATTAAGTTCATGATTATATTATCTCTGGACAAGATGGAGTGGAAGACACAGGAAACTTCAAGGTTTCATTTCTTTTACAAAAGAATAAATCCTTTAAAATTATGAAAAATGTTGAAGTTTGATAAAGTTGAATAGCAAGTATGTGGGTATTTATTATATATTTAAATACATCATAAATTAAAATTTTTTACTCCAACATTCAAGTTGTATTTTTAAATAAATAAGAAAAACATTCTGACAGTTCAGTTATCCATAATATCTTCACAGTTGGGTGTTTTGTAGTCATTTTTACAAGTGTTATATTGTTTTTATATTTTATTTAGGAAATAATATTAATAGTAAATAGTAAAGTATGCTCTGTTTATTTGAGTTTATTGTCAATTATAGTTGACATACAATATTACATTAGTTTCAGGTGTATAGTAGAATGAGTAGACATTTATGTACCTTAAAAGGTGATCACGAATAAGTCTAGTATCCATCTGATGCCATTCATAGTTATTATCTATATACAGTGGTACCTCGAGATACGAGTTTAATTCGTTCCGTAACCTTGAGGCATGGAAAAGTATGAGATGCTCGAGTCGCAGTAAACTGGTGGGTCCTGTGCAGCCAGCCGATCCGTGCGATTACTCCTATCTCAAATGTTGCTCGTATTTCAAAGCAAAAATCGCTCGCTCAATGGCTCGTATCTCAAAAATCTCATATGTTAGGGCACTCGTATCTCGAGGTACCACTGTATATAAAAGCCTAAGTGACCTATGATCAAACCACTGGAATGACCAAAATGACTGGTTGACCAGTCACTATGACACACACTGACCACCATGAGGCAGATGCTCAACACAGGAGCCGCCCCCTGGTGGTCAGTGCACTCCCATAGCCAGCCTCTCATGGTCACTCTCACTGGCCGGCCTCCACATTAACCCCAATAGGGGGGCCAGCTAGCCAACCTCCCGCTGCCCCCCCTCTCCCCTCTTCTCCAAGGCCTCAGTTGCTGGCCAGGCTGAGGAACTCCACCCATGCACAAATTTATGCACTGGGCCTCTAGTTTATAATATTATAATTTCCTATGCTGTACTTTATATCCCAGTGATAGTGAAGTGCTGAGGCATTCCCGTTTCTTCCAGAACAACTCATAGCTTTCCATGCTCCATACAGACAAAGGTTTCACTTTAGACTAAAAACATAGACTAAACTACTTCTGAAATTCTTTGGAGAATTCCAGCATCCAACAAATGCTAGCAATTAGATTGTGAGTGCCTCTTACTTTTCTGAATCCATCTTGAACACCTGCAATTTCTTGCTCTATATAGAATAAATCATGTGTTGCATTACCTGAGCATTACTTTACTTGTGTAGGAAATTAGAACAATGGTTCTATAGTTACCGCATTTCTTGGCATCTCCTTTTTATTTTTTTTAAGATTGGAATGTATATTGAACGCTTCCTGTCTATAGACCTCTCTGTTTCTCCCCCATATGTGTTAGCATATTCTTGTTAGGATTTTGACAGATTCCATCTCTATGGTTTGAAATAATTGTCACTATAACTTCTACTGATGATTTGTTTCTTCCCAATACTCTCAGGGCAGCTTTCACTTCTCTTTCAAGAAGTACAGGTTCTTCCTCATAGGAACCTGCTTCAAAGTTATCTCTCATCCTTTTACCTCTGCCATATAGATTTTCAGAATACTATTTCCTCCTTCCCTGTATTTTCTCCTGATCAGATACTGTGCTTTCTTGTTAGTCAGTCAGTATTCCCAATCTAGATTTGAAATTCCCTTTTGTTTCTTGAATCTTTTTCCTTTTTGTTGTTCTTTTTTATCTCTGTACATTGACTATTGTTCTCTTTATCTCTATGTGATCATCACTGGAAAATTGCATTCTAAACCAGCTTTTGTCATCTTTTAATTTGTCTCTCATCTATCCTTAACAATTTTTAGTGCTTTGTCCATTCATATTCTTCCCTAATAATATTTCTAGTTTCATTTCACAGTTTTTCTGCTTCTCAGTCAATTAAGTTTAACGGTGCAAGTCTGTTTTTATTATTTGAACTTTAAATACATCGGGAAAATTATTTATGCTATACTTAAGGAAAATTTTAGTGATTCATTTATTTTTCATGAGAAATAAGATGTTTTTATTTCTTCCTACATATCTTCATCCTAAATCAACAATCCTGTGTCATCGTTCCTCAAAATCATGGAGTTCACATGCCTTTTGGTCTGAGTCAGAGAAAATTTCAAAGTAAAACGCCAACTTGGTTTCCCATCTCAGATTTGTAGGAAAAGGAGTAAATTAAGAGAATCAACTAGAAGAAGGTGATCATTTACTCTAAAAAAATAACTTTTGGGGAATAATCACTTACTTGAGAAGTAGTTGGATGTCAGTAGTTCAACTGTGGCTGAGGTTTAAAAGACCATGAGATGGATCTTCCATTTTCTAGTTTACATGGCCTATCTGCTAAATTAGGATTAAGCATGGCTTAATCATAAATTAGAATTAAGGATTTGCTCATTGGGTTCCACCAGAGTGGTTCAGTTGGTTGAGTGTCGTCCTGTGCACCAAAAGGTTGCCAGTTCAATACCCAGACAGGGCATGGAAGGCAACTGATCAATGTTTCTCTCTCACATTGATGTTTCTCTATCTGTCTATCTATCTATCTATCTATCTATCTATCTATCTATCTACCTACCTACCTATCTATCTTCTTTCCTCTCTCTAAGCATGTCTTCGGTGAGATTTAAGAAAGAGAAAAAAACAAGAGTTCAGCCAATGTGGTTCAATGGTTGAGCGTCAACTTATGAATCAGGAAATCATAGATTTAATTCCTAGTCAGGGCACATGCCCAGGGTGTGGTTGTGGTGCTTGATCCCCAGTGGGGAGAATGCAGGAAGCAGCCAATCAGTAATTTTTTCTCAACATTTATGTTCTATCTCTTTCTCCCTTTCCCTCCTCTCTGAAATAAATAAAAATATTTTTTTAAAAAAAGAATTTGCCAGTTGGAATACTCTAAAAGTTGCCCACAGATTGTTTATAATCTTTTTTCTGGTTTCTATAGAATATTTAGAAAGTATACTTTCATTATAATGTTTTCACTTCACCTTGCTTTGTAAACACAGCATATTAAAGTAAATGTTTAAAACTTCTAAAGTTTTCAGATTTGAAAATAACCCAAGTAGAAATAAAATTTTAAATAAAATGGATAAGTGTGCTCCAGTAATATTTTACTGGTATAGTTGGATATAAGTTGATTAGTCTAAGAAATTATCTACCCAATTAAGGCTTGAAAATAATTTTCTTTTCTTCAAGAGAAACATTAAAAATGCTTTATTCAAAGCAATGTCCGTCACTAGCTACACATTTCCCCATCCTTCAGGTAATTTGTGGATACCATCCCAGTAGAACTTTTCTTGTTTTGAGGCAAACCATTCAAAGACCAAATTTTCCACTTCTTCACATGTTTTGAAGTGCTGCTCAGAAAGTGCAGGTGCCATCGATTAGAACAAGTGGTAATGTGAAGGAGCAATGTCTGGTGAATACAGCAGGTAGGTTAACACTTCACAGGCAAGTTCTTTAATGTGTCTTTAACTGCTTTTGAAGTGTGTGATGGTGCATTATTATGAAGCAAAATTACTTTGCTGTGTCTTCTGGCACAATCTGGCCATTTCACGATCAAAGAGGGGTTCAAATTGATTATTTATTGTCAGTAGCGATCAGTATTAATGATCAGTATTAATGATTTCATCTAGTTTTAGAAGCTCATAATACACCACACTTCCTGATCCCACCAAACACAGAACATTGTCTTCTTTCCAAAGCAATTTGGCTTTGCAGTCGATGTTGATGGTTGACCTGAAGCATCAACAATTGACCATGATTTTGTGCATTTGGGATTCTCAGAATAAATCCACTTTATCACCAGTCACAATTCGATGCAAAAAAAAATAAAGACTTTCTTTTTCTTTTAATCTTTATTGTTTAGTTTATTACAAATGTTCCTCTTTTTCTCCCCCATAGCTCCCCTTCACCTGATTCCCCACCCCCCACCCCATGCCCTTACTCCCCGCCACTGTCCTCATCATAGGTGTAAGATTTTTGTCCAATCTCTTCCTGCATACCTCATACTCTCTTTCCCCCGAGAATTGTTAGTCCATTCCCTTTCTATGCCCCTAATTCTAATATATTTACCAGTTTATTCTGTTCATCAGATTTTTTTTCACTTGATTTTTAGATTCACTTGTTCATAGGTATGTATTTGTTATCACTTTGTTATTGATCATTTTTATCTTTACCTTTTTTTTCTTCTTCCTCTTCTTAAAGAATACCCTTCAGCATTTCATATAATCCTGGTTTTGTGGTGATGAACTCCTTTAGCTTTTGCTTGTCTGTGAAGCTCTTTATCTGACCTTCAATTCTGAATGATAGCTTTGCTGGGTAGAGCACTCTTGGTTGTAGGTTCTTGCTATTCATCATTTTGAATATTTCCTGCCACTCCCTTCTGGTCTGCATAGTTTCTGTTGAGAAATCAGATGACAGTCATATGGGTACTGCCTTATAGGTAACTAATTGTTTTTCTCTTGCTGCTTTCAAGATTCTCTCTTTGTCTTTTGCCCTTGCATTTTAATTCTGATGTGTCTTGGTGTAGTCCTCTTTGAATTCCTTTTGTTTGGAGTTCTGTGCACTTCCTGGTAGGAAAAGTTTTCAGTCATTATTTCTTCAAATAGGTTTTCAGTATCTTGCTCTCTCTCTTCTGGTACCCCCATAATTCTGATATTAGTACACTTGAAGTTGTCCCAGAGGCTCCTTACACTATCTTCACATTTTTGGACTCTCTTTTCTTTTTGTTTTTCGGTTGGGTGTTTTTTGTTTCTTCATATTTCAGATCTTTAATTTGATTCTTGGGGTCCTCTAGTCTGCTGTTAGATTTCTGTATATTATTCTTTATTTCAGACAGTGTATGCTTAATTTCTGACTGGTCCTTTTCCATTTTTTTTGGCATTCTCATTAAGTTTCTCAGAGGTCTCACTAAGTTTCTCGATAGTTTGTAGAAGATTCTTTAGTAACCTTATAAATGTGAACTCTATGTCCAGTCATTTACTTTCCTCCATTTCTTTCATTCATGACATGTTTCTTGGTCTCTGTATTTTGGCTGCTTCCCTGTGTTGATGTAGTGGCTTTGTGTTCTAGTTGTCCTTTAGGGCCCGGTAACTCCACCTCCCAAACACCTGAGGTGGATATTCTTGGTGCACCCCTTTGTGGGCTGGGTTCACAGCCTTGATTGCTATTGGTACACTGGGAGGAATTGACCTCCCGGCCAATTGACTGTGAGGATTAGATGTGTCTATTAATGGAAGAACGCTGTGCTGGAGACACCCCTATGGGGCAGGACTTGCTTCAGTTGGGCTTTGGTGCTCACCAAGTCTGCCTCTTGAGTGTCACTTATGTATGTGAGAAATTGAAATATGGTGTCATCTTACACATACCTCTAGGTACACTGGTTCCCTGGATCTCTAAGGAGGTGCAAGTCAGCTGGTGTCTGAGGCCACTCAGCAGGAGCTACAGGGAGATTTGCAGATTTCTCCTCTTTGCTTGGAGTTTGGAAGTTTTGGAGTTGTCTGACTAGTTGCAATTTGTTAGGTTAAGCTGCCAGAGGGCAGGCCATTCATAGGCAAAGGCCACTGCGCACAGCTAGGTGGGTTTGTAAATTGGGTGGGGCAAGGTCTCAGGGAGTCACTAGGCTAGGGTGTCATCAGCCCTCTCTGCTACATTCTGTTCAGTGTCCCGCATCCCGCATCCCAGCGCAGTAAACAATGATTCCAGTGTGCAACTCTATGAGAGAGCCACCCTCCCTTTCCAACCTGATGGCAGACAGTCTAGTTTCTCCCTGTATGAGTCTGGGTCCCCAGAATCTCACCAGAAACTGGAGTTCAGAGAGTCAGGAACTTGTAACTCCCTCCCAATTGAAAAAAAAAACAGGACACCCCAGCTGGTTTTGCATGCATCTCCATATCTCTGCCTTTCTGAGCTTCTGCACATCCTACCAGGTCTCAATGCACTTTTTTCTTTCCTTCTAGTTGTAGAACTTCCACTCCACCAGCTTTGTTCTGGGAGACAGTCATTTTGTCTTTTAGTTGTAGTTTTGGTGTGGTTGTGAGAGACAGCACGTATAGGTGTATACCTTATGCTGCCATCTTGGTTCTCTCCTTGAAAATACTTTTCAAAAATCATTTGTCTCAATAACATTGTGTTAACTTTAAAAGTATCAAAGTTGTCTCAATGCCATACAATAATCACTTATTGAAAATCACTGGGAGCCAAGTTGTTCTTGCTCTTCTAGTCCCTCTAATTATTTTTTTATAGAGTTGAGGAAAACAATTAGCCCCCTATAGAATCATAAACAAAGATAAGTTAGGGAGCAATATATTGAGCTCCATTCAGTGTCTTCCCCAAGTTCCATTATAATCATTATTTGGTTTTTACCTGATCCAGTGGTTGGTGCAAGGTGCATTTCACTGTTCACTCAAATGCTGGTTTGTATGCTTTCTACTTCCTGGAGTAGTACCAGTAGGCCTTGTTTATGTCCACAGTGCATTCCTGAAAACCATCCTATCTAATAAAATAGTAATATGCAAATTGACCATAACTCTGCTACACCTACTAGCCATGCCCACCAGCCATGCCCACCAGCCAGTCAGAATGAGTATGCAAATTAACTCAACCAAGCTGGCTATAGCCACAGAGAGAGTAGGAGGGAGGCTTGGGTTACCCCTGGTGATGGAGGAAGCCAAGCTTTCTGCACATCCTGGCCGGCCCAGGCCTCTGCTTAAGGCAACAAAGTTATAATGGCTGTGCGAGCAGAAGGATTAGCTCCCCTCCAGGCTGCAAAGTTTCAATGGTAGAAGATAAGTAAATCCCAGATACCAGGGCCTCATCTTGGGTTGTTGAAGTGCTTGGTTGGTTTGCAAACCACCACAGGCCCCTCACCCAGGCCACCCCACAGCCCAAGGGAACACCCACCCTGATCCAGGACACCCTTCAGGGCAAACCAGCTGGTCCCCACCTGTGCACCAGGCCTCTATCTTATCTAATAAGAGAATAATATGCAGATTGACCATCACTCTAACACACAAGATGACTGCCCCCATGTAGACACAAGATGGCCACCACAAGATGGCCAGCAGGGGAGGGCAGTTGGCAGGGACCAGGCCTGCAAGAGAGGGCAGTTGTGGGTGACCAGACCAGCAGGGGAGGACAGTTGGGAGGGACCAGGCCTGCAAGGGAGGGCAGTTGGGGGTAATCAAGCCTGCAGGTGAGGGCAGTTAGGGTGACCAGGTTGGCAGAGAAGGCAAGTTGGGGGTGACTGGGCCTATAGGGAAGGGCAGTTGGGAGAATCCCAGGTCTGCAGGGGAGGGAAGTTAGGGGCAAACAGGCTGGCAGGGTAGCAGTTAGGCATCAATCAGGCTGTCGGGGGAGTGGTTAGGGGGTGATCAGGCTGGCAGGCAGGTTAGCAGTTGGAAGCCAGCAGTCCTGGATTGTGAAAGAGATGCCTGACTTCCTGTTTAGGCCCGATCCTACCTAGATTGGGCCTACATGGGCAGTCAGATATCCCTCAAGGCATCCAGATTGGAGAGGGAGCAGGCTGGCTGAAGGACACCCCCTACCCCTGTGCACCAGGCCTCTAGTCTATAATAATAAAAGCATGATATGTTAATTAGACTAGACATCCTTGCAGACAACCTTCCAGACAAAGCTGGGGCTGTGAGGGGAAGCCTGTGTCTTGGTGCCTGCAAGCCCAGGTCCTGGGTGCCTGCTAGTGGCTGGAGAGAAGCCAGTGTTGTCAGTCGGGGGAAGGAAAGCCTACACATGCATGAATTTTGTGCATTAGGCCTCTAGTATCACTAAGGATCTGTGGTAATACAGATCACTTTCCCCCTTAAGACTAGTGTCTTATCTGAGGGTCACAATCCTAAATAACGGACAGAAAAACAAATAAACTGCAGTTCTTTCCAGCTAGCTTGCCTTAAAAACAAAGATTCAACTATGAGATACATCAAAATAATTTAAACAGTAAAAATCATACTTTATATCTTACAAAACAGTCATGAGTCTTCCATCTACATTGATTACACTGAGGACAAATGTATCTATAGCCTATTTAAAAATATAATTCAGCTATAATACATTGACCATAAAGCAATTTAATGCATTCAGTCAGTATTTATTTTCTATTTCTTTTTAGAATTTCAAAGAGGTAGGTAACTTAATATTGTTGACTCAGATGTTTTTAAAATCCAAGGAATCCACAAACATGTCTCCTCATTTCTTTTCTTTATAAATATCCATATACAATCATTAAAAATTACTCCACAGAGTAGATGGTTTTGAAGATGATTATAAGAAAAAGATGGCAATGACTATGGTGGGGACCATAACTGAAGTGTCTTATTTCTTTAAGCTCTCCTGGTGCCTCAACTCATTCAAAATACTTTATTGCAAGGGTATTACATCATCTCTTTTCCTGCTCTGTTGGCACTGCCCAATGCAGTTTTGTTGTTTGGGGTTTATTGGTCTGTTTGTTTTTTGTTTCTTTCTTTGGGGTTTTTTGCCTGCTCTGCTCAAAAAATGAATGGGTGAATGAAAGTTTGATGAATGGATTTGAGAGATGTTGTGGCAGTAGATTCAGCAGAACTTAATAGATTAAAAATGTTCCCAAAGTCTTCACTACTACTACTATTCACAGCCTCCGTTTTGACATTCTTAGTGACTTGCCTGATCAATGTGGCAAAGGTAGCATGTTGAGATTTGTGAGGCTAGATCATAAGAAGTCTTGCAGCTTCCTCCTAGGCCTATTGGCACACTCCTTTTTGTTACTCAGCTTCTGTGCTGTGAAGAAGTACAAGAAACCCTATGGAAAGGTCCATGTGAAAAGGAACAGAGGCCCCCAACTGACAGCCCAGCTGAGCTCCCAGCTTCTAGCCAATATATGTTGCCAGATGTAAATGAACCATCTTGACCCATATTTGATGACACCATGTGGATCAGAGAAAAGCTGTCCCTGGTGGATCCTACCCAAATTGCAAATATTTGTGAATAATTCATACTAGTAAATAATTGTTATTGTTTTATGCTAACAAGTTTTAGGGCGATTTGTTATGTAGCAATAGCTACCTGGAAAGGGAAGAAAGGCAGGAAAGAAAAACAAATTAATGCTTCAAGCCTTACAAGAAGATAATACTTTTTTAAGATAGGAAATAAAGAAAAGGGGTGAAAATAAAACATTTGATAAGAATGGTGTGAAAACCCTTTGGGTGTATGAAGGTATTGCTGGGAATTAGTGAAAATTATAATTTGGATTTAGTTTTATTTATTAGCCATGGTATCATATCTACCTCTATAAAATCCAATAAAATCTAGAGTGGATTGTAAGTTATTTAAAAATATACATAAAAAAGAAGAAATAAAAATATACATGACAGAAAGAGGAACCTTTCAATAAAATAATGATAGATCAAAGTTTTACATATGTCTCCTTTTTCCCCAGTTGACCCCCTCCCCATCCCTTCTCAGCCCGGGTAAGCCCCCACCACTCCAGTGTCTGTGTCCATTGGTTATGCTAATATGTATGCATATAAGTCTTTTGGTTGCTCTCTAACCCCTTTCCCCTACCATTTGTCTTTAAATCAATCTATTCTTGTTCAATGATAGATCATTTTTAAGTAATTCAACTGAATAGTATAATTAACTTTCATAAGATATGAATTGTGCAAATAATGAATCAGATCAATATTGGTCTTCAGTTCTTTCCAGGAAGCAAATTATCTAAAAATTCATGAAATAGCAACATTCAAAATTACTTTAACTTTCCCTTTGTTTGGTAGTTATCAGGGGACTTCCAGATAAACAGTGTCCTGCAGATGTCATTTTTATACAAATGTGTGATCCCAAAAATGAATTTTAAGAGAGAATTGTTATATTTCAGAGAAATCTATTTGTATATATCTGTATGTATGTATGGGTGTTCCCCAAAAATGTATACACACATTTTGAATAGGCGGTGTTTATTAAAATACATTTCATTTTCAAAATTGAGCTACCAACTGTTAAAATATGTATAAATTTTGTGTGTAGGCGTGGGACACCTTGTATATTAAAAGGTGTTGGCTCTGCATTTAAATGTTCTACTTGTAATGATATGAAAACTGTAGGCCTTTTTTTCTCTAAAAGTAGGAGAATTTATAAGTAATGTGCCACTTTAATCAATAACTTTGGAGATAAACTATTGCTGGAATAACAGGAAGGTAAACATCTGAGTATACCTTACTTATAGCTCTCTCACCCTTACTTATAGCTCATACTGTCAAATAATTTCTAAGAAATGACTTTAATTCACTCATTCAGTATGGAATATTTGCATTTTGCACTCTACTTACTGTGTTAAGAAGGATTATGGAAACTATTATTTTTTTAAAGGCTTCAGTGAATAGACTCTCTAGTTGAAATTGGAATTATTTATATTTAATCTTTTCATGTGTCAAAAAAATTTAAGGACATATCTCACAGCATCTCCCTAGTGAACCAAGAGTCAATGTATTTTTACATCACTTAACTTTTCATGGAATGGCTTTCGCCTTTTTCAGAATAGGTCAAAAAAATATTGGAATCCCTGTACCATCAACTGTAAATATTCTTTGAATGCACAATGCCTGACACACCTTAGGAATGAAAGAAGAAATGAAGAGAAGCAGGGAGGGCTCTCTTAGAAACCTGCTTTTAAATCACATTAAGAATTAACCTTAGACTTTTTTGTTCAGTCTCTGATTATGACTTAAAAAATGCAAATACTATATACTTGTATTTGTAGTACAATAGTTCATAAATTGGGAAGTTATAATTCCCACAGGGGGAACCTGGTTTGAAATACTAAGCATGTTTCATCTCTCACCATCATTAATACTACCTGGGTTTGCCCCCTTAGGCCTCATTGCATGACTTATTAGGACTACCTTTTAATAATCTTGCCCAAACTTAGGTCTTGTTAAGTCCTGTTGTAGAAGATACAACAAAAAAGGAGTACCATTTACCATTCTGCCACAGTGACTAACACAGCCCTGGATAGAGATTGGTTTTTAAATGTTCAGAGTGGGCTGGGGTCATCAACTTATGACATGAGGCCATAATGTATCAAAGGAGATTTTATTGCAGGCACCTCGGTGCAGGTGGGCTGAGTCCAAAAAAAAAAAATGGAGTCAGCAAAGAGAGCAGGGAGAGATAGGTTTTTATTAATTTTTGCTGGCTGTAAGCCACTCTGCTGATGTAAAGGGCCGGTCTGTCCTTGGTTCCTCCCAGTGTCAGATGGCTAGTGGATATCTGGCCTATGCAATGCTCAAGATTGCAGGCTTTCTATAAGATACCTGCTAAACACAATAAGTTTTTCTCTGCCTTGCTTTATTCTCTTTAACCATTTCAGGATTTACTTATAAAGTTTGAAAGAGTTTGAGTTATATGTAGCTGAGACTATTCTCTGAGTGCTATATATTAGTTGATATCCAAAGGGGTTACAATACAGATCATACCTACCACTTGGTGAGTAACCAAAGTACCGGGGACTTTGCTAAGCTTTTTTAAAAAATTATTATGGTACTCAATTTATTCCAACAGCCCTGCAGGTTTTTAGTATTGTTATCCCTTTTTAAAGATAGGAAAGTAGAAATTAAATAATTTTGTAAGGATCTAGGATTTAAACTCCAGAATATTAGTCTTCAAAGCTTCTCTTTCCACAATCCCTATACTTCCATTCAAAACCACTATCTTCCCTGAAAAGTCGTTGAATGGCCATTGTCATTAATCATATTTGCTATAGAGTACATGTAAGTTTCCAAATTTATTTAGAGAGAACTACTATTAAAATTCTCCTATGAAAGTCCAAGCTCTAGAATGTATTTCTTCTTTCTTCATCATAGTCAATTTAGTGGATTTATAATTTAGGTAATACAAGTCAAGATACCCAAATCTGAGGACTCTAAGAGAAATGTTGGATCTCAGAAATGCAGGACAGATTGTCTCATTCATTCCACATTGACTATGTGTCAAAGACAGGGTTCGGCATTGAGGATATAGCAATAGTCTTGACTTTAACAAGCCCACAGTGGTACCTCTTCTTTCAAGTCCAATGAAACAAAAGGCAATAATGTCATTCAGGTGGGGAGAATGTATTGATGGGAGCAAATGATGCTAATCATTTGGAGGCCCCAAATTACTAGGTCTGAAAATTTATTGAACTGCTAAATTCAAGACCAGATTATTTTAGGACAGGTCAAAATATTGATCTCTCTCAAGATAAACACTTAGGCTTACTTTTTCAAAATAAATATCAAGATAGAATTCAGTTATGAATTCTCAGACAGAAATTGAAACTCCCTGATGCACTTTAAATTCCATCACAGGATTAAAAATGAGAAGAAATGTAGGGAAACTTTGGACATGATTGGTAATCCTTGGGTCTGATTAATATATCTTAATTCTACTTGCAACCTTGATATTGAATAAAAAGGAGAAATTAAGATGTATATTGAAACATGCTTTACCAAAAGAAGCAGTTTGATTTGTGACCTATGACATGATCTTTGTAATTGAATACAGTTGACCTTTGAATAAAGTGGAAGTTAGGGGTGCCAACTCCTGCCCAGTCAAAAATCCACATATAATTTTTGACTTTCCAAAAGCTTAACTACTAATAACCTACTGTTAACACATATTTGGTATGATATGTTTATTATATAATGTATTCTACAGTAAAATAAGCTAGAGAAAAGAAGTTATACTTAAATATCATAAGGAATAAAAAATACATTTACCCTATTTATTGAAAAAAATCCATATATGAGTGAACTTGCACAGTTCAAATCCTTGTCCAAGGGTCAACTGTACTTCTTTCTGAAGCCTTTCTCTGCTACATCTCTACATAATTATAAATCCATCATCCTATTTATTTTTCCTGCTCTGTGCTTCCAATTCACGTGTTTACTTCAACTTAGGGAAATATACTACTCCTAGAGAAAAATAGTTCTGACAACTCCAAAGTGAAGACAGTTCTGATGGGAAATACTTTGGCACTTCTGCAGGAGCCACCAGCATGGCTGTTTCTGGCTGTCAGTTAGGAACTAGCAGATGTTGCATTGATATATATTAGGAAATAGCTTTAGGGACCCATGTTTCAAAATATAAAAAAGAAAAACAGATGATATACCCCCTGCCCCCATTTTTCTTTTTTCTTTCTTTCTTTCTTTCTTTCTTTCTTTCTTTCTTTCTTTCTTT
>JAAGEH010002531.1:15978652-16025563 GCA_011751065.1 Lasiurus cinereus
ACACCAGATGTGTTAAGATGTTTCTCTTTAAAAACATTTTTGTTTCCTGAGAAAGAATGAACAAAAGCAAAAATGAGAGATATGCTCTTCAAAGTGTAATTTAGTCATTTTAGTCTTCTTTCATAAATTTTAAATTTCTATTGTGATTAAAATATTTGACCAAAATTAATGGTTCAAAAAACAATGAATGTACTGATAATTTACTCAGTTCCCCATAAGAATTGGTTAGTGGGCTATCTAAATAAAATTCTGAGGGAAAAAACATCATGGAAAAGCCTGAAATATGTAGAACAATTAAATAATGAATTCAATTCATTAAAAACTGAAATGTTAATCTCACTTGCCTGTATGGCATTTTTATCTTAAATAATTCAGTCTTATAGAGGGAAGGTACTGACAAGAAAATGTACTTAGGTAAGTTGGTATTTTCATTGTACAGATTACAATTTGACAAGCACATTCGTAGATTTTACATGTTTTGTCATTCTACTACTTCAGGTGACAGTACCTTTAATGTATATTTGAGCAACTATCTCTCTTCCACATTTCATGTAGCTATTCTCAACTGGGCTGGCTAGTCTCCAAGGATATTATGTTTTCTTTTTCTTTTTTTTAAATTAAATCTTTATTATTCATAGTATTACATTTGTTTTTCTTTTTTCCCCTCCATAGCTTCCTTCCACCCGACTCCCTCCCATTGACCTCATCCAAAGGTGTATGATTTTTGTCCAGTCTCTCCCTGCACCTCCCTTACCCCTTTTCCCCCTATGTCCACTTCCTCCCTATGCTTCTGATTCTTTTATATTTACCAGTTTATTCTGTTGATCAAATTTTTAATTCACTTAATTCTTAGATTCACTTGTTGATAGATATGTATTTGTTGTTCATAATTTTTTATCTTTTACCTTTTTCTTATTCCTCTTCTTAAAGAGTACCTTTCAGCATTTCATATAATACTGGTTTGAAGTTGATGAACTCCTTTAGCTTTTCCTTATCTGTGAAGCTCTTTATGTGCCCTTCAATTCTGAATGATAGCTTTGCTGGATAGAGTATTCTTGGTTGTAGGTTCTTGCTATTCATCACGCTGAATATTTCTTGCCATTCCCGTCTGGCCTGCATCATTTCTGTTGAGAAATCAGCTGACAGTAGTATGCGTGCTCTCTTGTAGGTAATGAACTGTTTTTCTCTTGCTGCTTTTATTATTCTCTCTTTGTCTTTTGCTCTTGGTATTTTAATTATGATGTGTCTTGGTGTGGTCCTCTTTGGATTCCTTTTACATGGGGTTCTGTGTGCTTCCTGGACTTGTAAGTCTATTTCTTTTACCAGATGTGGGAAGTTTTCAGTCATTATTTCTTCAAATAGGTTTTCAGTATCTTGCTCTCTCTGTTCTTCTGGCACCCCCACAATTCTGATGTTAGTATGCTTGAAACTGTCTCAGAGGCTCCTTACATTATCTTCACATTTTTGGATTCTTTTCTCTTCTTGCTTTTCCAGTTGAGTGTTTTCTGATTCTTTATTTTTCAAATTTTTGACTTGATTCTTACCTTCCTCTAGCCTGCTGTTAGGTCTCTGTATAATATTTTTTATTTCAGTCAGCGTATCTTTAATTTCTAGTTGGTTCTTTTCCATCTCTAGTTGGTTCTTTTTCATCTCTAGTTGGTTCTTTTTCATCTCCAGTTGGTTCTTTTTCATCTCCTTTTGGATCTCACTAACTTTATCCAACTTTTCTAGGATATTCTTGAAAAACCTTATAAGCATGGTTTTGAACTCTATATCCAGTCATTTGTTTTCCTCCATTTCTTTTGTTTGTGATCTCTTCCCTTGTCTTGGCATTTTCACTGTGCCGGGAGAACTTCTGTGTTGGATTCAGCCCTGTGATACCAGACTTGCAAAAGTGCAAAAGCCTCTGTTGAGCTTGGGATGGGTGGAGTCTCAGGGCTTAGTGAAATGCCTTGCCTTCCAGTCGGCCCCGCCCTCCATGGCCCCCAAGTCTCAATGTGACTGGGTAATCGCTGGAGTGGTTCCTGTGTGCACACGCTCTCTCGCAATGCCTCTAGACCTCTGCCTTTCCGGGTCCTCTGCACTCTGGGACCATATGAGTCTGGGTTCCCAGGGTTTGCCCGAATCTGGGACTTAGTGGAGTTAGAAGTGACGCAGTTGGGATGCTTTGTCTCCCGCCCACTTGTGAAAGCCAGCAGCACAATGCGTGCAGTGCTGTGCGTGCCGCCCGACTTCTGCCCTCCTGCGACTCCCCCAAATTTTTGTGCACTTCTCCCTTTTCACAGTCCAAACTCCCCTCATATGAGTTTCGGCTGGACCTGGGGTTTAGTGCCGTAGGATAAGGGGTTCAATGCCATTGGGAGTCTCCCGCCAGAGAAAGCCAGTCAGGTACTCTGGCACCCACTTTCTCCACACCCACATCTCTGTACCTCAGCTTTTTGCAGCTCCTCTGCATCTCTGTGAGCCCCTCTCTTTCCGTCTAGTTGTAGAATTTCCACTCAGCCAGCTTTCCTGTGGTTCTAGATGATGTCCGTTCTGTCTTTTAGTTGTAGTTTTGAAATTGTTGTGCGGGGCAGCAGTGTAGGTGTTTACCTCAGATATTATGTTTTCTGAGATTGGCCAATCAGTGGATTCTAACCTCATGAATATAATCCTATATAATAAAAGGTAATATGCCAATCAACCCAACAAGTAGAAGGACTGGTTGCTATGATGTGCACTGACCACCAGGGGGCAGATGCTCAATGCAGGAGCTTCCCCTGGTGGTCAGTGTGCTCCCACAGGGGACTTTGCTCATGGCTGAAGAGTGCAAAGGTGGTGGTAGGAGCCTCTCCCACCTCTACAACAGCACTAAGGATGTCTGACTGATGGCTTAGGTCCACTCCCCCGAGGGCTCCTGGACTGCGAAAGGGTGCAGGCCAGGCTGAGGGAACTGGGCCTCTAGTGATTTAGTCCAGTGCAATACATTTCTTGGAACCTTTGGTAGGGTTATTTTAAAAATGAGTATTTCTGTTGGAATTCAACTTATTGGATATAATCATTGAGTTCTTAGAGGACATTTTGCCACTATGAAAGAATACATTCCATAATTCAGCCAACACAAAAGAGGAGGAGGAGGGAGGGGGAGAGGAAAGAGGAGAGAGAGGAGTGGGGGGCACTAGATGATATCTTTAGCCTCTGGGTCCAATCTGTCCTTAAATTTCTCAATTATATGCATACTAGTGATTTGGTGCACGGATTTGTGCACATTGAAAGGAAATTAATTAGAAGAAAGATTCATGTGATAATTAATTACTGCAAAAAATTATATGTCAAAATAGTATATATAATACAGTATTATAAAATTAAAATGTAAAATATCTTAATATTGCTATTCACCCTTTCTCTGTAATAGAAATGTCAGAAATGAAAAAAATTAGTAAGATATATATAAAAATAATGTATAAATTGATTAATAAATAAAGAATATTCTGTCCACAACATCAGTTTCTTTCAGCTTCTGAGGTACGTCATGCCAATAGTTGGTCTTCAGATACATTTTGGCATCACATGTGATTGGCACTAGTGAGAGCTTTGTATGTATCATGCATGTGCGAGTCAACATTTATTTTTAAATTGCCATTGTGTGTCATATTTACTGACCGGCGGACAGTCAGATGAATGCACTGTCAGTCACTTAGCCTTTTATATATATAGATAAGTTCTTTTGTTAATCTCTTCCCACCTACCCCTGCCTTCCCTCTGAGATCCATCAGTCTGTTCCATGTTTCTATGTCTCTGGATCTATTTTGTTCATTGATTATTTTGTTCTTTAGATTCCACATATGAGTGAGATCATGTGATACTTGTCTTTCTCTGACTGGTTTATTTCGCTTAACATAATGTTCTCCAGGTCTCTCCATGCTGTCTCAAAGGGTAGGATACTTCTTTTTTTACTGCTGCATGCTGCATAGTATTCCATATAAATGCACTGTGGCTTTTTTGTCCATTCATCTACTGATGGGCACTTGGGCTGTTTCTAGATCTTAGCTACTGTAAATTTTGCTGGTGTGAACATAGGGATGCATGTATTTTTTCTGATTGGATGTTTTGGGTTTCTTAGGATATATTCATAGAATTGGGAACACAGGGTCAAATGGCAGTTCCATATTTAATTATCTGAGAAAACTCCATACTGTTTTCTACAGTAGCTGCACCAGCAATGTACTAGGGTTCCCTTTTCTCCATATCCCCACCAGCACTTGTCATTTGTTGATTTGTTGATGGTAGCCCCTCTGACAGGTGAAGTGATATACCTCATTGTTGACTCTTAATCTAGCAATTTGCAAAACACTGACTTAAAAGAGCTGTTGGAAAGCACCAGCAGATGTCACTGTAGGCGACCACACTACTGTAACAACTGCAACAGGTGACCATGACAACAGCCAGTAGTTCCCTGCCAGAAACCACAGCATCTGCTATAGTGTGTTTATTTTTACTTATTTATTTTTGCATAAGCCATAGCATCATAAGGTTTTACATTTCAAAAGTATAAAAGAATTCTCAATGAAAATTATCTTCCTCATTTCTGTATCTCAACTACCCGGTTCCTTTGCTCCAGGGCAAATCAATGTTCCTAGCTTTTTCTGTCTTCCAAGGATACATTCTGCATATACAAGTAAACACAGATACATTCTTTTTTCCATTCTTTTACACAAAGAATAATATAATGATAACACTGTTCTGTACCTTTCTTATCTTTCCTTAGCATATTTTACTATTTCAATACAATAAAAGAAAGCATTCCTATTCTGTTTATGGCTACATAGTATTCCACAGTAACTTGTGGTATTATTTATTTACTAGAGGTCCAGTGCATGAAGCCGTGAATGGGTGGGATCCCTCAGCCTGGCCAGTGATTGGGGCCAATCAGGGCTGGCTGACAGCGGGGGTGGGAGGTGGAGGGGAAGGAGAGAATAAGGGGAAGAGAGGGCTGCAGAAGATTGGCTCGCCAGGGGGAGGGGCTGCAGGAGGTTGGCTGACCAGGTGGAGGGACCTCAGGAGGCTGGCCAGCTGTGGAGAGAGGTACTGCAAGAGACTGGCTAGCTGTGGGAGCACAGTGACCACCAGGGTCAGCTCCTGCACTGAGCGTCTGCCCCCTGGTGGTGAGTGTGTATAATGTGACTAGTTGATTGGTTGTTTGGTCACTTAGACTTTTATATATAGAGAGAGATTGAGACAGAAACATACTGACTATACATGTAGGTTGTTTCCAATATTTTGCTCTTACAAATAATGCTGCATTAAACAACTTTGCCAACTCATCATTTCACACATATGATAATATTGATCTTAACATTTTTAGAAATATAATTCCTGAACCAAAGAGTAGATACTTGTAATTTTAATAGAGGTTGTCAAATTGCCTCCCAGAAACTATTCTGGTTTGTGAAAGTTTTACACTGGAATGTTCTTTAAAATATTTTTAATAGGTATCTGTTCATTACCAGTTGACAGGTAAAAATTACATCTTAAGGTGGTTTTAATAGGAAAGAGATTGAGCATTTTCCTATATAGTTAAGAGCCTATATACATAGGAGTAACTTCATGTTACTCTGTTTTCACATCGTTTTCATTCACTTTAAAGAACAATCATCAGCTGTCAAGTAAAGCAAGCATCAACATGTGGCTTATCTTGTCTAAATATCAAATAAATGTGTATTTATTGAGCAGGAACTATATCCTTGCAGAGAGTTGTCGAAAGAACTATGGATAAAATGAAAAATGTATCCTAGTAATAATTAATCTATGTGGAGCCAACCTATTTATTCCAGCTGATTTTTACAATCAACATCCAGATAACCATTGGTCTAATATCAACCACTGGGGCAGATAAAAATGATCTGTCCTATAAATCCCTATGAGAAACCAATACTACACTAGGTGATGGTGACACAAAGATGAATAAGACAGAGTTTTGAGGAGGGAGAATAAAATAAAGCGACAGAATTAAAGGTATTTGTACAGAAAGCTGTTCATGATACAATAGGGGATAAAGTTAGGGGTTATTTTATGTCTTCTGCTGGGTGAAAAAATTCACTAATGGAGTCTTTATGAAAGCCTTTCTGAGAGGGTTCCTTGATTATACAACCTTTGGAGCTCACTATCTTCATTGTTCAAATTGTCAAAACATAATATGGTTTTCTTGATAACTGAATCTTAACTTTGCTCATTTCTTCAAATTACTTGCACATTTGCCTTACATTGATCATTTATCTTCCTTCTAAGTTGTGCACATCTGAAAAGCAAGGAATAGATCTTACTCAGACAAATGCCTGTACAATGTAGGCTTCGAGGAGATATTCTTGAATGAGTGAAAAGATGGCTGAATGGGTAAATACATTCTTTCTAAAAGATCTTCTCTGGTGGCAGTTACCCAACTCACCACATTATTGATCTACAAAAGCATTTTTTGTAGGTGCAACACTTCAGATATCAAAGCCAGGCTTACTGCTCAGAAGCCACTGAGGAACCTATCTCTTTAAGGGTGTCAATCAATTCTATTAAACAATCCCTGATTATGGAATATTATCAGGATAATTGTCATATTCCCTAGGGTGTTTCTGAAAATAACTAATATGTATATCTACTATAGGTACAGTCTAATTAACTTTTAACCTCATTTTACCTAGGAGTTACATGTATTTAATATACATATATATGTATATATATTTAAAAATACATACAAATGGTATGTCTTCTATAGGTGCCTGATCTTCAAATCAAGGTCCACAACTTGCACCACCAATTAGAATGTCCATGACTAGTTCTCTGAGCCTTACATTTAAGGACTTCCAGATGACTCCCAAGTCCCTCTTATCATATTGCCCAGCTCGATTCTAATAGCTATGCTGGCCACTGGAAGCTTTAAGCCAATTTGGTTGCATGAATGGTATTGGCCAGACAGTGCTCCATAGCTAGATAAATCTTGGCCTCTCTGACCATTGAATTAATGATACCTGTAGGTTATGTTTCAGGACATTGCAAAGATATGTGTTTTCTGTCCACATTTTGAGACTAGGAAGAATAGCTTATAGAAGAGAGCTACTTTTTCTGAGTTCTTCTCTGTTTTCATGCAAAAATTTCTCTGGGATCCTAATCCACAGTTATGGCTTTTCAACTAAAGATTGCAGGAATTAACAAAAATCTTGATCTTTTCACTGTTTCTGAGTCAAAGGGCACTAAGAGATCAAAATGTGTTTTGTTCTAAGTTTTTCATTCATTCTTTGTTACTTTTTTGCCATTAATGTTGTTAATAACAATGTGAGATAAATCTCTCTGTAGAATTTTTTAAAAATACTTCCTTGCTTCTTTGTCTGTTGGTTCATTTACTTATTATTTTGGCTAAAGCAAGACTTTGCATCACTTCCAACAGTAAAGTTACTGTTTTCAGGATTTCACCTGTTACTTATTTGAGACTGTAAAGAGTCCAGGAACCAAGCTGGAATGCATAAATATTGTACCAGTGCTCAGACCTGCCAGGCCAGCTACCATATATAATTCTTATGTTGTACCCAGTAGGTTAACCCACAGACTTCAAATGACAGCTATATGGTTTGTTCCAAATACCCCATGTGCCAAGAAAATGTCTAGGTATGTTAGATACATAGCCATTGATTCTTTTCTCTTCCCTCCCCAGGATGTCCTCATATTAAAAACAACAACAGCAAAATATTTCAACCTTCTCTAACGACACTTCACAGTTTAAAAGGAAAAATTTTGTTTAAAAAAAATACCATTGTAAGTGAAGTTCAAAGTAGACTGAAATGGTAAAATTTGAAGACATTTTTGGTTCTTATTTTAGGTTTAAAACATTCACAGAAGAGAGAGATTTTTAAGTTATGAAAAAATTTATCATTTATTTCTATGACATTTATAGACCATTTTTATTAGATATAATTTCATTTTTGTTGATGTAGGTTCTCAACTCCATTAAATGCTTAATGCAGTAAAAGTTTTAAGACCATATTTATTATCAGAGGCATGCAAACCATTTTTATGGCAACATTTTTAGAAGCTAAACTAAAGTCATGGTAGGAGACTCTGCTTGGCAAGACTATCAATTGATACATTGTTCCATCCAGTCTCTCCTCATATGCAATATCCAATCAAAACAAAAAGAAATTATGATAAATTTTGAAGGGAATAATAAGCCAGCAGTGTTCACATATTCCATGATTGTATGAGACTTGTTGAAACATTTTCCATAATGAACAGAAGGAATCAGAGATGAATAACAGCTTCTAATTTGGTTTCAATCAGAGAGGACCCCATTTTCCAAGGATGTTCAATAATGGAAAAAGTACATTCAAAGGGCTTACACTTAAAACCATGGCAAAGGCACTGTTTTATGTTCACCTAGTCCTGTTTTATTTTCTCTTTCTAAACACAAGAAAAAATAGCAGGTGTGGGCATGCAACTAATTCTGGCCAGTGGTTTGTAAGTGAAGTTAAAGTACCTCTGCCACAGCATTCAAGGATACCTGTTGAAATGGAAGAACCACAAAATGGAAGTTGCCGGAATCCCTGAATCACTACATAGCTGACAGTGTCATTCTTAGATTAGAACTTTTATGAACAAGAAATATGCCTTTGTTGTGTTAACTCAGAAATTTCAGGATTACTTTATTATTGTAGGGTAACCTAGCCTGTCCTAACTCAATTGGGCAAACAATTTTCAATATAAATAGTGGTAAATAAGACTTGCTTGGGACTTTATCTTATAATGAAAAACAAAATTATAAAAATCAGTTTATTTTCTCCAATTGTTAATAAAGTATATATTATAATATGGTTATGTTTACAATAGGAGATAAACCAAGTGTTGGGTTTTTGATACTTTTTTTTCCCTATAAGGATTCAGATAAGCATAATAAACTTCACAGAACTACTCTAAAGATGGAGTATATCTCTTTATCACTATTTTGAATTACTAAATTAAAATATAGTACACATCCATTAACATATTCTAAAGGTTTCTCTTAGGTAAAAGTGCGAAATTTAACCATTGGAAAAAGTCTTATTCTTAAAACATTAAAAGCTGTTAAGCCTTTAAAAAATCCTTTTGGAAGTTTTAGAGAAAAAAAAGAAATGTTAATATTTAAAAATGATATTTTATATACCTCTTGAAAAGAACAGTTACTATTACTTTTTTGAACTTCAAGAAATTTTCTAATTCTGGATTTTTACAAAAATATAAAAATAAATTAGAATTAATTTTGGTCTGCTCAGCTAAAATCAGTGAAAAACAATCTTTTATTTAGCTACAAATAAACCCAGAAAGGAGAATCTGACAGGTTGGGTGTCATACCAAGCCCCCACAAAGGAGCTTTGATATAGAAAGAAATAAAAATTACAAAAAAAGGGGGAATAGGAACATTTTTTAAGCTTTAATACACAGAAAATTACCATATGTGACCAGTACATTTAAAAAAAAATATATTTCTATAGGCAGCACTAAGAACCTTAATGATAAAATATATCAGATATATATATATATATATATATATACTCTTTAGCCTAGCTATGGGATCTTTCAAACACTGACATGATAAGTATTCCTTGAAAAACTGAATAAATCTATCATTTTCCTTTACTACTTCATTCCCCAAATAGGAAGATTTATTACAAAAAAACCATTCTCACTTTTTAGATAAACATAAAGATTTGATCCCTAATTAGGTACATGTAAATCTTGTAATTTTTGGTTACCTACTTAAAAGTAAACTTAGAGGATTCAAGAAAATGCTTTATATAATTTCAGGATATTTTGATTCCCAGTTGAAATGGATTGGAAAACATCTTCTGTTTTCCAATTCAGTATAATTAACAAATGTAATAATGATTTTTATCAAGGATTTATTACACAAATTTCATTTATATGTTGATTAAATCATTTGACCCATTTAATTCAAATTTCATTTATATACAAAATTTTGGAAGTTTTTATTTTGCTAATTTGATATGAACATTAGTAAGAGTTATGATTAGACTAATTAACATTAATTCAACTTATTAAAAATATGACATTCACATAATTCAAAATTCAGAAACTTTAGAAGGTAAGCAAAATATAAAGGCAATCTTCCATCCATACTTCTCATCTCCCCAGGGCCTGCTCTCCTCTGTGGTAAACACTATTGTTAGATTTTTGTGAATTATTTGGTGTTACTTTCTGTGTATAGAAGCTGTTAAAAATGAATACCAATGATGGTCAGTTCTTGGCCCATTAGTCTTCCCTGCAGCAGTAAGTAGAATTTACTATGCTTAACACCTGGCAATGGCTGTCCCTGGACTTCTCCCCTAGTTTTTCTCCTACCTCTCTAGCCACTCCTTCTCTATCTCCCCAGCAGTCAGTGCTTCCTCATGTGTTCCTTATAAACCATTTCCTTTGTTTTCACATGTGGTATTCATCCTGAGTGAGTTCATCTGTTATCATTGGGCCATAAATTAAGATATTGGTACTGATGTAATTTGTGGGCTAAAAAGCCTTTTCGGAAGAGGTGAGTTTGCAGGATAAGGGGAAATTATGTAGAAAAGAAAGAGGGTAAGATTTCTAGATGGAGAAAAAGTATATTTATATAAAGATACTCCTAGATAAAAGAGTGACAAGAGTTGTACCCTGATGATCAGCTCAATGTCTAACTTAAATATCACTTGTGAATATTGAATGAAAAAAATGATTAATATCCAAGGAAATTTTACCAGAAAGAAAGTATAATTTTGCTCAATCAGCCATGGAAATTATAAAAAATGAATGAGATTAAACTAAGCCTAAAAGAACTGGGCCTAGAAGGAAAACCAAAATGGCAGCATAGGTGAACACCTAAACTGCTGCCTTGCACAACAATTTCAAAATTATAATTAAAAGACAGAATGGACACCATCCAGAACCACAGGAAAGCTGACTGAGTGAAAATTCTACAACTAGAAGTAAAGAAATGGACTCATGAAGACTCAGAGGAGCTGTAAAAAGCTGAGATATGGAAACACGCTTGTGGAGGGTCTGGCTGGCTTCCTCTAGCAGGAGGGAGATGGAAAATCCAGACTGCACTGAACACCACTTCTGACTGCACTGAACCCCAGTTCTGGGAGAGACTCATACGGGTAGTCTGGACTGTTGTGAAAAGGAAGGAGTGCAGGGAAACTTAGGGGAGATGTGAAAGACAGAGGTCTGAGGGCAAGCGAAAGTGCGCGTGAAAGGGTGCACACAGAGTGCTGACTGCTGATTGTGCCCCTGGCTTTCTCTAGTAGGAGGAAAACAGAACCTCCCAACAGCACTGAAATCTAGGTCCAACTGCACTGAATCTCAGTGTCAGGTGAGACCCTGGGGACCCAGACTCATAAGGAAGGATCCCTAGAGCACCGGGAAACTCAGGGGAGCTGGAAAGGCAGAGGTCTGGAGGCAAGCATGCATGCACACAGAAAGGGCTGCAGTGATTACCCAGAGGCATGGAGACCCAGGGGCTGCTGTGTAGGGCAGAGCTGATCGGAAACCAAGGCTGCCTGCTCAGTCCTGAGACTTGACCACATCCAAGTCCAGCACAGAGGCTGTTGCAATCTTGCAAGTCTTAAGACTGAGTCCAGCACAGAAGTTTTCTGGGCTCAGACACAGCTGATCCTCACAATCAATTGGCTTGGAAGTCAATTCCTCCCAGTGATACCAACAATAATCAAGAATTAACTACAATAAAGCTGTATACACACTCCACAAAGGGATGCACCAAGAATGTCCACCTCAGGTAACTGGGCAGGCAAAGCTACTGGGCCATATAGGACACCTAGCTCACAAAGCTACTCTACCAACTCAGGGACTCAGAGAAATATGCAGAGACAAAAGAGCAGATGGCAAACAAAAGAAATGGAGGAAAACAAATGACTGGATATACAGTTCAAAACCATGGTTATAAGGTTTTTAAAGAATTTCCTAAAAAAATGGATAAATTTATCGAGACCCAAGAGGAGATGAAAAAGGATCAACTAGAAATTAAACATACATTGACTAAAATAAAAAATATACAGAGACCTAACAGCAGACCAGAGAAACACAAGAATCAAATCAAAGATTTGAAATACAAAGAAGCAGAAAACACTCAACTGGAAAAGCAAAAAGAAAAAGAATCCAAAAATTGGAAGATAGTATAAGGACCCTCCGGGACAACTTCAAGTGTACCAACATCAGAATTATGGGGGTGCCAGAAGAAGAGAGAGAGAGCAAGATTATGGAAACCTATTTGAAGAAATAATGACTGAAAACTTCCCTCACCTGGTGAAAGAAATAAACTTACAAGTCCAGAAAGCACACAGAACCCCAAACAAAAGGAATCCAAAGAGGACCACAGCAAGACACATCATAATTAAAATGCCAAGAGCAAAAGACAAAGAGAGACTATTAAAAGCAGCAAAAGAAAATAGTTAATTACCTACGAGGGAGCACCCATACAATTGTCAGCTGATTTCTCAACAGAAACTATGCAGGCCAGATGGGAGTGGCAAGAAATATTTAAAGTGATGAATAGCAAAAACCTACAACCAAATTTACTCTACCCGGGAAAGCTATCATTTAGAATTGAAGGGCAGATAAAGAGTTTCACAGATAAGAAAAAATTAAAGGAGTTAATCACTGCCAAACCAGTATTATATGAAATGCTGAAAGGTATTCTTTAAGAAGAGGAAGAAGAAGAAAATGGTAAAGGTAAAAATTATGAACAGCAAATACATATCTATCAACAAGTAAATCTAAAAATCAAGTGAATTGAAAATCTGATGAACAAAATAAACTGGTGAATATAATAGAATTAGGGGCATAGAAAGGGAGTGGATGGATAATTCTCAGGAGCAAAGAGGTGAGAGGGGGTACAGGGAGAGAGTGGACAAAAATCATACACCTATGGATGAGGACAATGTGGGGGAAGTAAGGGTAGAGGGTGGAGTGGGAGCCAGGTGAGGGGAACTATAAGGGGAAAAAAGAGGAACAATTGTAATAATCTGAACAATAAAGATTTATTAAATAAAAAAAAAGAACTGGGCCTATGAATAATTTGAAATAGAAACAGAAGTAAAAACTATCAGATGCCCTAAATGGTAACCTCATGTCCAATCTTCTGGTTATTGCTAATGTAGCATTCTGCTTTAAGCCACCTTGATGTATGGGAAGGTCATCAGGACAGCTTTGCAGGTTGACAACTTGTAAACCTGACTCCAGATGCAGAAAAGATTCTGCAGCAAAACTTTAAAATTCACTTCTCCACCTGGTGGAAAACCTTCATTTCCACTTGTACTGCTTTTTATGTCTATCAACCATAAGAAAGGCATGTCAAAACCCAATTGCTTTCCAATGTCATGCCCCAATGACATTAAATGGCATTTGTTCCCTTTTTGAATACAATTTTAAAAATAAACATTTTCATTGTTTTATGCCAGCTGAGAGAAAGACAAAGTTACAAACTAATGTCCAAAAGCCAGAATGAGAAGAAGCAATATAAAGTGTATATAGCTAGCCCTGTGAGGACAGTGTATGTAGCTGACCCTGCTTTTACTATCTAGGTCACAGTTTTTTGCTCTTAACCCAGTGTTTTCTGCTGTTGAATCTTTATATTCTTCTGAATTGATGGTTTCTGTGTCTGTAAAAGTCTTAGTGCTGCATCAACAATGGGCGAAGCCAAGAAACAGTTCCTCATGCACAGCCAGGACTGTGATGTAGTCCTATCCCTTCATTTCTCTGGATCTCATTGTCCTCATCTGTGCTAACATCAAAGAACCAAGAGAATTATCCTACATAATAAAAGGCCAGCCACCATAAGCATAATGAAGGGAACGACCAGAGACTAGACCACCACAATCCCTCGCTGGGCTGGCCCCGCTCCCAAGCAAGTGGTTAGGGGCAATCAGGCAGGCAGGCAGAATGCTTAGGGGGATCAGGTAGGCAGGCCAGCAGTTAGGGGCAATCAGATAGGCATATGGCTTCTTGTTGGGCTGGCCTCGCCCCCAAGCTAGTGGTAAGGGATGATCAGGTAGGCAGACCAACCAATGGTTAGGGGTAATTGGGTAGGCAGAGCAGTGGTTAGGGGTGATCAGGTAGGCAAGTAAGTGATTAGGGGCAATCAGGTAGGCAGGCCAGCAGTTAGAGGAAATCAGTAGACAGCCCCTTGCGGGGCTGGCCCTGTACCCCCAGCAAAGCAGTTACAGGTGATCAGGTAGGCAGGCAAGTGGTTAGGGGTGATCAAGTAGACAGGCAAGCAGTTAGGCAGATGGTCCCTCACAGGGCTTGCCCTGCCCCCCAGCAAAGAAAAAGGGAGGCCCAGGCTACCTGTGGCAACTCTGTGGCAGATGTGTGGCCAGCCAAGGATTGCCCCTCAGACGGAGGTCCAGGCCAACCAAGCCATCACACCCTACACCTGTGGCCTGCAGAGGGAGGCCACCAGTGGCAGGGGAGGGGAGGGGCAGCGCTGCACAGATGGCAAGCAGTGGCAGCGGCAGAGGTGGGGCCAGCTGCCTGAAGCTGGGGATAGGAAAGCTCTGATAGGCCCTAATCTCAGGCCAGGCCTAGAACCCCACCTGAGGAGTCCAAATTGTGAGAGAGTGCAGGCTGCGCTGAAGAACTTTCCTTCCCCCAAGTGCATGAATTTTCGTGCACTTGGCCTGTAGTATAAAAAAAATTTCTTTTATATCCTAGAATGCTGTCATACCATTATAGGGATCTCCTAAACTTGGAATTACCTGCTGTTTGTGTTAAATTCATTTTTATTGCAATGACAAAGTATTATTGGGATACCAACAGATAGAACATTTCATATTCCCTTCATTCCCTATAAATCTCAATCGATAGCTACTATAATCTCAATGAGAAATTTATAGTGTTATTACATGAGGTACAAAGGTATTACTCAGGTACCCTCACTACAGACATACAACATCTTTTTCAGAAAAGATGGCATACTTGGCTAAAGAACAATGGTCATGGCCTACTAATTTCATATTCCCATAAGAAGAAAATCACTACGTGAAAATACCAGAGATCTCAAGCCCATTTGGGAGTTTCAGGAAGCTCTCTTATAACAAGTAGTGTGGCATTATTGGACAAGAGCTACCCCAGAGTAAGGCAAGCTGTACTCTAGTATGGTTATCTCACTGTTTACTGGGGATCCCAGACAAATCACAGCCTTTGCAATGTCTGTTCTTTATCATCAAAACAGATCCATATGATCGCTAAAATCCCTTAAAATTCCACACACTGTGACTTTTCTCATTATAGCAGTCTTTAAATATACAAATCCTGATGTAACTTCCTGGAGGGAAGAATAAAATAGAGTTTGAATTCCTCAGCCTGTTTCAGTGACTTAAAAAAAAACAAACAAAACACGACAGTTTTTAATCAGAAAGGCAAAATCTTTAGTGGTGCTAATGAAGGCCCAATAATGATTTTCTCTTCTTCATGTAAATGTAAAAGAATGCTATCTGCATATAGGCTAATTTTGTCCACCACTGAACTAGAACAGATTAAATGACTATGTTTGAATATCTATCTCAGTGAGATTGCAAAGAGCTTTGATGATAGAGGACATGAGGTCTCTGTGTCAAATAAATTATCTATTTGCATCTAAAAGCCATGATGTCTATTCAAATGCCATGTTTATGAAAGGGGCAAATATTGCTTGGCTAGTTTAAAAGCTCTGAAGCAATTTTGGGGTTTCTATTCAATGGAATAAGAGGCAAGAACCAAGAGTTCTAAGTTTAGTTCAGAATTGAAATACACCCAAATGTCAACATACTGCTATATATACACTAAATGCATAACTTCCCAGACATCATTGACATAGCTCTCAGTTTACTCAGAATTTCAAACAATTAATTTATTTGGCACAGACTTGTCCACATATTATTTTAAGATAGTGAGACTGGGGTTTCAGTATAGAGGAAGACATCTCACAGAAAGGTTGAATTTAGCAAAAAAGTCTTTATTTTCTCTATACAAATTTTAAAAATTAAAGTCATCTGCTAGCCCACCAGTCCATTAATATTTTTGATGTTTCCTTATATTATTTTTCATATATATATATATATATATATATATATATGTGTGTGTGTGTGTGTGTTTGTGTGTGTGTGTGTGTGTGTGTGTGTGTTTAACAAAACATAGGACCACATTACATATACTGCCTTTTGATTTGCTTTTGTTACCAGTAATATACAGTATATATTGAACACTTTCACATTTCACTCTGGGTTTTCATGTATAGACAATTTCAAACCAGCACTCTGATGAGAACTATGGCTTCCTCGGGAATGCCTGAGGAGTTTTCAGGGTCTGAATTGTGGCTAAGTGGACAAAGTTCTATCTCTCCCCATCCAGCCTAGATCCCACCTTCATCAATAAGAGCTTTTTAAACAATCTGCTTTACTTTTTTTACTCATCTGTTTAAAAGATTTATTTATTTGTGAAAAAGAATAGTTAAAATCACCGAAACTGGTTTGGTTCAGTGGATAGAGTGTCAGCCTGTGGACTGAAAGGTCCCAGGTTCGATTCCAGTCAAGGGCACGTACCTTGGTTGCAGCCTGTGCCCTCTTGCAATCTGGAACCCTTGGCTCCTTACCACCTGCCTACAGCAGAGGCGGGAGAGTCTCCCGCGATCGCCGCTGCACTCTCTAGCCAGCTTCTGGCTAAGGCACTTCCCCTGTAGGAGGAACTGACCACCAAGGAGCAGCTCCTGCATTGAGTATCTGTCCCCTGGTGGTCAGTGCATGTCATAGTGACCAGTCATTCTGCTGTTCATATTTGCATATTAGGGTTTTATTATATAGGATTTTTATATTATAGCCAGAATTTTACTTATAACCACAGACTCTGAGGATTAAACAGAAAGAGAGTTTATTAAAAGACTACACTGTAGGCTGCAGAACTGTTGTAAAGGCTGAAGAACCATTCTTGCAGCCATGCTTCTGACAAGCATGATCTAAAGAACTACCACCAGTGCTGCCATTACCACCACCAATGTTGGGCTGCTACATTTGCACTAGTGCCAAGAGGTCAAAGGCTGCTGGTACCAAGGTCAACCCAGGTCCAAAAATTCAACCATGCAACCACTGCCACCCCCAAAAGTTATTCATCTTAGTCAGTAACTGTAAGGGAACTCACTGAGACCCATTGTGGATCCAGCAGCAAAAAAGTTAAGTCAGACTCAACTTTCTGTAGCCTCAGGCTTGACTGACTACCTAGAAAACTGGAATGCCCAAAGATAAATGGTGTGCCTCCAGGAAGAAGGTTAATGAATATATAGAGTGTGATAACTGCCTGATATTATCTGCTAACTTGGAAATGCAATGTTCATTCTGGTCTACTGACTACTCACCATATGGTTTCATTATTAACCCCCCATAAAGAGAGAACCTGTCCTGGGAGGGGTATATGGACTGTTTCCCTGCTAGCTACGACCGGGAGCAGCTGCATTGCCCATGTATGTAAGTTTCTAACACTGGGAGTCTTGATCCAGCATCTAGAAAGGTTCAGGAAACCTGGAGAAAGGGCTGAGCATAAATTAAATAAGAGTCCAGAGACTAAACATAATTTTGAAAGGCATTTGGGGGGTGGAGGGCGGGCAGAGTAGCCTATTCTAAGGCAAGGTGGAGATATATACTTCAAAGGGTAAGGCTAGGTACAGAATCCATTGTCAAATTGGGGAATTGCTTTCGGCTGTTCAGGTGTTGGCCAGTAGAAGGCAATAACATGTAGATTAAGATGCCCTGAGCTGTCTGGCAGCAAGCAATCATCCTTTTCATGTTTGGGAAAATGCCTTTAGCCATTCTCAACAGGTGATAACATATGCGACTCAGCCCTTGTTGAGTCCCAAGTTCCATCAACCTTTTGATAAAACTCTTACAATTATGACATGCTGGACCTGGCTTTCAGCAAGTTTCTCTTATGAAAGCTCTTAGGCATTTGAATAAAGCTACCTGTCAGTTCTTCAGAATCAATCCTGAATTTAAACGTTTGAGATTCTCCCCCCAAAATATCTTCACCAGCCAATAGGACCCCAGATCTTCCTTCCTTGAGTTGTTGATTTCCCAAAGTTGCACATGACTGAGTGATAACTGACGGCATCTAGGCCACATGGTTTGTTTCCTCACTAGACTGGATTGCTACATAAACACTTTAGGTATTTTGTTGAATCAATTAAATCACTCCTTCCCAACCCCAATGACTGTCCAGGAGTTACTGCCCTATTGGACCCAACAGGATAGTTTTACTTCAGCTTCTAGAGTAGGAATACTTGTCTATATGATCCAAAACTAAAATAGAAGGATGTCTCCCTTTAAAGAATCCTTCTAGCATATAAGCTATTTCTTACAACTAACATATTGTGAGCTTTAAAAAAATTATCTAAATAAGAGCCATGTGAGAAATTAAAATAATTTGGCAAATAGTCAAAATATAAAATTACAAATGAATTTATGACATTTCATAATTTTAAGCTTTGCCCAATTAAAAAGCAATTGAGATGAATCACCACCTGTTACATGAAAAGTTTAAGGAAAGAAAAATAATGTGCAGACAACAGCATCTGAATAGTTTTTAGCTGATAACATAATTCTTTTGGTATTGTTAACATATTTGGATCCTTCATTCAGATATGGGCTATGATCTTCACGAAAAGGTTTTAGGACATTATTCACTCATTTCAGTACAAATTTATCCTCATCTGATGCTCATCACTACCATACAGTTATTAAGATAAAAATGCATCAAATATTGAAAATCAATGAAGTCACAGAAAACATGATGAATGATCCAAAAGTACTGCATGCCATCTAGGCCAAGAACAAATTTCTGCTTTGATTATTTTATGGGCATATCTTTTATAATTAATTTAACTTGACAACTTAACATTTTTGCCCATCTATTGCATTTTCTTAATATAAAGATAAATTTCTAAGGCTATTACCCATCACTTGGTTAGACATATTTCTCCATATGGCAACATAAAGCCCATAACTTATTCAGTTTTCCTTAGTTTTTACCTAATGTCCTTTTCCTGTTTTAGGATCACATCCAAGGTAGAATACAGCATTTATTTATCTTTCTCCTTAGATTCCTATGGGTTGCACAGTTTCTCAAATATTACTTGCCTCTGTTGTCCTTGATAATTTGGGGGAGTACCAGCCAGATATTTTGTAAGATACCTCACTATTAGAACTTGTCTTACATTTTATTCATAATAAGACTGGGTTTATGGGTTAGAGGAGGAAGTAAATTGTAAAAGTAAATTGTCATTTTCATTACATCAGATCAAGGGTACATACTATCTGCAAATGATTAATGAATATAGATGTTGACCATGATTATCTGGTTGAGGTGGTGTTTGTCAGGTTTCTCCATTATAAAAGTACAGTATACTGTTTAGATGGAATTCACTGTGCACAGTCTGCCCCTGAGGAGTGGGAGTTATGCTCAGAGAAGGGCACAGTACCCAAATTAATTATTTGGAATTCATCTACACAGATTGATCTCCTCTGTCTAATTTATTACTTTATTTAATCAGTTATTTATATCAGTATGGACTCATAGACCATTACTTTACACTCTGGGCTATAATCCAAACTATTTTATTTTGTTGCTCAAATTGTTCCAGCTTTGGTCATTGAAACCATCTGGGCATGGAAATTTCTTTTTTGGAAGATCTTAAATTACTAACCAATTTATTTGGTATTTATATGACTATTCATTATATATTTCATCTTTTGCTTTATGCAATTTGTCCTTTTGTCCAAATTATTAAATTCATGTGTGTAGAGGTTTTTTAGTGGTAATATTTTATTATCCTCTTAATTTCTGCAGAATCTGTAAATATATCCTCTTGAATTTCTGATATTGGTTATGGGCATCTTCCTTGTTTTTCTTTGTCAGTCTTGCTGGAGATTTGCCAATTTTATTCATCTTTTTAAAAAAAAAACAAACCAGCTTTTATTGTAATTAAATTTTCCCTGTTGTTTTTATGTTTCCCTTCCCAGTAATTTATGGTTCAACATTATTATTTATTTCCTCATACTTACTTTGGGTTATTTTGTTTTCTTTTTTCCAGTTTCTTGAGGTGGAAGCTTTGATTATTTATTTATTTGTGTAATTATTTGATACTATAAATTTCTCCCAAAGCACTGCTCTAGTGGCATATCACAGATTTTGCTAAGTTGTATTTTCATTTTTATTTAGTCTAACATTGTTTTCTTCCTCTTTAGAATTATTTCTTGACATTATAGTTTTAGAAATGTTTTTAAAATTCCAGGTATTTAAAGATCTTCCTGTAACTTGTCTTTTATCAATTTCTAGTTTGATTTCATTATTATCAGAGAATATATTTTGCATGACTAAAATTCTTTTATAGTTGTTAAAAGTTGTTTAATGTCCCAGAGTATGACCTAACTTAATAAATACGTATACAATACACTTCAAAACAATATGTATTTTTCTATTGTTGTGTGGAATGCTTATTAATGTCAACTATATTGAATTAGTTGGTAGAATCCAGATATTCTCTGTTCTTGCTGACTTTCTTTCTACTAGGTCTATTTCACTGAGAAATGGGAAGAGCTAGAGCAGAACCATCTTTATGCAACAGATGAAATCCCATGTTGAGGATGGCAGAACAGCCTTGTACCACCCACCCCTGGACTACTATGTGAAAAGAAATACAAATTTATGTAGTTTTAAGCAGTTCTAATTAAGGATTTTTAATTTTTAAATTTCTTAGAATAACATTGGTTAATAATATTAAATAATTTTCAGGTATACAGTTATATAATTCAACATCTGTATACTGCATTGTGTGCTTACCACCCAAACTCAAGTCTCCTTCCCTTATCATCTATTGGACCCCATTTAACATTTTTTAAATTAAAAAACTAATTGTTTTCTTTTTTCTTCAATTGATTTTAACTTTTTTTAAAATTTTTTATTGTGTTACATGCATACATATCTTCCCATTGCCTGCCCCCCCTCCCAGGCATACCCCAACCTCCCAGTGTCTTGTGTTCATTGGGTATGCTTAGATGCATGCATACAAGTCCTTTGGTTGATCTCTTATCTACCCCACCTCTCCTTCATCTTCCTGCTGTAATTTGACAGTTTGATGCTTTAGAGCCTTTGTATCTATCCATTTGTTCATTAGTTTATAATGTTCTTTATTATCCACAAATGAGTGATATGTGGTGTTTCTCCTTCATTGACTGGCTGATTTCACTTAGCATAAGGCTCTCCAGAGTTCCATCCAGGTTGCTGCAAATGGATGGTGAGAATTCCTTCTTTTTAATGGCAGCATAGAATTCCATTGTGTAGATGTACCATAGTTTTCTGATCCACTCATGTGCTGACGGGCACCTAGGCTGTTTCCAATTTGTACCTATTGTAAATTGTGCTGCTATGAACATAGGGGTGCATAAATCCTTTCTGATTGGTGTTTCTAGTTTCTTAGGATATATTCCTAAGAGTGGGACTGCTGGGTCAAATGGGAATTCCATTTTTAGTTTTTTGAGGAAACTCCATACTGTTCTCCACAGTGGCTGCACCAGTCTGCATTCCCACCAACAGTGCACAAGGGTTTATTTTTCTCCGCATCCTGGCCAACACTTGTTGTTTGTTGATTTGTTGATGATTGCCATTCTGACTGGTGTGAGATGGTATTGCATTGTCGTTTTGATTTGCATCTCTCGGATAATTAGTGACTTTGAGCATGTTTTCATGTGTCTCTTGGCCTTCCTTCTGTCGTCTTTCGAAAAGGTTCTATTTAGGTCCATTGCTCATTTTTTTTATTGGATTGTTTATCTTCCTTTTATTAAGTTGTATAAGTTGGCTCTAGATGTTGGAAATTAAACCTTTATCAGTGATAACATTTGCAAATATGTTCTCCCATACAGTGGGCTTTCTCATTGTTTTGTTGATGTAATCCCATTTGTTTATTTTCTCTTTAGCTTCCATTGCCCTTGGAGCAGTATCAGTGAAGAAGTTCTTTCGGCATATGTCTGAGATTGTGCTGTCTGTGGATTCCTCTAATATTTTTATGGTTTCCCTTCTAATGTTTAAGTCCTGTATCCATTTTGAGTCTATTTTTGTATTTGGTGTAAGTTGGTGGCCCAGTTTCATTTTTTTGCATGTATCTGTCCAATTTTCCCAACACCATTTATTAAAGAGGCTGTCTTGGCTCCATTGTGTGTTCATGCCTCCATTGTCAAATATTAATTGAGCATAGTGGTTTGGGTGGATATCTGGATTCTCTATTCGGTCTATATGTCTGTCCTTGTGCCAGTACCAGGCTGTTTTGAGAACAGTTGCTCTGTAATATAGCTTGAAATCTGGTATTGAGATTCCACCTACTTTATTCTTCTTTTTTCAGGATTGCTATGGCTATTCGCGGTCTTTTTTTTGTTCCAGATGAATCTTTGAAGAGTTCTTTCTAGATCTGTGAAATACATCATAGGTATTTTAATGGGTAGAGCATTGAATCTAAAGATTGCTTTGGGTAGTATGGCCATTGTAATGATGTTGATTCTCCCAATCCATGAACATGGTATGCTCTTCCATCTGTTTACATGTTCCTCTCTCTTTTGTTTCAGTGTCCTGTAGTTTTCTGTATATAGTCCTTTTACCTCTTTAGTTAGGTTTATTCCTAGGTATCTTAATGTTTTTGGTGCGATGGTAATTGGGATTGCTTTTTTAGTCTCACTTTCTGTAATTTCACTATTAGTGTATAGAAATGCCACAGATTTCTTGGCATTAATTTTGTATCCTGCTACATTACCGAATTCATTTATTAAGTCAATTAGTTTTGGGATGGAGTCCTTTGGCTTTTTTATATACAGTATCATGTCATCAGCAAATAAAGACAGTTTTACTTCTTCTTTTCCAATTTGGATGCCTTTTATTGCTTCTTCTTTTCTGATAGCAATGGCTAATACTTCCAGTACTATGTCAAACAGGAGAGGTGAGAGTGGGCATCCCTGTCTTGTTCCTGTTTTTAGGGGAAATGGTTTTAGTTTTTGCCCATTGAGTATGATGTTAGCTGTGGGTTTATCATATATGGCTTTTATCATGTTGAGGTATGATCCTCCTATTCCCACCTTGCTGAGAGTTTTTATCAAGAAAGGGTACTGGATTATGTTAAATGCTTTTTCTGCATCAATTGATATGATTATGTGATTTTTATCTCTCAATTTGTTTATGTGATGTATCACGTTTATTGATTTGCAGATATTGTACCATCCTTGCATTCCTGGGATGAATCCTACTTGGTCAAGGTGTATAATCTTTCTGATGTACTGCTGGATCTGATTTGCTAGAATTTTGATGAGGATTTTGGCATCTATGTTCAGAGAGATATTGGCCTATAATTCTCTTTCATTGTGTTGTCTTTATCTGGTTTTGGTATTAGGGTGATGCTGGCTTCATAGAAAGTGTTTAGAAATGTTCCTTCTTCTTGAATATTTTTGAATAGTCGGAGGAGGATAGGTTTTAATTCTTCCTTGAATGTTTGGTAAAACTCTCCTGTGTAGCCATCTGGTCCCAGGCTTTTGTTTGCTGGAAGCTTTTTGATGATTGCTTCAATTTCTTCCATAGTTATTGGACTATTGAGCTCTTTAGATTCTTCCAGATTGAGTTTTAGAAGGTTATATTTTTCTAGGAATATGTCCATTTCTTACAGGTTGTCCAGTTTGTTGGAATAAAGTTGTTCATAGTATTTTTTTTAACAATCCTTTGTATTTCGGCATTGTCTGTTGTTATTTCTCCTCTTTCATTTCTAATTTTGTTTATTTGGGTCTTCTCTCTTTGCTTTTTGGTGAGCCTCGCTAGAGGTCCATCAATCTTGTTTATCCTTTCAAAGAACTAGCTCTTGGTTTTGTTGATCTTTTGAATTGTTTCTTTGGTCTCCATGTTGTTTATTTCACTCTGATCTTTACTATTTCCTTCCTTCTGCATACATTGGCCTTTTCATGTTTCTCTCTTTCTAGCTCTTTGACTTGTAGGGTAGGAAATTTATTACCATTGTTTTCTGTTTATTGCAGTAGGCTTGTAGAGCTATGAACTTCCCTCTTAAGACTGTTTTCACTGTGTCTCATAAATTTTGTATTGTTGTGTTGTCATTGTCATTTGTTGCCATGATGTTTTTTATTTCTTACTTGATCTCTCTGGTTACCCAGTCATTGTTTAATAGCATGCTGTGTTAGTCTCCATGTGTTTGATTTCTTTGTATTGTTTTTATTGTAGTGTATTTCCAGTTTTATGCCACTGTGATCTGAGAAAATGCTTGATATGATTTATATCTTCTTGAATTTGAAGAGACTTTTCCTATGATCCAACATACAGTCTATCTTTGAAAATGACCCATGTTCACTGGAGAAGAATGTATATTCTGTGGGTTTGGGGTGAAATGTTCTGAAGATGTCAATTAATTCCATATGGTCTAGTGAATCATTTAGGATTGATGTTTCTTTGCTGATATTTTGTTTAGAGGATTTTTCCAGTGGTGACAGTGGGGTATTAAAGTCTCCTACTATGATTGTATTGCTGTCAATCTCTCCCTTAATATCCTCCAGGAGTTTGTTTTATGTATTTAGGTGCTCCTCTATTGGGTGTGTATATGTTTACCAGAGTTATTTCTTCTTGTTGGAATGTTCCCTTTAGTATTATGAAGTGGCCTTCTTTATCTCTTGTTATGGCCCTCACTTTGAGATCTAATTTATTAGATATAAATATTTCAACCCCAGCTTTTTTTTCATTTCCATTTGCCTGAAATACCATTTTCCATCCCTTCACCCTCAATCTGTGTGCATTTCTTTTCCTGAGGTGGGTTTCTTATAGACAGTAGATAATATGGATCATGTTTTCTTATCCAATCATTTACCCTATGTCTTTTGATTGGAGCATTTAATCCATTTACATTTAAAGTTATTATTGATAGGTACCTATCTGTCACCATTTTTAGTCTTTGCCCTGGAGTTCCTTCTTTGCTTCCTATATCTTTTTTTTGCCAGTAGACCCTTTAACATTTCTTGCATTGCTAGTTTGGTGGTAAGATATTCACTTAGTCCTTTTTTTGTCTGTGAAGCTACTGATTTCACCTTCAATTTTGATTGAAAGCCTTGCTGGATACAATATTCTTGGATTCAGACCCTTCCTTTACATGACTGTATATTTCACTCCATTCCCTTCTTGTCTGATGCGTTTCTGTTGAGAAATCAGTAGCTAGTCTTATGGGGGTTCCTTTGTAGGTAACTTTCTGTTTCTCTCTGGCTGTTTTTAAGATTCTTACTTTGTCATTGGTGTTTGCCAATTTAATTATAATGTGCCTCAGTGTCGGTTTTTTGGGGTTCATTTTGCTTGGGACTCTGTGAGCTTCTTGGATTTGTGTGCGGTTTTTCTTTCCTATATTGGGGAAGTTTTCTGTCATTATTTCTTCAAACAGGTTTTCTATTCCTTGCTCTGTTTACACTCTTTCTGGCACCCCAATTATGCAGATGTTGTTTTGTTTTGTGTTATCCCAAAGTTCCCTTAGGCTCTCCTCTTGCTTTTTAATTTTTTTTTTTCTAGAAGCTGCTGTACTTGGGTATTTTTTTCTACCGTGTCTTCTAGCTCACTGATGCATTCCTCTGCTTCTTCTAGTCTACTTTTGATGCTTTCTATTGAGTTCTTTATAACAGTGATGTCATTTTTCATTTCTTCTTGATTTTTCTTCATTTCTTCTTCATTTCTTCTTGGCTCTTACTCACATTGTCGATTTTGTCTTCCATTCTTTTCAGCCACCTTTTGACCATTTTTCTGAACTCTTTCTCTGGCAGGTCTATTTCTTCTTCTATTTCATTTACTTCCTTTTCTGGTGATACCTGCTTTTCTGTCATGTGTGGGCTGTTTCTTCGTCTGCCCATGGTCTTTCTTCTCCAGGTGTCTGGTTATTAGTTCTCTCTCCTACATTGATTTAAAGGCAGAAACTACAACACGACCAGGTATAATACACAAGGGTCTGAAAGGAAATGTACTCATGATGTTAATAACCATGAATAAGGTGACCACCAATAAAGACAGATTAGGGGTAAGTAGAGAAAAAAAAGAGAAAGATACAGAAAAAAGAAAAGAAAGAAGTGCCAAAATCAAATTAGGAGAAGGGAGAAAAAAAAATATATATATATATAATTTTAAAAAGAAGAATAAAATAGAAAGAGAAAGAAAGTCAGATAGAAAAGAAAGAGAAGAAGAGAGAAAAGGGGAACAAGTTATAGATGTGAAGAGGAAACTCCAATAGAACAGACACTAATCCCAAGAAATGCCGGCAAAAAGTACCTGGAAATTAATACAAACTACCAATAACAACCAATATCAAGGGAGGCAAGGAAAAAGATAGGTAAAAAAGAAACCAAAACAAAGCAAACAAAAAGCAAAATAAAACAGGTAGAATAAGCAAAAACAATCTCACAAAAAAGTATAAAAAAATCAATATAATCACCGTTCAGGCAAACAACAACAAAAGGACATAAATAAAAACAATTTTTTGGATAGTGAAGACAAGAAGAGAGAGGTTTGTATAGACTTGAAGTACAAGATTTGAAATTAGATATATAAGTGGGGTGAAATTTTAACCAGGTAAAGAAAAAGAATAGGGAGAATCTAAATTTGGAAAAGGGAAAGAGAAACAAGACAACAAAATGGGGAAAGTTAGGAAAAGAGTGTTGACATAAAGGTGGAGTTGAGATAGAGTAAAATTATGCTAAAAGAAAGATGAAAATAGAATGTAGAACTCTAATTCCAAAGTAAAATTATGAGCAAATAAAATGACACTTTTTTTCCAAAATGGTAAAATAGTAATAGTAGTAATACTAGTTGAAAATAAAAATGTAATAATTAAAAAGGTAAAATCAATTTGGGAGAAAAGAAAAAAAATAGTTTTTTAATTAAAATATGCAAAAAAATAAAATAAAATAAAAAATAGAATGGGCAGTAGTGGAGGTCATTCACTTCTACTATTGTTCTGTTTAACACTCCTGTTTCCCAGTCAGGAGGGTATTGCAGTTCCCTGTGTTCCACTGCTGAGGTGTCTTAATCTCTATTCTTTTGTGATTATGCGAGAGTCAATTTGTGAGTCATCCACTGGGTGGCAGTGTTTTGAAATTGACCTCTGAGACTAAGCACAGGACCTCTCTAGCCTGTGCTTAGATCCTGCTACTCTGTGGTTCTCAATACCAGTTTGTGGGGATGGGTTGCCCCAGAGCTGATTCTCTGATGGTAACTCTGCGCTCCAATCCCCAGGTTCCGGAAAAACACCCTTCCCCTGCAGTCTCTCAGGATGTCTCCAATTGCATGATGCTATGTATTAGGCTTAGCAATCAAAAGCCAGGGTCTGAAGAGGAGAGTGCTGTCTGTGCTCTCTCCCTTCCCTGCTCCTGTTCAAGCAGCCGGGACACTGTAATAACTCCCAGGCTGTCCTTCTGCCTCAGATCAAAATAGATTGCTTTCGAGAGCTCCCCTCTGTTAATAGTTCTGAGGGTCCCCTTCCACATTTAGGGTCACACCCTGCCCCACATCCACGGATTTCTCTTTAGAGCAGCTTTCCCCCAGTCCAGTTCCCACAGTGTGTGCATCTCTATTCTGCGGGAGAGGAGACCTCACTTTATCCCAGGCAAAATCTGACCTTTCCGTGTGGCGTATGGAACTCCTCTGAGTCCCAGTGTTTGCACCAATTAGAGAGCAGTGTTCTGGGTACCCCGGCTGTTCATTGGGTGCTGCAGCTGTAGCTTTTCTGACCTCCATAGACATCCACTTCCCCCTGCAAGATGGCGCGATCTCCACCTTTGCCCTGGTGGCTCTTGTAGACAAAAATCCTGTGGCAGTTGGGCTGCCTGGCCAGGAGAGCCCTGTCCAGCAGTCCCCCACATTCTCCTGGAGGATAACTGACTCTTAACTTGCCAACAAACACTCACAGTGCAACTCTTAGTTGCTCTCTCTCCCTCTGCACAGCGACAAAGCTCCAGACGCATCCGTCTATTCCACCGTCATTTTTCCTTTTCCCCTTTACCCTTTTTATCCTCCCCCAGTCACTTTTTCTTTGATAGCTACCATTCTGTTGTCTCTAACTATGAGTTCATTAATTTTTATTTCTTTATTTATGTATTGTTTTTTGTTTTATATCCCATATATGAGTGAAACGATATGGTACTTGTCTTTTTCCATCTGATTTATTTCACTTAGCATGATACTATCAAGATCCATCCATGTTGTCACAAATGGCAATATGGCAATACTTCATCATTTTATAGTTGCCTCCACTTAAGGCAACAAAGTTTTAATGGCTGTGTATTTGTGTGTCTGAGTCATACCTTCTATATCCAATCATTTGTTAAAGTACACTTAGGTTGTTTCATGTCTTGGTTACTGTGAATAATGATGCAATGAACATAAGGGTACATATATCTTTACAAATATGTGTTTTCAATTTTTTTCTAGTAGATCCCCAGAAGAATGATTGGTAAGTCATCTGGTAGCTCTATTTTTAATTTTTTGAGGAACCTTTATACTATTTCTCATAGTGGCTGCACCAATTTATATTCCCACCAGCAGTGTAAGAAGGTTCCCTTTTTTCCATATCTTGAGGGGATATTTTACTGCTATTTTTTTTAGCTTATATTTTAACACATACCACAATTATAAGAAGTTAATTAGGTTTATATATTTAGTCATAGATAAAACTCAAATACACAATTTTCAGTAAAAAAAGTGAGTTGCTGAAAGGTTTATATAGGTTTATGAAAAGGTGTACAAGAAAATTACATATTATTGACATATATAAGAAAATTATTTTTAAATCTGAATGGTAAACATGTATATTTATCATAAGCTTGTCTAAATTTTTATAAATATTTGAAATATTTTACAACTAAAAATTAATTAAAAACAACAGCCTTCATGGAGAAAGTGATATTTGCCTTGAAGGACATATAAGATTTACACAGTCATAATTTATCAGTTTGTATTGGTCTCCTACTGTTGCTGTTACAAATTACCACAAAATTAGCAGTTTGAAATAACACAGTTTATTTTATGATATTCAAGGTTAGAAGTCTAAGTAGGTCTCACTGGACTAATATGAAGATGTCAGCAGGGCTGTGTTTTTCTAGAGGCTCTAGGAGATGATCTGTTTTCTTACCTTTTCCAGCTTAGAGGCTGCCAACATTAATTAGCTCCTGGTACCTATCCATCTTTAAAGCCAGCAATGGTGGGTCCTTTCCTCTCTCTCTTTCTGACTCTTCTGCTTCCCTTTTCCCCATTTATATACTGTGTGATTACATGAGGCCCACCTTGGATAATCTCATTATCTTAAAGTCAGCTGATTAGCAACTTTAATTTCATTTGCAACCTTAATTCCCTCTTGCCATATCCTGTCTAATAAAAGAGTAATATGCAAACTGATCATACCTTTGCTACACCCACAAGCCATGCCCACCAACCACGCCCACCAGCCAATCAGAGGGAGTATGCAAATTAACCCAACCAAGATGGCTACAGCCACAGAAAGAGCAGAAGGGAGGCTTGGGTTGCCCTTGGCAATGGAGGAAGCCAAGCTTTCCACAAACCCTATCCCACCCACACCTTCGCTTAAGGCAACAAAGTTTCAATGGCTGTGTGAGCGGAAGGCTTGGCTCTGCTCCAGGCTACAAAGTTTCAATTGTAGAAGATAAATAAATCCCAGATACTAGGGTCTCCACTTGGGTTGGGGGAGGGGTGGAGGAAGAGGTACAGGAGGGGAGTCGGGCCCTCACCCAGGCCACCCCATGCCCCAAGGGAACACCCACCCTGATCCAGGACATCCTTCAGGGCAAACAAGCTGGTCCCCACCCATGCACCAGGCCTCTATCCTATCTAATAAAAGAGTAATATGCAGATTAACCATCACTACAACACACAAGATTGCTACCTCCATGTGGTCAAAGATCCTGCCCTCATATGGACACAAGATGGCCACCACAAGATGGCCAACAGGGGAGGAAAATTGGCAGGAACCAGGCCTACAAGGGAGGGCAGTTGTGAGTGATCAGGCCAGTATAGGGGAGGGCAGTTGGGAGGGATCAAGCCTGCAAGGGAGGGCAGTTGAGGGTGATCAAATCTGCAGGGTAGGGCAATTAGGGATGACCAGGCTGGCAGGGGGCTAGTTGGTGGTGACCAGGCCTGCAGGGGAGGGCAGTTAGAGGGAAACAGGCTGGGAGGGTGCAGTTAGGCATCTATCAGGCTGGCAGGGGAGTAGTTACGGGGTGATCAGGTTGGCAGGCAGAAGTGGTTAGGGGCAATCAGGAAGGCAGGCAGGTGAGCAGTTGGGAGCCAGCAGTCCTGGATTGTGATAGGGATGTCCAACTGCTCGTTTAGATCTGGTAGGATTGGGCTTAAACGGGCAGTCGGACATCCCTCGAGGGGTCCCATATTAGAGAGTGCAGACTGGGTGGGGGGTGCCCATGCACAAATTTCATGCACTGAGCCTCTAATAGTATAATAATATTCATAGGGGATTAAGCTATGGATATCTTTGGGAAGCCATTATACTACCTACCAGTGAGTCCATTGGTATTCTTTGTTTACAAGCAATTGAAATTGTCTCTAATGTATGCAGATAGGGAATTTATTAGGTGGATATAAGGTTAGCTCATAAAATTACAGAAAATCTGAATAATTTTACATTAAAAAAGGATGTGAAACAGAGCAGTTTTGGATATATAGAAAATAGAAGATAATTGATAATCTTTTTAAAATGTTTTTACTGTTTAAAGTATTACATATAGTAGTACATATATCTCCTTTTTTTTTTACCCATTGACCTTCCCCTAGTCTCCCCTACTCCCTGTCACCTGCCCTCATAATTTTTTAAATAAATACCACTATCTTGATGAATCAGCTCCAACTTTGTTTTATTCATATGCTGCTCAAGATTTAAATTTCAGGGAGAGATAGAATCTGACTGACTTGCTTTGAGGAATGTCTCTTCTCCTTAGCCAGAGCTGGGATGAACACCTTGTCAAGGTTATATGCAATGAGAAGTGGTTCTTCCTCAAAGGAAAATCTAGATATTGTTACCAGAAGAAGGAGAATGTATGTTAGGCAAGCAAAATGAGGCCCACTGTAGTAGGGAGAGTCATTTGGGGTAATAATAACAGAGTCTGTTAGGTTGTAGTGGGATTATAATAAACTGCATATTTTATGAATGTTTAGTTTGGATAAATTAAATAGACTTCACAGATATCAACAGGAAAAAAGGCTCTGGAGTATATATCTGTCCCTGAGTGCAAAGGGGAAGATCTCACCAATGTTACAGGGAAGAGGCAGCTATCACATTTTGAAGAATGAAAACTAATGTAATTGGAACTGTAGTTAAGGAAGCTCAGGTTAATGGCTTTGGTCGGAAATGGAATAGGAAGTTAGATTCAGAGCACAGTATGCCATTAGTAGCTATGAACAAATCTTACCTAGTTTTTTTCCACACACTCCTGTATAGGAAACTGAACTTATAGTTAGTAAAGACTACTCTGGTTTCCTAGAAAGCAATGATTTCTCCAGATCCGTGGGGAAGGAGACAAAATTCAAGTTTTTTTATGATGACAGAATTAAAAACACCCACACACAGACTCAGCATAACCTCCCACAATGACTACCACAGAAGCAAGTGTACACACTGCCTTTTTATCCTACTCTTTGCATTTTTGTCTATCAGACCTCTTAATTATCTATCTCATTGTTCTTCCTATCCCAGTGGTTGGCAAACTCATTAGTCAACAGAGCCAAATATCAACAGTACAACAATTGAAATTTCTTTTGAGAGCCAATTTTTTTTTTACTTAAATTTCTTCTAATGCCACTTCTTCAAAATAGACACCCAGGCCGTGGTATTTTGTGAAGTATCGCATTCAAGGGGCCAAAGAGCTACATGTGGCTTGTGAGTTGCGGTTTGCTGACCACTATCCTATCCCATAGCCATTTCCCCCCAGATACTTGGTGAAGGAATTATACATTCATCTTAGCTAAATTATTTAACTTAGAATATGCATCACATAAAATTGCTAGGGGACTTTCAAGGAAAGTAATATTTTATAAATCACACTTTTGAATGTTGATGTTTAAGATTCACAAAGAGAAATTACTACGTTAAGTTAATTAAGGTAAAAAATGTTTACAACTTACATGATAAAGATAAAAAGAATTCTTGGTCAGAGCTACTCCTCAAATTCTAGAATGTGAAGCTCAAGCTCTGAATCTGAAAAGAAATGTGAAGTAATAACAGGTACTATCAATGTATCATCATCACTGCCTAGAAATATTTTCCTCTTGCTTCTGAAACATCATCCATTTTTATCTGGATTATAACAGCTCCTCTTCTGCCTCCCTTGTTTTTCTGGCCAGTGGAACAGATGAGTCATTTTACCATCTGGGCTAGAGGAAAAGGAGATGTATAGCTGAATAAAGCTGATGTTTGCTTACTTAACATCTATATAATGATGCCTCTACAGTCTAAAATATCTCTCCTTCTCAGTGTCTTAGGCTCTTTCCAAAACAAAATTAGAGGGTATACTACAAAAGCAATTTATTGGTACATATTTTGACAAACTTCAGGTAACATTGAATTTTCAAAGATTTGGTAATGGCTGAAAAAAGCTGAATTAAATTAATTTAGCAAAATATATAACATCATATAGTTTTTGAAATGCCAATCAAAATTCTAAATAACACAACTCCCCCAAAACAAGATGAGCACTTAAAGAGGTAATGCCAGTCTTTGCTGAGAGGTAGATTTAAGGTTGTCCAGAGGCTGTAGGTTTTCACTTCACAGTGTGTGTGTGTGTGTGTGTGTGAAAGTATATTTTACTAACACCAGGATACAGTAAAATTGTCACATATTTTCCTCATAGTTTATAGACCAAACATATAGATTATATGTAGAATGTATTTCATTATGAGACCTGTATTTAAGACATTGTAAAACAGATAATCAATTTTTGCTTGTGTAAGATTAGAGTATTCCTTTTCATAGAGTTAATGCAAGCCATTTAGTTCATAGCTTCATATTGTTTTATTGTGTACACATGACTTTATGTTTTTTTCATTTTTAAAACATGGATGAGAATTTCAGTTACCTGAAGATACAAGACTACTAATAAAATAGCCCTAGTACTGACAAGCATTGCTGATGAAAGGTGACAGAGGCTGTGATGAATCCATTAATCAAGTTGTATTAGGTATAGTTAAGGGAACTGGTAATGTTCAGTATGAAAACAGTTGACATAGGTATAAATAGAATCTCAGAAATTTAGAGCTGCAAGAGATCTTATTCAGATCATTTACTCCAAATATTTCATTGTGCAAAAAGGATAATATGGTAACTTCTTTTAGATTATAGAATTAGTTCATTAGAATCAAGATTATAATGGAAATCTCACATCAGTTCAGTATTCTTTTCCTATTATCCTTCTGCATTTCCATGGCAGCTGACCTTAAATTTCAGAAATGCTGCCATCATCATCATTATTATCAATATCATCATCATTGATATTTATTGACTACTCATTATGTGCTAGTTTCTGACATAAGCACTTTGTTATTTCTTGTGCATCACAATAACTCTTATGGGTATAATCCTCATTTTCCAGTTATAGAAAACCAGAATTAGAGAAGTAACCCAGCCAGTAAGAAAAAAGCCAGAAATTAAATGTTGGTTTGACTCCATCAGTTGAAAAACATTTAACTACACTAGTCTCCCCTTATTTGTGGAGAATACATTCCAAGACCTCCAGTGGATTCCTGAAACCACAGATAGTACCAAACCCTATATACTATGTTTTTGTTTTTTTTTTTAATTTTACATACATACCTTTTCACTTAAAGGGGACACGGTATGGCTTCTCTTTGGCATATCTGAATTGTCAGCATCAGTACTCATGAGTTTTGGGGCCATTATTGCTGGAAAACAAACATTGTCTCACTATGAACAGGAGACCAGAAGGCTGGTCAACTTTAATTGCTCTGAAAGGTCAGAGCTAATCACTCACTGTTTAGTTGAAGCATTGTTAGCTGAAGCAGCCTCTACCTGTTTGTTTCATGTTAATTTCTGTTATTGTAATTTCCTGTCTAAAGGCTATGGGAGTGTCCCAAAGCCTTAAGAAAAGGGAGAAAAGGGCCAGAGCAAGTGGTAGTCCTTTCCACTAAGCTCCCGCCTGGCCCCCCAATATCACCAAATCAATATTTTCTAGTCTCTCTTTTCGTTTGCATGCAGCCTCCTTCAGAACCTGAACCCTGAACCACGTGGGACGTGGAAAGAGGTTCCCACATATTATTAAGTAAAATAAGGGATATTTAAATAAAAGTTCTGCTATATCATGAAAATCAATCTGATAACCAGGATAGCTACTAAGTGACTAAGGATGGGAGTGAATACAGTGTGGATATGATGGACAAAGGAATGACTTATATACCAGGCAGGACAAGTTGGATGGTATATGATTTCATTATGCTACTTAGAGCAACAAGCATAAACTAGAGCCCCAGTGCATGGATTTGTGCACTGTTGGAGGCGTGGCCTGCAGAGATAGGCTCATGTGGGAGTACCACTCAGCCAGGTCAGCCAAGTGGCTGTGGACTTGCCCTCTCAGTGGCTGCTCTCTGGTCCAGCATCTTCCGGAGCACTTGCCTCTCCAGGGGCCCTGGTCTGGGTCAGGCCCAGGGACAATAACATTGAGAGGTGGCAGCCACGAACCCATCTCCCAGCTCTGGGGTAAGCTCTGCGAGCCTGGTGCCAGCAATGCATGGCCTGCAGGCATCCAGAGGAGGTGGCAGGGAGTGAGGAGGAGGAGCTTGGGGCAAGGAGGTGACAATCACAGCCCAGGTTCCTGCCCGTGGACTAGGGTTCGCTGGAAGCAGTTATTCATCCCAGTCAGCTGAGCGATGATCCTACTGACCACCTGCATTGAGCATGTGCCTCCTGGTGGTCAGTGCGCATCATAGCGACAGATGTTGCTCTGGTCATTCTGCCATTTGGTCACTGGGGTTTTATTATATAGGATTGTTTATTCTTGAATTGTCCATTTAATATTTTCTAACTTCAGTTGACCATGGGTTACTGAAAACCCAAAATGCAAAGCCATAGATAAGGGGGACTACTGTACTGGGCTCTATTCTTGAATACCCAAAGCCATTAGATCTGGGACACATAGGTAGATTTTATAAGAAAAATTTCATCTTATATAAGAAGGAAATTTCTGATAGTCCACTTCTAATAATTCAGAGTTGGAATGAAACCCTATTTTAATGAGCTCCCCAAATACTGTAAATGTTGAAATGAATCTTGAGATAAGATTTCTACATTGAGTAAGGAGCGAGACCTATTGATATCAATTCTTTCTTCTAAATCTTTTTTTAAAAATCTTTTTACTAATCATCTGATAAATTATTTTGTATATCATAAACTATGTATATTTTACAATTATGATGATTAGGAGAATATACATTTTAAATATATCTAAACATTCACATGTCTGAAATTCGTGCTGCATGTTGGTTCTAAAAAATGGTTATTTGCTCTAAAGTGGATATTTATAATTTCTTTTTGCTACTTGGAATCTAAACTTTTTCCTATTTGAGGAATTCCCTGCTATATAAATCTCTAGGGGAAGCAGAGATTCCCATTTTAGTAGCAAAAGTGCCAGTACCTTCTTTCCTATCCTCTATTGGTACATGACTTAGGCTCTGGTAATCAAAGTCCTCCTGGGACTTTGAAGCAGGAGTTAATGATGTAAAGAAGCATAGTCAAGGGAGAATTTATTGGCAACAAGAGCAGCCAATTTTGATTGGCACAGTTGTCAGGAGCACCATCCTGTGTTGGTGTGGACTGTGTCATCTGGTGTTCTGGGGGCAGCAGTGTGCTCAACAGCCTGGTTATGTCTCATGCTTAGATTATGGTTTTGCATGCTCAGCCTTCATTTGTGGCTGCCCATTTCAAGCTTGCTTTTCCAGTCTTTTCTACACTTCTGGCAGGAACCCAATATCTTTTCAAAAAATTCCTTTTTCTCTTTAATTAACTAGTTATGGTTCATTACAACCCTAACTCAGATATTTCCCATAATAAGGAAATGGAATTCATCACTTTCAGTTTAACTATGCAGTCTTTTTATCTTATAAGTATAAGATTTATTAGCACTTAAGTGAATCTCTACTATTTTTACTATTATGTGCAAGGCAGTGCACATGATACAGAGAATGTCCTCTCACTTTGAATAGTCTATTATGTTAATTATACTATTATGAAAAGTCTAGTATGCTCAAAACATCGTTATCGCCTCTTCTTCCTGAATCTTCCAAGTTATCTCCTCTTCTTCTTGAAAATAATACTAAAGAAATTTAAAAGAATAAACCCTAAAATATAAAGATAATTGGAGGAAAGGCATCAGCACATGAGAGCTTTCAACAAATTTTAAGAAAATAGAAATCAATGGGAGCAATATAAATCATGGAGCCAGGAAGAAAAAAGCTAAAAACTCAAGAATACTTGGAAGGAATTATAGCTGACATGGAAAATCAGCAAACATAAAGAACCCTAGAGATAGCTACTATTTCAGCACTGGCCAGTGTGGCTCAATTGTTTGAGCTTTGTCCCATGCACCTAAAAGTTGCTGATTTGATTCCCAGTCAGAGCACCTGCCTAAGTTTGGGGCTCAATCCACCATGAGGGACATTTGGGAGGCAGCCAATTGATGTCTGTAGAAGATACAGACAAAACTGAAAAAAAGGTTATTGAAAACTATATATAAGTACTGAACAATATACATGAGCCACATATATAATTTTGAATGTTATTGTAGCCAAAGTAAAAAAGAAACAGTGAAATTAACTTTGATATATTTTAATTAATATTTCAATATGTAATCAATGTAAAATTATTACTGCAATATTTTCTTCTTCTTTTGTACTAAATTTTACAATCTGGTGCGTATTTTACACATCTATGCATCTTAATTCAGATTACCTACATTTCAAGTGTTCAGTAGCTACATGTAGCTAATGGCTACTATATTGGACACTGTAATTCTATATGAAATTCCATGCAGAAAAAATAAAAGTCAAATGTCTATCTCTAAGACAGAAAAGTGAAATCTCTTTCACTCCCCTGAAGAAATTGAATGACCCTGGAGCAAGATTTTTGTGTTTTAATATTTATGGTCCTCTCAGCAAGAGAGCTAACTAACTCTCTTTAGAGTGGGGTTTTTTCAGGCTGTGTCCCAGATTTACTGAATCAAAATTATTTGAGCTGGGGCCCAGCACAAAACAAAGATACTCTTGTCCTGCTTGATTATTTGTGCTGCAAGCCTTGGTTGGAAAAATCTAATCTGGAATTCTGTGACAGTCCAAAGTTAGGGAGTGAGGCATTCATTTTGTTGATGTAGATTTTGGTGAAGATGATATGGTTCCGGATCTGGGAACTACAGTGATGGTTTCCTTGAATTGCCAAATCGTTTTGTTGTGTGTGTGTGTTTTTTTTTAATTTCTTTATTGATTAAAGTGTTACATATGTGTCCTTAATCCCCCTTTAGCCTCCATCCCTGCCACTCATGCACTCGCCCCGCTGTTATCTGTGTCCATTGGTTAGGCCCATATGCATGCATACAAGTCCTTTGGTTGGTCTCTTCCCCTTACCCACACCCTCTACTACCTTCCCTCCAAGTAAGATGTTTCTCTGACTCTGGAACTGTTTTTGTTCATCAGTTTATGTTGTTCATTATATTCCACAAATGAATGAGATCCTGTGATACTTATCTTTCTCTGACTGGCTTATTTCACTTAGCATAATGCTCTCCAGTTCCATCAATGTGGTTGCAAATGGTAGGAATTCCTTCTTTTTTAGCACAGCATAGTATTCCATTGAGTAGATGTACCACAATTTTTTAATCCACTCATCTGCTGATGGGCCCTTAGGCTATTTCCAAATCTTAGCTGTGGTAAATTGTGCTGCTATGAACATAGGGGTGCATGTTTCTGATTGATGTTTCTAGCTTCTTGGTATATATTCCTAGAAATAATATTTCTGCGTCAAATGGGAGTTCCATTTTTAGTTTTTTGAGGAAACACCATACTGTTCTTCACAATGGCTGCACCAGTCTGCATTCCCACCAGCAGTGCACCAAGGTACCTTTTTCTCTGCATCCTCACCAATATTTGTCATTTATTGATTTGTTGATGATAGCCATTCTGACAGGTGTGAGATGGTACTACATGGTTGTTTTGATTTGCATCTCTCAGATAATTAGTGACTTTGAGCATCTTTTCATATGTCTCTTGGCCTTCCCTCTATCTTCGTTCAAAAAGTCTCTATTTAGATCAGTTGCCCATTTCTTGATTGGATTGTTTATCTTCCTTTTGTTGAGTTGTATAAGTTCCCTGTAAATGTTGGAGTAAACCCTTATCTGTGATAACTTTGGCAAACATGTTCTCTCATGTAGTGTTAATTTTTGTTGTTTTGTCGATGGTTTCTTTTGCTGTGCAAAAGCTTTTTATTTGATGTAGTCCCATTTGTTTAGTTTCTCTTTAGCTTCCATTGTCCTAAGAGCAGTATCAGTGAAGAAGTTCCTTCGGCATATGTCTGAGGTTTTTCTGCCTGTGCATTCCTCTAGTATTTTTTATGGTCTCCTGTCTTATGTTTAAGTCCTTCATCCATTTTGAGTTTATTTTTGTGTAAGCTGGTGGTCTAGTTTCATTTTTGTGCATGTATCTGTCCAATTTTCCCAATATAATTTATTAAAAAGACTGTCTTGACTCCATTTTATGTTCATGCTCCTTTGTCGAATATTAATTGAGCATAGTGGTTTGGGTCGATTTCTGCGTTCTCTAGTCTATTCCATTGATCTATATGTCTGTTCTTGTGCCAGTATCAGGCTGTTTTGAGAACAGTGTTTTGTAACACAGCTTGAAATCTGATATTGAGATCCCACCTGCTTTGTCTTCTTTTTTAGGATTGCTGCAGTTATACGGGGTCTTTTTTTTATTCCAGATGAATTTTTGGAGAGTTCTTTCTAGGTCTGTGAAATATGCCATTGGTATTTTAATGGGGATTGCATTAAATCTATAGATTGCATTGGGTAGAATGGACATTTTGATGATGTTGATTCTCCTAATCCATGAACATGGTATGTTCTTCCATCTGTTTATATTTTCCTCTATCCTTTTTTCAATGTCCTGTAGTTTTTTTGCATATAGGTCTTTTACCTCTTTAGTTAAGTTTATTCCTTTGTATTCAGTGCTGTCTCCCTGCATGAGTATAGGATCTGGTCACAGAAAACAATCTCCCCAAGGTTGTGCACCTATGCTCAAATTTAGGACTGCCTTCCTGCCTGGGCACAGAGACTAGTCACGGGAAACAAACTTCCTGTGTCTGACCCCAAGACTCAAAGTCAGGCAGAGTTGCCACTGCTTTGTGTGTGCAGAAAGTCTTAGTATGGATGGGGTATAGTAGTTTCTATGTCCCTGCTGCACAGGCAGCAGGGGAGGGGGATTGGCTTTGTGACTCACAGAAATCTGTGACTGGGTCCCAGAGTTCTGGTGTCCCTGGGTCTGTAGCTCTGGTGGCAGGTCTTCTCCCAGAGTGGCTATAGGGTGCTGGTTTGCTTCTGAGACCAGACTGGGTGGTGGCAAGGGTAGGATCTAGTCTCAAGCAGTTCTGTTCTTCAAGATGATGTGGTCTCTGTGCCACTGGTGTCCTCCCCAAAGTATTTGCGGCAGCCAGGGAATTTTGCCATTTAAGACTGCCCAGATTGGCAGCCCCTTAGAGGAACTGCAGAATCTAACTGTCCCTATTTCACTCACACACACAGCCACACACGTGCACACACACCTCTATCGCTCCCTTACTCTCTCACACACTCTCCCTCCCTCCCTTCCTGCCAGTCGCCATCTTGCCTCCAAGCTCCAAACAGGTCTTAATCCTCTGTGTTTCTTCTCATGGCAAGGGCAAAAGTTCTCCTGGTGGCCCAGCTTTGTAGTCTGACTTTGAGATAGTTCTTGGAAGCCCAAATTAGAGCAAATTTCATCAGCCCTCCTTGTATATCATATAGTAAGTCTTTTTCCCTTCCTTAAACTTTCTGGAGAGGATTGAATTTTCTGAAATGGATCCTAAATGATACAGTAGGTATCATTTAGATACCTGCATAACCCATGGCCTATGATTCTTGGGAGAATGAAACACAAGGTGAGCTTTACATTATCCTGGCCTTTTTCCTATGAGCATTTACAAAAATTGAGGTGCCAAGGACTAGAGTTAAGTAGAACATGGTACACAGAGGAGATAAGGGGTTAGAGTACAAAGTTGCCCAATATGGCTGAACTTAAATGGAAAAAAATCTCCAAGAGGAGGGAACTGCAAAGAAGTAACTCAAAACCTTCACATTAATTCCCATTAAGCCATTGGCTGACCTTAAATGATGCATACAAAGAGCAAGAAACCCAGCAGAAAACAGCAACTGAGATAATGAAGAGCTGAGTAGAGATTTCAGCAGGCATATGGTCAGTCTGTAGGTCAAAGATAGGAATTTATATTCTGCCATATGAGAGAGAGAACTTGGTAAATATCTTGGCTTTCAGTTGAGACCCTAGAAGGATGCCATTCTAAGAATTAGAACCACACCGTAGAAATAAGAGCTACTTCCTAAGAGTAAAGACAAAACTGAAATAGACTAATCCTAACATAGCCTAAAATTAAGTCTTCCATAAATTCAAGGTGATCTGTTGGTAGATCACGATCATTAATCACTAGGTCACTTCCATGTTAGGTCACTAAAAACCTTAGAAATATTTCACATTCTTCCTCTATTCTACTGGCTAGATATTGATGCTCAGACTTATAGTGAAAACCATGCATTGGAAGCACAGGCCCCTGAAGGTGAAGCTGAGCTTCCCCATCCATCCTACTGAATGGGCTTTTAATAATAAATAATGTTGTATTATGCTACTGATATTTGAGCATTTTATCTGTTACACTGGCTTAATTATTTATCTCTGTATTTATCATCTCATTGAAATATTTTCACAAAGGTATAATTTTATTGTCTCTATTAGAGACCCGGTGCATGGGGGGGGGGGTGGCTGGAGAGTGGGGGAAGGGAATGTCCCTCATCTCAGCCTGCACCCTCTTCAAAATGTGACTCCTCGAGGAATGTCCAACTGCCTGTTTAGGCCCGATCCCACCAGGCAGTAGGACATCCCTCTTATAGTCCAGGACTGCTGGCTGCCAACCGTTCCCCTGCCTACCTTCCTGATTGCCCCTAACCACCTCTGCCTGCCAGCCTTATCATCCCCTAACCACTCCCCTGCCAGCCTGGTTGATGCCTAACTTCTCCCCTCCTGGCCTGATTGCACCTAACTGCCCTCCCCTGCCAGCCTGGTTCCCCCCCCCCCAAAATGCCCTCCCCTGTAGGCCTGGTTGCCCCCAACTGCCTTCCTCTGCTAGCCTGATCGTCCACAACTGCCCTCCCTGCTGACCATCTTGTGGTGGCCATCTTGTATCCAAATGGGGGCAGCCATCTTTGACCACATGGAGGTGGCCATCTTTATTATAAAGGATTTTCTATCTCAAGAAACTAAGACTCTGTAAAATTAAATAACCAACCTAAGTTCATTCAGTGCATATGATGAGGCTAAAGTTAGATTTTCTATTTCTTTTTGAGTCAGTTGTAGTGGTTTATGTCTTTCTAGAAATTTGTTCATTTTGTTTAGATTTTCTAACCTATTCAGATACAAATGTTCTCAGTTTTCCTATATAATAACTTTTTATTTCTGTAAGGTTAGTAGTAATGTTTTCTCTTTCATTGCTGATTTTAGAAATTTGAGTCTCCTCTCCCTTTTTTACCTTTAGTCTAGTTAAAGAATTGTCAATTTTGTTCATCTTTTTGAAGAACCAACTTTCGGTTTTGTTGAAAACCAGTCATTTAAAAAATATGATGTGAAAATTCTGGAAATCAGATTCTTCTTCCTGTCCAGGGAGTTTTGTTATTGCTACTTATAATAGTACTTGTTTTTTTTTTGTTGTTGTTGTTCAATGATTTTTCGGACTTCTATAAAGTCTGTGTTTTTCATGTCTGGCCATGGAAGATTCTGTGTGGTTATTTAGTGCTCAGTTAATGATTAGACAGAGATTTCCTTAAACTCTTGGAACCAATATGTCACCAAGTGTTTGTTTAGGGTGTGTGTGTATGTATGTATGTTGGGGGCATGGCTTCAATATTAAGCCAGGCAATTGCCAACTTCCCTTAGCCTTAACTCCTCAAGGTCAGCCTAAGGTGTATGTTTAGGGCCTTCCTGAGTTTATGCACAGTTTAGCTCAGCCCTGGTGATGTTTGTGGGTTTCTGGTTTCCCATGAATATGTTGGAGCTTTTCAAAGTTCCTGCAGACATCCTCCAGCTTTTTCGTTCAAGCTTTTTTGGTTAGCCTGTTATTGCCCCTACTGTTTCCATTGTCTAGGGCAGCAGCAAAGTTAATCAATTCCCTCTCATTGCTTTTGATAAATGCTTCTAGGGAAAATGGTTTTTGCACTGGCATTGGCTCTGAATCAAATCAAATGAAGACAATCTGACAAGTGAGATCTTTCCCCAGATAGGTAAAATAATGACTATTCTCTTGGAATTAGGCTTTGAAAGAGTCTATTTCTGCCTCATCTGGTGGCTGCCAGGCTGCTAGTTTTCACCATAATTGTGGGCTATTGTTTTTCAATACTAGAGCAGAACAGGAAACAAAGGAATTGGATTAGAGCAAGTCACAACATCACAAAGCTCACTGTTCTTTCTGAGATTCAGCTGGTTTTCTTGCATAAATGCTTCGTGGACTGCTGCAATCCTTTGGTTAATTTCCAGAATTCTGAAAAAGTTGATTTTGATGACTTTGCCAGTTTTCTCATTGCTTTGTGAAGAAAATGATTTCCAGAGGTCCTTAAGCCTTCATTTTTGCTGATGTCACTCTAAAGCTATGATTAGAACTCAAGCCCTCACACTCTTTGACCAATCATCCTTCTAATATAATGTTCACACAACTTTATGTGCATCAGAGTCAACTAGAAGGCTCGGTAAAATACAGATTGGTGGGCCCCACACCTAGGGTTTCCAATCCAGGCCTGAGGTTGAACATAATAGAACTTTCATGTTTAAAACATTTCCAGGTAATGATGAGGCTGTGGGTCTGGGGCAGTGGTTGGCAAACTCATTAGTCAACAGAGCCAAATATCAACAGTACAATTATTGACATTTCTTTTGAGAGCCAATTTTTTTTTTTAAACTTAAATTTCTTCTAACGCCACTTCTTCAAAATAGACTCGCCCAGGCTGTGGTATTTTGTGGAAGAGCCACACTCAAGGGGCATTAGAAGAACGCAGTTTGCCGACCACAGGTCTGGGGGAATCTTTTTTTTTTTTTTTTAATATATTTTATTGATTTTCCACAGAGAGGAAGGGAGAGGGATAGAGAGCTAGAAACATCGATGAGAAAGAGACATGAATCAGAGGCCTCCCGCACGCCCCCCACTGGGGACTTGCCGGCAACCAAGGTACATGTCCTTGACCAGAATCGAACCTGTGACCTTTCAGTCTGCAGGCAGACGCTCTATCCACTTAGCCAAACGGGTTTTGGCAGGAATCACTCTTTAAGAACCATTGCATTACATAATGTGATATCTTCAACCCATTGCCCTAGGAAGTCTTTCTCACCTCAGAATCAATAATAATATGTATAAGTCAAGAATACATATTATTTCCCTAATCACATAATTCAAAATATAAGCAAATATGTATTTAGTACTTACTACATGCTAAGGATGGTATGCTTTACATTTATTAGGTTACTTTAATCTATACAATGACTCATTGGTAGGTGTTATCACTTTCACAATATTTAAATTGAAATTGAACCTAGAGAGGTAAGTAGATTGCCCAGAGAGTAACAGATCAGTCTGATGCCTTAGATGACTTTAGTTGGCACATGCATGCAGAATTAAAAACAATGACTCACATGGTGAGAAAGTGATTCCTATTTTGGTTCTATTTTACTATCCTTTGATTACATCATGATAAAAATGCCATTTAGATGCTTGGTCTTTAATATATATCTAATGTTTGGTAACCTACCCTTAGTCTAAGAGATGCTAGAACTTAAAAAACATGGTTTTCTTTTCACTTACACTTAGTTTCAATTTAGGATAATTGGTGGAGGTTTTCCATTTATAACATGTTTATAGTTTCCCTCTTAAAGAAATGGAAAAAAAATGCATTTATTTAAAGAAATTAATAAATAATACTGCAAATAGTATACACAGAGATGGTATAAAAAAGATGGACATTTGGGAAAACTTCCCCCCAACTAACAGGTTAGTATAACCAATTGGGTCAACATGCAATATCCTAAAGGGAGATCAGGGAAGTGTGATTAAAGTATGAATTCTCTTTTCAAGAGAGAGAGATAGGGATAAAAAAAAGAGCCACAGTTTCTAGAGCAACATATATAAAGCAGATAAATATCGAGTGGGAAATGGTTCCTTTAGAAGACATGTACTACAGGAATGGACTGAGATTTAGATTCGGTTTCACAATATGTCTAGCAAATTATCATAACTTAAGTTTCTATAGTAAGTTTTGGATAATTTGTTTTCATCAAGACCAAAAAATAAAAATAAAAATTAGTTCTGATTCACTGGGAAGAGATTTTTGCAGTTTCCAGGAACAGCACAAGTAATAGGGCCCTGAATTCTTGGTGGAGGAAGTGCGCTAAATATATCCTGGACGCTGAGCCTGTGGGTGGAGGGTGTGGTGGGGGTTGGGAGTAAGATGGGAAGAGATCAGGACGGTAATTAGAGAAGCGGACATGTTCAGGATGTAAAGAGGGCTCGTGCGGAACGAAGAAACAATTTAGCCTCATTGACATGATTAAGCCGTTGGGCGAGTTTAAATTAAGCAAGGTGTTTAGGGGCTACAGCTGTTGTGTTTATTTTAGTTGCATGTGAGGGGAGGAGCTGTTACTTCCCAGCATGACAACCTATCAGCCTCAAGATGCAACCTGGAGGGCTCTGGTCGGCCCCGAGGCCCTAAAGGGGAAACGCAGGCCTCTCCCATAACCCGCCCCGGAACCAACAGAATCAGGAACGGGGGAGCCAGGGTAAGACTGCAGGGTATATGGACATAAACTCTGCGTTGGCCCAACGTGCCCTTCCTCCGTCTATTTTTTTTTTTTTCTTGTACCGCTCCTGTCTTGACCTACACCGGAGTGAACATGATGCCAAGAGACCTTAACCTTGTTCATTAGGTCCCCCAGTCGAATCAGGATTGGCTTTTAAGGCCTCCATTTTGGTTGTGGCTGTCATTTCTGAAAGAGGCGCTGCGCCCGTCCTGCCTTAATTCCCCACTCGCCTTTCCCGTTCCCGGAGACGCCACCCTCTCCTCCCAGCCCGAACCACAAAAGGCAGCGCAGCTCCAGCCCGGGACGCAGCCTCGCCCCGCCCCAAACGTCGCAGTGCCGCAGGGAAAGGAGGCGGGCCCAGACGCGGGGGGGGGGGGGGGGGGGCAGGAATGTAGCTTCGTCCTTCCTCTCTCCGGCCAATCTGAGAAGTCCTCTAGGCCGCGAAGGGAGGACCAGGCTGCGGAGACGCTTGAAGCACTTCTCCCCTTTCTCTGCCACGTCCCAACCATTGACGTCAGCCCACTCCCGAGGTGGCGATTGGCTCTGTGGGTTTTTCAGCCCCGCTAGAAGCCTCTCCAGTCTATTGGTCGGTGCCGTCTTGGGGGCGGGGTGTGCGTGCCCGCCTCCTTCGCCTCTACCGCGGCGCGAGGGGCGGGACTCGCCGCCGCCGCCTCTGCTTCCGCCGCCGTCGCCGCCGCCGCCACCGCGGGCTCCGCCACCTGCCACTGCGCGTTAGGCGGGGGAGGAGTCGGAGGCGGAGAAGAAGGCGGTGGTGGCGGGTGGAGGATCGAGCGCTGTTCTCGTTCCGGAGCCGCTGCACAGCTCGGTGAGGGGGATTTTTTTTTTTTTTAAATCTGCCTTGTTCTGATGTTGGTTATCGGAGGGGTCGGGCGAGGAAAGTGCTGCCTTTAACCTTCTTCCTCTCTTAATTTCTGTCAAGAGGGAGCGGGGCCTATCTCCGCTCCGCTGCGCCGGCCATGGTGGGTGGGGTTGATAGCTGTTACGAGGCCTCCGCGCCTCCTGGGCCCGGTCCAGCCGGGACCCGGCACCGCACTCGTGTCCCGGGCGGATGACATCGGTTGGTATCGGAGGTCTCCACCGTCCCCTTTTGCCGTGGCCGCTTCTGCTGTCCTTGGTGCCTGGGTCAAGGACCCCGCCGCTGCCTTTCTCCCCACACGAGCGAGTGAATGAGTTTCCCCTCCCGGACACCCCCCGCCGCCTTCTCTGCCCGTTTCCAGTCACCCCGCCTAGAGCTGGTCCGTCCTACCCGCCCGGGGCCTGCGGCCCCTCTCCCGCGAGACCGTCTGCGGCCCTCGCTCCGCTGGCTGAGGGTGCGTCCCCCCATCCCAGCCGGGGCTCAGGCTCGCAGCCGCTCCTGGCCCGCTAGCCGCACCCTTTCGGTGCCGCTCCCCACTGACGATGTCAGGCCAGAGCACGCCTCGGGCAGCGCCAGCTTCAGTGGTGGCCTCCCAGGGATGACTGCTCTCCATCGTTTTGCGCACATTCAAGATGGTGAGTTTAAAGCCTCCCTGACCAAGTTGAGGGAAAGGGGAGGAGATAGTTTTGTTGCAGCCAGGAAGAAGAAGAAGAAGCTGTGTAGGAGGTGCCCCTCTCCAGACATATTCTTTCTCTCTCTCTCTCTCTCTCTCTCTCTCTCTCTCTCTCTCTCTCTCT
>JAAGEH010002531.1:16025573-16036008 GCA_011751065.1 Lasiurus cinereus
CTCTCTCTCTCTCTCTCTCTCTCTCTCTCTCTCTCTCTCTCTCTCTCAATTTATTTACATGCTCATCGACACTGCTGTGAATCTGCTGATTCTGGGAAGTTCACGACTTTCACCCAAGGCCTACTGTGTTGTTATTTTTATCATGAACTCTTTGATCAGTTGAATTTTTTTAAAATGGCAGTCACTGCTGCTGAAGATACAGACCATGTGAAGAGTATGTCAATAAGCATGAAGATACCAGAAATAAACGTTTGAACTATTTTTTTTCCAGTTTTTCAATTGCCTTAGGAAACTCGTGTCTTTTTTAATAGGCAACACCTTTAGTTTTTAAAAATTAAACGCAGACATGCCCACTTGATGTAAAATTCAGCAATATTGAAAAATAATGACTAGGTGAAATGTGAACATCCCTTAGTCCCTATTTTACTGTGGAGAGAAAACAGTTTACCTTCATCTTTCGAAATGCACTTTTAAACACATACATGCATACGCATAAAGTTGTTTGGGAGGATGGTATACCAAACACATGGATATGTCACTTGCTTTCTTTACTTAATTATATATCTTGGACATCTTCACTTGTTACATACAGTTCTCCCTAATACTTTTTTTAAAGGCTAAGTGATACCAGTTCGAATAGGCTAGAATTTATTTAACGATATCTTATTGAAAGACATTTAAATTAGTTTCTTTTTGCTGTCACAAATAATGCTTTCTTTTAAAGCCAACTTAACTTTATTGATGTTTTTAATTATAAGCTTTAAATCTTTCTAAGTTTTAAAAACACAGTACTGGAGAATATAAGGTTCTTCTACCCCTTCCTCTAGTTTTACCTTCAGAGTCAACTCTTCAAGAAACTTCCTCTGTTTGTATGTTATTATTTCTGGAGCATGGATTCCTAGAAATAGAATTGCTGGGTTAAAGAGTACGCATACTTTAAATTTGATAACCATTTCTTCCTCATTTTTTCCAAAGTTACTCATTACTGTTTTTATGCATTTCTTCTCCAGAAGAACTTTAGACTCAACTGGTAAATTAAATTAAAAAATCTTTAAGTACCACATTGTCATGGTTATTGTTTTTTTTAATAAGTCTTGAAATCAGATAGTCTCCAACATTATTCTTTTTCAAAATCATTTTGGCCATTTTACTAGTAGTACTTTGCTTTTTGATAAATATTTTTTAGAAGTGATAGGATTTCTACAAAAAGTGCCAATGATATTTTCATTTAGATTGTATTGAATGCATTCATCAATTAGGAATTGACATCTCAATATCGAGTCTTCCAATCAATGAACACAGATATTTTCATTTATTTAAATCTTGTTTGATTTCTTTCATCAGCATTTTGTAATTTCAGTATACAGGTGTATACTGGGGGAAAAAATATCTCATTTTTGTTAAGATTTATACCCACCCAGGTATTTTATTACTTCTTATACCAGTTAAAATTTAGTATGCAGTTGTTCATTGATCGTATATAGACATATACAGTAGTTGTTTTTTGTATACGTTGAAACTGGCAACCTTGCTAAATTTACTGAAATCTAGTAAGGGTTTTTTTTTGGTTGTTGTTGTTTCTTTGGCATTTTCCTATGTAAATAATGATGCCATTTGCAAACAAAGAACAGTTTTATTTCTTTGTTTTCACTGTGTGTGTGTACAACGTTCTTTCTCCCTCCCTTCCCTCTCCCCCACACCCCTTTTTTATTGGCTAGGATTTCCAATATGATACTACACAGGAGAGGTGAGAGCAGATATTTTGTCTTATTCCTGATCTTAAGAGAGAAATTTTTATTCTTTAGGTATAATGGGCCTTTTATCAATCAACTATATATAGTTACAGTAAGAGTAATATGTCTTTTATCAAGTTAAGGATGTTCCCGTTCTGTTCCTTGATTGCTGAGTTTTTATTATTAATGGTCATTGAGTTTGCTCAAACTTTCTTGCTGTATTTATCAAGGTAATCATATGGTTTATCTTCTTTGGTCTGTTAATAAGGTGAATTACATTGATTTGTTTTCAAATGTTGAATCAACCTTGCATTCTCTAGGTGTACCTCCCTTGGACATGATGTATTATCATTTTCATATATTAGTTAATTTAATTTGCTAATACTTTGTTGAATACTTTTTTGTATCTATATTCATGAAAGATATTTTTCATAATTTTTTTGGTGTCAGAATGATGCTGTCCATATATGGTTGGAAAGTGTTTCTTCTTGTATTTTTTGGAAAATTTTGGATAGACTTAATACTTGTTTCATAAATATTAATTAGAGTTTGCAAACCAGTCCATCTGAGTCTAGAGTTTTCTTTATCGAACGGTTTTAAAGGATAAACTTAATTTGCTTTAATAGTTACAGGATGATTAGGGTTATCTGTTTTTGAAAGTTTCCAGTCTTTGACTATGTGAGTGAACCTTACTCACTATGTGAGCTTTAATAATTGGTATCTTCCAAGGAATGTACCTAATTCATCTACTCATTGCCATAACATTTCTTTATTATCCTTTTAGTGTCCATAGCATCTGTGTGATGTACTTTCTTATATTACCGATTTTGACAGTGTGTTCTGTCTTTATGAGTATGTTTTCTGGTTTATCAAAAATATTTTGTTTTTACAAAGATCCAGTTTTTTATTTTTATTACTACTTAAAATACATTTTTAATTTCATTGATTCTGCTCTTCACTATTTCTTTTTGTATGCTTTGGATTTAAATCTTTATTCTAATTTCTTAAGGTATAAGTTTAGGCCATTTACCTTCTTTTCCTTCTCAGCATTGCTTTAGATAGTCTCACAAATGTTATTATGTTGATACTAGAGGCCTGGTGCACAAAATTCATGCAGGGGTACAGTTCCTAGGCCTGGCCTGTGATTGAAACATGAGTGTTTGGAGAGGTAGGACAGGTTCCAGCTGACCTATGAGTGCTGTAGAGCTCCTGGGTCCCAATGCACCCCCCTCTGCCTGAGTCATGTCACCTGAGTACCTACCCAGAGATGCAGTGAGTGTGGCCAGACACCATGGGCCAGGGCGCAGCGTGGAGCGGCTGCCACACGGAAGCTGGGTAGGCAACATGCTCTCTCTTGGCCGACTTTGTAGACTGGCTCCTGCATGAACCCACAGGGAGCCTGACGAGCCTTTGCAGTCCTGGCGGTTGTGGCTGGCTCACCCAGAAGAGGCTGTGTGGGTGTGGAGTGGGCCCCTCGGGGGTACCTAGCACTTACTTGAGTGCTGGAGCTTCCCTGGCATGTGAGCCCTGGTGTCCCAGGGGAGGGTAGTAAGGAGAGTGAGAGTGAGCTTGGCAGACACCGCGAATTCTCACTGCACCTCGGTCCACATCACCCCTGCTCCCAGATAGCCAGCATGAGGTCGCAGCCCCCTGCCTGGATACTGTGGGAGATTGGTTGCCACCACCCACCCCTAGTGCCCTGTCCCAGCCTGGGGTCTAGCCCCAATCAGGTGATCAGTGCCTGCTGGCTGCTGGTCACTGTCTGTGGGGTGATTGGCAGGGCAATTGGGCCCTTGCTTGCACTCACCTTGGCCTGGTGCCACCTGCTCACCTGCTCCTCCATCCTGCCATGGTCTCACTCTTGTCGAGGCCCATCAGGGCCAATAGTGCCTCCACTGCCACCTGCTACCAGTGTTGCCGCTGACACCACCATGTACTGTGCTGCCCCCTGTTGGTCAGCACACGTCATAGTGAGCAGTCGATCTCCTGGTCAAACTCTTGGTGGAGGGGACAATTTGCATATTAGGCTTTTATTATATAGGATTTTCTAAGTTCTTAATGTGATTTTTGTTTTGGTTCATGGGTTATTTAGAATAGAAGCATATTATTTAATTTCTAAGTATTTGATGACTTTACCTTTTCTTTCTGTAATTGATTTCTGTTTAATTTTGTTATAAGCAAGTAATATAGAGTATATAATTTCTTTTAAACTTTTCAAAATGTTTTTTTATGGCAGAATATGGTTAGACTTGGTAAATGTTCTATGTGTACTTCTAACTATTGAGGATTTTGTTTTTGAGTGGAGTATTCTGTAAGTTCTATATTCCATATTAAATGTTAATTTCAATATTTTATATTAAATATGCTATAATTGTCATGTCAAGTTGATTGATGGTGCTTATTAGGTTGCCTGTTTCCTTATCGAGATTCTACCTACTTGTTAATCACCATAGGAAAAGTTTAAGTCTCCAAATATAATTGTATGTTTATTTTTCCTTTTTATTCTAATAGGTTTTGTTTTGTGTTTTTTGAACCTGTGTTGTTAGGTGCATATATATTTAAGATTGTATGTCTTTTTGAATTTACTCCTTTGTCTTATATAATACTAGAGGCCCATTGCATGAAATTGTGCACAGGGAAGATTCCTATGCCTAGCCTGCATCAAGGCTATCTTGTGTCCACTCGCCAGTCTCCAGTCCCACCCCACCGCCACCTACCCTGATTCTTGTTTGCCATCTGGTGATAAGAGCCTGTGGATGGTGGCTGAGGGGGGGAGGAGCCTGAGAGGTAGTTAGTGCACCTCATAGTGACTGGTCAAGTGATCTTTCTGGTCGTTATGTTGTTACGTGGTTATAGTTGCTGGGCTTTTATTATATAGGATATTTTTCTACCTCATATTTCTTCTGTAGTCTACTTTATCTGAAATTAATATTCCCACTACACCTTTCTTTTGATGAGTTTTTGCATGATAAATCCTTTTACTTTGAATTTATGCCTTTATATTTAAAGTGAGTTTGCTGTAGACAACTCACGTTTTAAATCCATCCTGACAGTCTGGTTTTTTAGTTCAGTTGTTTATACCATTTATGTTTAATGTAATCATTTATGTAAATCTGCCATCTTACTAACTTTCCATTTAAGCCAAAGAGATCTGCTTTATGATCTCTATTTTTGAGCCTATTTTTTCTTTATTTGCTCTTTACTAATATTTATTTTGCTTCTTTAAAAAGGTTATACTTATTTCTCTGTGACTTACATTATGCATCTTCAATTCCAGTCTGTATTCAAGCAATATAATACCACTTTTTTGTATAGTGTCAGAATCCTACAATAGCATATTTTCACTTTTTCTTCCCTACCTTTTGTATATATTTTACTTTTAAATTGTCATACATTTTACTTTTACTTATGCCATAAATTCATGATATCTTGCCATTATGTTTGCTCTAGACCTGCGCTGCCCAGTATGTTAGTTACTAGCAAGTGTGACTATCTCTATTGTAGTAGTCATTTTTTAAGTCTGAGTAGTTACATGTAGCTTTTAGCTTTAACATTGAACTGTACAAGATATAGAATATTTCTGTCTTACAAAGTTTCAACAGACAGTGCTATTGTACACAGTTCTGTTTTGAAGGGACTAAAAATAAGAAAACAATATTTTATATTTACCTTCAACTTAATTATTTTTAGAGTTCTTCAGATCTTTGTAGAATCAAGTGTCTGTTCTTTTTGCCTGAAGAACTTTATTTCATATTTCTTGCAATTCAGATCTACTGATAACAAAGTTTCTTGGATTGACTTAAAATGCTTTATTTTACCTTTTCTTTTGAAAGATTATTTTGTTTGGTACAGAATTTGGGTTCACAGTGTTTTTCTCATACATATCACTTTAAGGATGACACTATATACCCTTTGGCTTGCATTGTTTCTGATAAGTTAGTTGTAATTCCTCTATTAAGTGTTCCTCTTGGTTTTTATAGTAGATTGAATATGATTTGTTGTATGTGTATGTGTTCTGTATTTATCCTGATTTTTGTGGTTCACTACTGAGCTTCTTAGATGTATGGTTTGATCTTTGAATCCTATTTAGAAAATTCTCAGCATTTTTCTTCTAATATATTTTCTGTACCATATACTGTTTTTCTGTGGGATTTCAGTGACACACGTGGTACTTCATTTGCTACAATTCCATAATTCTTGGAGGCTTTGTTTGCTGTCCCCTTCTGCACGCAAACTTTGACACACACACACACACACACACACACACCACTCATGCATACACACACTTTTAAAAAATTACTTTGTGTCTCAGTTTGGGTAATTTCTCATGATCTGTTTGAAACTCATTTATACTTTCCTTGACTGATCTTCTTATGAGCCCATAAAATACATTCGTCATCTCTGTTAATGTGTTCTTTATTTCTTGCATTTTCATCTTCATTCTTGAAATCTGTGATCTGTTTTCTAACCCTACTCCAGGAGTAAAGGCCCTTTCTCTTATTTATCCCCTAGCCAAAATGGAGGGCAGTGTTTGTTGCCCTCCTCCCAGTGGTTTAATGCTCCCCCAACCTCCTGACCCCCTCCCAGGAGTTAGGATTTAGGCAGGGTTTCATTCTTTTCCCACATTGACAGTCACTTCCTTTCTTTCGCCACTGAAAAGTAGCTTCCTTAGTCTCCCAGCTTGTTTCCAATCTTTTAGCACCCAGTAGGGATCTATGGGTAAGAGTCTATGAGTGACTGCTAACTTTCTATATATCTGCAATTCTCAGAGATTCTATACTCTTTATCTAACCCACATTTTATCTTTATCTGCAATGTAATTGCCTGACAGAAGGAAAATTAGACACTCTTTAGAGGGAAGTAAATTGTCCAGAGTCTCTAGAAAATCACATCCAGCATTCAGGAAGATGTATTTTTAATTTCTAGGAGAACTATTAAAAAAATGACACTAACCCGGCCACTGTGGCTTACTGGTTGAGCATCAACCTATGGTCATGGGTCAGTTCCCGTTCGGTCAGGGGGCACATACCCGGTTTTTGGGCTTGATCCCCAGTCGGAGGCCTGCTGGAGGCAGCCAATCATTGATTCTCTTTCATCATTGATGTTTCTATCTCTCCCTCTCCTTTCCTCTCTGAAATTAATAAAAATATGTTAAAAAGAAAAAAACAATGGCACTAAAAGGTATATCAAGCTAGTAGATGAAATAAAATGGAATCATACCAAAGAAGTCAAGAAAGGAAGAATAAAGGAACAAAGAATGGATAAGAAAAATGAAAGTAATAGTAAGATGATACTTAAACTCATCTATATTGGCAATTATGTTAAGTTTAAATAAATGCTTCAGTGAAAATACAAATATTGTTAGGCTTTATAAATAAGTGTTATCCAACTATATATTGTTTATAGAAAAAATACTTTAAATTAAAGACTGAGGATAAAAGTAAAAACATATAATAAGTATTGTTTACAAACTCCAAAAGAAAGTTTATGTGGCTCTATTAACATTGTACAAAATAGATGTAAGGCTAAAGAAGTATTATAAGTGATGAAGAGGAAAATATAATAAGTGGGTCAGTTCATCCAGCTATAAAAATAAAAAACTTAAGCATGTATTCATCTAGTAATACAACTTCTGAATATAGAGGGAAATACAGATATGCATTTATAGCTAGAGATTTTAAATATACATTTAAAGTAACTGATATAACAATTATATTCAAATACTAGTAAGAGAATAGAAAATTTGACATGATTCATTAACTTGGCATAATTGGCATTAATATAACATTGTATCTGACGAGTGAAGACTACATATCTTTAAGTGCAGGTGAAACATTTGCCAAAATATTCTGGTTCTTAAGAAGTATCAGACTTGGAAGGATTGAAATTATACAGTACATTTTTTTTTTTTTTTACCACTGTGGAATTCATAACAACTCAATTACAGAAAAATAACTAGAAAGCTTCCAAATGTTAGAAATTAAACAACACATTACTAAATTGTCCATGAATCAAAAACAAAGTTATAATGGAAGTTAGAAAACATTCTTATTGAAAAACAATAAAATAAACAATCTTTGGAATGCAACTAAAGTATTGCTTTGAGAGAACTTTATAGTTTTATATGCAAGTAAAGGTGAAAGGTTAAAAGTCATTAGTATAAACTTGCAACTTAAAGGAGAAATTAAACTCAAAGTAGAAAGAAAAAAATAGTAAATGTCAAATAAGAAACCAATAAAATAGAAAATAGCAACAGTTTTAAAAATCTTTTTAAAAATAATAAATGTGTCATGAACTGATAAGCAAACTAATAGTAGAAAACACAAATTATTGATACCAGGAATAAGAAGGGAGGCATCACTACAGAACCTATAGATAGCAAATTGTTAACAAAGGGAAATTATGGACAAATTTATATTAATATATTTGATAACTCCAGTGAAAGATCATAATCCTTCAAAAAGTTATCAAAACAGATATGTAAAGAACTACAAAATCTTAATTGTACGATGTCTATTAAATAATTTGAATTTATTAAAAACTTTTCCATAGAGAAAACCCCAGACCCAAATGACTCACTGGTAAATCTTCCAAACATTTAGTAAGGTACAATATTAGTTTTATACAGACTCTTCTGATAATTAAAAAAAAGGAGAAAGTTTTCCAGGATATTTTATGATTTTAACATAATACTAATAGGAAAACCTGATAAGACTATGACAAAAAAAATTATAGGCTAATATTTTTCATAAACATAAGTATAGAAATAATTCAGTGATATGAAAAAGGATAATACATTATAGATTTGTCATAGGAATGCATGGTTGATTTAATATTTTTAAAATCAATGTGACCCTACTACTTTAACAGAATAATGTAGAAGAACCATAGGATCATCTCTATAGATACAGAGAAATCATTTGACAAAATTCAACACCTGTTTGTGTTAAAAACCCTCCATCAAATTAGAAATATAAGGAAACATCCTTAATTTTTAAAAGAGTATCAACAAAAAATCCACAGCTAACATCATACATAGTGAGTGAAAGTTCTAGCCAAATATTGGAAGAAACTGGAAGAATTCAGAATCCAGTCCAGTTTATAGGTAGAAAACAACCTCAAAGACAATTAACAGCACTAGAATCTAATATCCACAAAGGTATACTGCTGAAATACATTTTTTCTTTTTATATTCATCCCCTTTTCTAGAAAAAGTAACCATAGTGAGATTAATTTGCATGCAATGTTAAGTTTAGTGAAAATAAATTTGGCTTAGCTATTCATATAAGTGAGGAAAGAATACTGACTGACCATATAGGCTTTTGTAAGTCTGCTTTGTTGGAACTTTTCATAAAGAATCTCAGATTGGATTTTCAAAAGCTTCTCCAAGCTAATGACTTGTTCAATTGTGTCCTGATACAAAGAGAACAGATTTTTATTGAAGTTATGCAAATACATAAAAAATATGTATTTTTTATGAAAAATAGGAATCGTATCTAATAAAATGGTGATATGTAAATTAACCATCACTCCATCACAAAGATGGTGGTGCCCATAGCCACCAGATGGCAGCGCCCAGTCCTGTCAGCTGCACCAGAGTCCCCTAGTCCCAGGGGTGTGGCCACTGATAGTGTGCAGCATGAGCGGCCTGACAGGATGCTTGCTTCATCGCCTTGGTGATGAGGCGGGCCTTCTGAGACCAGCCATGGATGGGCCTCTGGGCTGTGGGAAACCTCTGGCTAGTGGGTGCGGAGTGGCCAGGCCCCACAGAGAGCTATTGGTGCACGGATTTGTGCACAGGGCTACTAGTATTTAATAAGAGTTTCTGAATTCTGGAGGAATCAAGTAGAGATCAAAAGGCACATTTTTCAACTACTGTTACAAAGAGAGAAACCAAGATGGCGGCATAGGTGAATACCTAAACTGCTGCCTTGCACAACAATTTCAAAACTACAGCTAAAAGAATGGATATCATCCAGAACCACAGGAAAACTGACTGAGTGGAAATTCTACAACTAGAAGGAAAGAGGGGCTCATGGAGACTCAGAGAAGCTGCAAAAAGCTGAGGTATGGAGACATGCGTGTGGAGAGGATGGGCAGTGGAGTACCTGGCTGGATTCCTCTAGCAGGAGGGAGATGGAAACACCTGACTGCACTGAACTCCAGTTCCCGGTGAGACTCATACGGAGGGAGTCTGGACTATGGTGAAAAGCGAGGAGTGCATGGAAACTCAGGGGAGCCATGAAAGGCAGTCTGGAGGCACACACACCAGTTTGTGCAGAGAGGATTGACTGCCAATTTTGCTGCTGGTTTTCTCTAGTGGGAGGAAGACAGAACCTCCGAACTGCGCTGAACTCCACTTCCAACTGTGCTGAACCCCAGTTTCAGGTGAGACCCTGGGTCCCTGGAGCACACAGAAACTCAGGGGAGCTGGAAAGGCAGAGGGCTGGAGGGCGCGCAAGTGCGAGTACTCGCAGAGAGGGCTGCAGCGATTATCTAGGGACACTGAGACCCAGGGGCCGCTTGGGCAGGGCTGACGGGAAGCCAAGGCTGTCTGCTCAGCCCTGAGACTCGGCCCCATTCAAGCTGAACACAGAGGCTTTTGCAGTTGTGCAAGTCTTGTATCATAAGGCTGACTCTAGCACAGAAGTTCTCCCAGCATAGACACAGCTGATCCTCACAACCAATTGGCTTGGAGGTCA
>JAAGEH010002531.1:16036108-16062655 GCA_011751065.1 Lasiurus cinereus
GTGATAGCAACAACAATAAAGACTTAACTACAACAAAGCTGTACACATAGTCCACAAAAGGGTACACTAAGTGAGTCCACTTCAGGTAACTGGGGAGGCGGAGCTACTGGGCCATATAGGACACCTAGCACACAAAGCTGCTCTAACAACTCAGGGAAGCAGCAAAAATGCGGAGACAAAGAAAGAGATCACAAGCGAAAGAAATGAAGGAAAACAAACTATTGGATATAGAGTTCAAAAACCACGATTATAGGTTTTTCAAAAATTTCCTAGAAAAGATAAATAAATTTAGCAAGACCCAAGAGGAGATGAAAAAGGACCAACTGGAAATTAAACATACACTGACTGAAATAAAAAATATTATATAGCAGACTAGAGGAATGCAAGAATCAAGTCAAATATTTGAAATACAAAGAAGCAGAAAACACTCAACTGGAAAAGTAAAAAGAAAAAAGAATCCAAAACGTTGAAGATAGTGTTAAGGAGCTTCTGGGACAACTTCAACCGTACTAACATCCAAATTATGGGGGTGCCAGAAGAAGAGAGAGAGAAGATACTGAAAACCTATTTGAAGAAATAATGACTATAAACTTCCCCTACCTGGTGAAAGAAATAGACTTACAAATCCAGGAAGCACACAGAACCCCAAACAAAAGGAATCCAAACAGGACCACACCGAGACACATCATAATTAAAATACCAAGAGCAAAAGACAAAGGGAGAATATTAAAGGCAGCAAGAGAAAAAAAAAGTTACCTAAAAGGGAGCACCCATATGATAGTTAGCTGATTTCTCAACAGAAACTATGCAGGCCAGACGAGATTGGCAAGAAATATTCAAAGTGATGAACAGCAAGAACCTACAATCAAGATTCCTCTACCCAGCAAAGCTATCATTCAGAATTGAAAGTCAGATAAAGAGCTTCAAAGATAAGAAAAAACTAAGGAGTTCATCTCCACCAAACCAGTATTATATGAAGTGCTGAAAGGTACTCTTTAAGAAGAGGAAGAAGAAAATGGTAAAGGTAAAAATTATGAACAACAATACATACCTATCAAAAAGTGACTCTAAAAATCAAGTGAATTAAAAATCTCACGAACAGGATAAACTGGTGAATATAATAGAATCAGGAGCATAGAAAGGGAGTGCACTGACAATTCTCAGGGGGAAAGGGATGTGGGGAGTACAGCGAGAGACTGGACAAAAATCATACACCTATGGATGAAGACAATGAGGGAGAAGGTAAGGCAGAGGAAGGTGTGGGAGCTGGGTGGATGGGAGCTATGGGGGGAGGGGAAAGAGGAACAATTGTAATACTTTGAACAATAAAGATTTATTAAATTTCAAAAAAATGTACACTATCAAATTTCTCTTAAGTTTATAGATGGTATAAAAGAGAGGCAAAAAAGGAGTCTTTAATCTGAAAACAAAACAATAAAGAACCATCAATGTTTTAAATGTTCAAAAAATTATAATCATCTTTATTGTTTTACTCAGTGCTATGTAATTCTTATTTTGCTTCATCTTGGGTTAGCAGCTTTATGAATCAGTTTTCCATTAAAAAATTCTTACCCTCCATTCAGTGTTATGATTTTAGTTATTGGAAATCTTTACTTGTTAGGCTCTTTTCCATGAATTTTTTTAAAGATGGGGCGCTTTTGTGGGAACAAGTTTGCAAAAGCTTCAAAGTGAAACAGTAATTGTCTGTCAATTAGAAAATACTTGATTTTTCTCAGTAATCAGACTTGATAAAAATATTATGAAGGCCAGGAAATATTTTCATAAGACACAGAATCTTTGTTTCCAATGCAGATTACATTAAAAGTTAAATAGAACCACAACCCTTTGTTTTTGTTTTTAATTTCTCATTAAGAGCAGGCCAATAATATAAAGACACATGATCATATCAGTAGATGCAGAAAAAGCATTCAGCAAAATCCAACACCCATTTTTGATAAAAACTCTCAGCAAAGTGAGGATAGAAGGAGCATATTTCAACATGATAAAGGCCATATGTGATAAACCCACAGGCAACACCATATTTGATAGGCAAAAACTAAAACCATCTTTACTAAGAACAAGAATAAGACAGGGATGCCCATTTTCACCACTCCTGTTCGACATAGTACTGGAAATGCTAACCATAGTGATCAGACAAGAAGAAGAAATAAAAGGCACCCAAATTGGAAGAAAAGTAAAATTGTCATTATTCGCAGATGACATGATATTATATATAGAAAACCCCAAAGACTCCATCAAAAAACTACTAGACTTAAAAACAAAACAAAAACCTGTTCTTTCACCAGAGGAAACCAAATTCTAATTTTGCATCAAGATACTTTGGATATTAAAATTCTCCCTTGGTCAAAACCGGTTTGGCTCAGTGGATAGAGCGTCGGCCTGCAGATTGAAAGGTCCCAGGTTCGATTCCGGTCAAGGGCATGTATCTTGGTTGCGGGCACATCCCCAGTAGAGGGCGTGCAGGAGGCAGCTGATCGATGTCTCGATGTCTCTCTCTTATGGATGTTTCTAACTCTCTATCCATCTCCTTTCTTCTCTGTAAAAAAAATCAATAAAATACATTTTAAAAAAACACCTCTCCCTTGTCTACATTTAAGTAGATTTTAATCTTTACATTACTACACATGAAGTTCCTTTCTCAAAATTCATTTTCTACAAACTTGCAAGTTTATTCTTCAGCTATTGGCCTACCAGTAACAATCATTTTACTTTATGACAAAATTTTCTTTTTTTCTTTACAAGACATAACAAACATGTCCATATTTTTCCTTATCCAAAAAACACATTCTATTTTATTTTCCTACTTTTCATATACATTCATTTTTCTTTCACTCTTATTTCTGATAGTTTTAATTACATATTAATTAGTTAATTAATTACATTTTTTAACCCCTAAGTTAGTGGAAAGTAAGTGAGCAATTGTGGGCTGGAAAATTTGTAAATACATATTATAAATACTAGAAGTATATTCTTTCTCATAGTAAAAGTCTCATATTGGTACAAAACATGTTTATTCATAGACCCAAATGTCTTTTGTAAAAAAAAATCTAAAAACCATAAGTAGATAAACTTATGTTTAGCATTTAATATTTATCTTAGAAGTGCTTTAGATATAAATGAATATCCATTATCTAGTTTAACTTAATATAAACTTTTATTTGTTTAACTAATGTACTTGCTTTTAATAATCATGCTTGGTTTAGATATTAAAGAACTAATCATCATCTTAAGTTATTTTTCTTATTGGCAAATTTTGAAGATTTACCTGCTTTTATTAAGCTGAGAAATGTAAACTAACCTTTTTTCCTTTTAATCAAAGAGTATCTTAGATCATGTGAACTTAAAAAAACATTTAGATGGCCCAGCCAGTATGGCTTAGTGGTTGAGCACTAACATATGAATCAGGAGGTCACAGTTCCATTCCCAGTCAGGGTGCATGCCTAGGTTGCAGGCATGCCTGGGTTGCAGGCTGCAGGGGGTGTGCAGGAGGCAGCCCATCAATGATTCTCTCTCAACATTGATGTTTCTCTCTTTCTCTTCTCTTCCTTCCTCTCTGAAATCCATTTTAAAAGTTTTTGGTTAATTTCTATAATTCTGAGAAATTGTATACACACACACACACACACACACACACACACACACACACAAACTTAGGTTTTTAAAAACAAACCAAACTTTTTATAAATTAATTTTGACAATAATTTTGACAATTAATTTGCCATTTTGGCAATGTAATTTAGAGATAGAAAAATATTTTCTATAACATACAGACATAAAAATATAGAAAGACATAACCAGAGATCTTAGAGTTTTGTTTAAAATGTTTATCCATGTGTCATGTATAAAATTCAAAAGTAGGGGGATACAGATTATGTTTCTGGTAGATGAACTAAGTTAAGGTTACTTGTTCAGATGGCCAGTGTTTTACTGAAGACTTTATTTGCATACTGTGAAGGTCCTTTAGAACTCTTTTTAGATTGATTAGAAGCTTCTATTCAAAGAATGCATTTCATTGTTTCAGTGTGGTTTGGAATCCTCTCTTTTAAGGATGCTCCTTAAGGTGAACCTAAGTTAAAGGTTTTCCAGAGTGGTCACTACAATTTCAAAAGTTCATCCATTTTCCAAAAGGCACAAGATTCTGGTCTATCACCCAGATAGAACTCATCTTTGCCTTTGGATAAGTCAGAGAGTTCAAAATGCAAAGAGAATGGAGTTTGGAATCAAGAGAGACATAGTCTCAAACTCCAGTATTGGTGAGAAAGCAGTGAGCTCAGTGGCATCTGTGGGTTACCAGCACCTGTTTGTTTATCTGATAACTTGGAGTCACTGGAGGACTTTGGATCCCACTTCTGATGCCATGCACTGTCAAAAGTTCAGAAATAACAAAAGTAAAACCAATGAATCACTGAAGAAGGTAGTAATCAGTCAAAGTTTATTATATACACACCAAAAAGAAATTTGTAAACCAGGAGCACTCAAACCAAAACATGGATTTAGGCTCAGGGGTATATTGTTACAAAGCAGGTTATGTAGTGAGAAAGTTATTGGTTACAATACAGATGCTCCTTGATTATGATTAGATTACATCCTGATAAATCCACCATAAATTGAGCATAACGTAAGTGGAAAATGCATTTAATACAACTAGCCTACCAAACATCATTGCTTAATCTAGCCTATCTTAAATGTGCTCAGAACATTTACATTAGCCTACAGTTAGGCAAAATTATCTAACAAAGTCTATTGTCAAATATATCATGTCATTTATTGAGTGCAGTATTCCCAAGAAATGCAACAGAATGCATTGTAAAATATTGGTTGTTTACCCTGGCGATCTTGTGTCTGCAACTTTCTGCCCCTGCCCAGCATCACAAAGGAATATCATAAAGCTAGCCTCGGAAAGGATCAAAATTTGAAGTAAAGTTTCTACTAAGTTCATATTGCTTTCACCCCATCATAAAGTTGATAAATTCTAAGATAAAGCATTGTAAGTCAGGGCCATCATAAGAAAAAAATCACCTAGGTCAATTTAGCCTGATAAAATAAGCTAAATTAAGCTTTGTTTATATGACTAAACTAGTTTTGTCTGTTCAGGGAATACTCAAGTCTGATCTCTATTTTTTATTTTAACACAACCAAAATAATGTGAAATAAAATTAGAAAAGTACATTTAGAATACCATCAAAATATGTAAGATACCTAAAAATAAATCTAATGAAACTTGGGAAGAATTTTTTACGCTGAAAATTACAAAGCAGTGCTAAGAAACATTTAAAAATACTTAAAATAAATGGAGAAATATTCCATCTTTTTGTAGTAGGAAACTCAGTATTGGTAAAATATCAGTTTTCCCCAAATTGAGCTATAGTATCAGTAGAAATCACAGAATTTTTTATTGGTTAAATGGATTCTGAAGTTTATATCAAAATGTAAATGTCTCAAATGTCAAGACTTGTTATGAAGTAATATTAAGATATTTTATATTAGAACAGCAGTTTCAACCTGTGTGCAGTGGCACACTGATTTGCCACAAGAATTTTTAAAATATGCAATAACTGACTAGTCAGGCATTGACCTCTTCCTATAGACCTGACATATCTAGTTTCTTGGTTTTGACAAAAGCTTCACTGAAGTTAAGAGAAAGCATTTATTTTTAATAAACTATTAGGTAAACTGGATATCTGTATATAAAAAAAGAACATATATTGAAAAGTTCATTTAAGTTAGATAATAGATCTAGATGTATAAGCTAAAATTATCCAGCTTCTGGAAGAAAATCTAAGAGAATATTTTGACTTTGGAGTAGGCAAACATTTTTTAGAGCACAAAGTTAGTAAGTTATAATACATAATATTAAGAATTTATATTCAATACACCATTGAGAAGAAAGAGAAAAAGCAAGTGATATACTGGTTCTGCAAGAATTTATTCATAATAAATAAATCTTGTGAAGGACTTGTATAAGTAAGTAACTGTTACAAATCAAAAGGAAAAGGCACAAACAACCCAATTTTTAAAATATGCAAAAAGTGAGCATATTTTAAAGGAAGATATCACAAAGAAAGGTGTCTAAGAGGCCAATATGCATAGGTAAAGGTGCTCTACATTATTACTTATCAGGGAAATGTCACAATGCAGAACCATCACACCCCTAGCAGAATGGCCCAAATTAGAGACTGACAATACAAGTGTTGCCAAGGATGTGAAACAACTGGTGCTCTTCTATTTTGCTGGTGGGAATGTAAATTGTTTCAGCCATTTTGGAAAACTATCGTAGCCGTTATAGCTAACCATAGCTCTATACTGTGAGTACAGATTGTATATACCCAGAAAGGTAAAACATGTAAAAGGATGTATCTGTAGTAGTGAATCTCAGAAATATTTTGTTGAGCAAAAGTAGGTAAACACAAATGAATTTATACTGTATGATTTCACTTATATGAAGTTTAAAATAGAAAAAAATAATTTGGGGTAATAGAAGCCAGGAAAGTGGTTGCCTCTGAGTTGGCAGGAGTTAATTACTTAGAAGAGGCAAATGAAAATCTCCTGAAGTGATGCTGGTAGTGTTTAGTATCTTGAACTAGGTGGTATTTATTCATATGTATATGTGTATAAGAATTAATTGAACGACAATGTATGCTTAAGAGTTTTGTACTTCATTATTGTAAACAATTCTTCAACAAATGAGTTCAAAGAAAAGGAAATATTTTAAAAGTTTTACCATGAAAATTTCCAAATTCCTAGAGTACAAAAAACTCTGAATACACATCATTTTGTTTCAGCATTATGCCTTTTTTTAATCTCCCAATCCCCTTCGTACTCATATATGCCTTTTTTTGATAGCACACATTTAACTCTCAATATCAGATATTTAATTTATTCTGAGCACATTTTTTTTACTTTTGCTATTAAATTTAATTGCAACATTGAATTTTTCTATTTTCCTATACCTTCATTTTTTTCTTTTTCTGGCTTAGATGTGGAAGTAAATATCTGCTGGTTCTTTATTTTGCACTAATTTGACTTGTGTATCTCAAAGGAAGGTGGGCGCTTTTTATTTGTGCTATATCTGAATTGGATATTTTTTTATCTAAATGAAAGAGAAATTTGAAGAATATTCTTCATCTTTTTTTTTTTTTAATGGATTGGGACTTTATTTTTACCTTAGGTATTGTTGACTACTTTTAAAGTTTTTTTCTTCCCTAGCCAATTTTACCTCCATTAACCGTAGAAAATGTTTATTGTTATAGTGTGTTGGGTAGATGCTCATTCAATTTTTTCTTTACAGATTTCTCTCTGTAGGTAGATTTTTTAAAGCAGTATTTTATAACATTTTTTAAACAGCATAAACTTAAAAACATTTGGTGAGATAAAAGCTTCAACATAACAAATTAGAAATACATTTTTTGGATATTTATGTATAAACTTTGGTGATTATCCAAATATCTGTTCCTGATTACATACATTTTATGTTTCACATACATTTTTAATGTAAGTTTCACTATATCAATGCTGAGCTTATTGTTCCTCTTTTATAATATTTTATGAAAATTTTCAAAGAATAATAATTAAGCAAGGTTAGCCTTTTATCAGAATACTTCTGAGCATTACCAGAGATAGCAAACCCATTTCATGTCAGAAGGTTAACATTTGTACTTTTAAATTTTCTCTCTGATTTAATTATAATTTTTACAGTTGTCTCACTAAAGATTTTGGTAGTTATATTCTATAAGTTTTCTTGTGTAGCAGTCTATAACTTCAAAATCTAGTGATTGACACATCCTGTGAATAATTTTAGTAATGCGCCCAGTTGTTTACAGTTACATATAGGAATATTATCACTTCAGTCCTTAGTTATTGTATATCTACTAATTACATCTACTTTATTATTTTGTAGTTGTGTATATGTACAAGAAATCCCTTGTGCTTGTGGCTAGAAGATATGAAAAATCTAGAGGTAGATTAAAAAATATGTAGAAGTGAGAAGAATTTAAGTACAGGCTTAAATTGTTATTCAAAATAGATGCTTTATTGACCTATTGGAATACTTACTTTGCCTTAGCAACTGAAAATAAATGAAATAATGTTTGTAGGTTAAGTTGAAGTATAATTGGTTCATACATGCATGCGCGCGAGTGCGCACACACACACATTTTCTAGTAGCATTTGTCATTATTACAAACTCATCTTGTCATGAAGTTTATGTTTTTTAATTTATAGCTCAAATGTAATAATTATAAAAAATTTTGTGACAAAAGAATTCTTTTACTAAAAGGAAATGTAGGCTAGATAATTATAGAAGTTTGTTTTAAAAGGAATTTTGAGAAACATTTTTGGGATATTTTGAGACATGTTAAGCTAAATATTGGGGAATATAATGGGCTTATGAAAGTAATCAAGATTTTTCCTTTTTAAATAAAAGGATCAAATTGTATTGTTTCTCAACTAACTTAATTTATTTCTAGAAAAGACCCTTTTAAAATTGTTTTATTTGTTTGGGTATCTGAAATCTATATAATTTTATTAACCAATGTCACCCCAGTAAGTTCAGTAACAATTTTTTAAAAGTATGCATTCATATGATTCTAGAATAAACACTTTAAAGGTCAGTTATTTCTAGTCAATTTATTGAATTGGAAAAATATTTGTAACTTGGTGGTATGTGATAAGGGCTTAATATCCAAAATGTATAAAGAATTTTATAACCCAATATAACAAGAAGAAATCAGATTTGAAAGTGGGCAGAGGATATAACTAGACATCTTTTCAAAGAAGACATACAGATGGCCAACAGGTATATGGAAAGATGCTCAACATTGCTAATTGTCAGGGAAATGCAAATGAAAGCACAATGAGATATCAGCTCACACCTGTTGGTTGGAATGGTTATTACAAAATAGACAAGAAGTAACAAGTGTTGGGGAGGATGTGGAGAAAAGAGAACCCTTGTGTACTGTTGGTAAAAATATAAATTGGTACAGCCACTATGGGAAACATTATGGAGGTTCCTCAGAAAATTGGGAAGATAATTACAATATGACCCAGCAATTACAATTTGGGGTATTTATCTGTAGAAAACAAAAACATTTATTTAACTTGAAAAGATCCCACTATATTCATTGCTGGAAACAACCTATGTGTCCATCAATGGATGAGTGGATAAAGATGATGATGTATCAAGTTAAGGAATCCCAAAGGATTGCTGGCACCCAACCAGAAGTAGAGAAGGATTCTTCCCTAGAGCCTTTGGGGAGAGCAATGCCCTACCAACATCTTGATTTTGGATTTTTAGACTATGAGAAAATAAATTATTTTAAACCACTTTTCCTCCCTCCCTCCAATAAGATCTTCGGGAAAAAAAAAAGTGATTTTACACACACACACACACACACACACACACACACACGAGTGAAGGGGTTCAAAAGGCACCAACTTTTCCGTTATAAAATAAGTCCTGGGGATATAATATATAGCATGGTGACTGTAGTTAATAATACTTTCTTGCATATTTGAAAGTTGCTGAGAAAATAGGTCTTAAAACTTCTTATCACAGGAAAAAAACATGTAACTCTACGGTAATGGGGACAATTGTGATTGTTTTGCAATATATACAAATATAGAATCATTATGTTGAATGCCTGAAACTAATATAGTTATATGTGCATTATACTTCACCTTAAAAAAAAAAGAATTATTTCTGTTTCCTAGCAAATGGGTCACAGGAGTATAGAACCACCCTTTCAGTTGAAACTATCTCCCTCTGTGTAAAGCTTCATTTGAATCAGATAGATTTAAATTCTGAAAGTAAGTATCCCTGATTTAGTTATTTAATGAGTGCCTACTAGGTGATAGGTAGTGTATAAGTGCTAAGCAACAGTTCTGACAGTCCCAACAAACAACAAAACCAGTATAATTTATTTTCTTAATATATTTTTATTGATTTCAGAGAGGAAGGGAGAGTGAGAGAGATTAGAAACATCAATGAGAGAATCATTGATTGGATTGGCTATTTCCTGCATGGCATCTACTGGCGATCAAACCTGCAACCTGGGCATGTGCCCCTGACTGGAATCAAACCAGGGACCCTTTAGTCCACAGGCCAATGCTCTATCCACTGAGCCAAACTGGCTAGGGCTGGTGTAATTCCTTTTGATGCTGTCAACCACAACATGACACTTTGCATGCTGAGAACTAGAGCTTTTAAAAGGAGAAGTATACTTTCATGAGATGGTATTAGAAAATCTTGTCCTCATAATAGGTGGAACTATAAGAAAATCCAATGTCTAAGAACATGTAATTTTTATTATTTGTATTTATTATCTGTTGCAGGATAATGCATTAAGTTTCAATAGACTTAATGGTTCAGAACATTTATTATCTCATAGTGGTGTGTCAGAAATTCAGAAGCAACCTGGCTGGATGGTTTTGCCAAAAGGTCTTTCATAAGGTTTCACTCAAGATTTAGATGAGGAGTGCAGTCATCTGACTGCTTCCTAGCTGGTCCAGTAACATGGCTATTGCCAGAGGACCTCAATTCCTCAAAAATTGCCAGTTACTTCTCATATGGATCTATGGATCACTTGAGTGATCTCATGATGTAGCAGCTGTTTTCCCTCAGAGAAAGAGAGCCAAGGAAGAGAAAACGGAAGAAGCCACAGTACCTTTTGTGCCCTAATTTTTTAGATCCTGTACTGTCACTTCTATCACATTATCTTCATTAGAAACAAGTTCCTAAGTACAGATCACACTTTAAAAGGGGAGCAAATTAGGCTCTGCTTTTTTTGAAGGGTGAAGTATTAAAGAATTTGTGGGTATGTTTTAAAACCACCACATTATTCTAATAGAGGTTTGGTTATGCTTTTGGGGATCAGGAATATTTGTTCATTTTGTTCATTGTTGTATCCTCAGCACTGCAGATAGTGAGTGCCCTGGAATATGTCACAATAAAGCCTTATTCCAAAGAAAAGGCTTTAGGTAAAATACTCATGAACTTAATTCCATAGTTATCCTTTAAGATTGCTGCAATTTATTGTACTGTAAATGTATAAAGATTCTGGTTAAGATTTTTTTCTTATTAAAACAATATTAATTAGAGCTTTTATTTTTGCCAGTATGATTTTTTAGATATATTTTCACCCTTTATCTATTGCTAACAATCTCACTCAGTTCAGATAGAGCAGCAGTCGCCAACCTTTTGGACCTCACCAACCACTAATGATCCATGGACCACTGGTTGGCAACTACTGAGCTAGAGGATTACAACTTGTTGCTAAATTTATAATTTACTAAGAGGTCTGGTGCTCTGATTTGTGCATATGTGGGGTCCTTCAGCCTGGCTTGAGCCCTCTCACAACCCGGGCCCCTCAGGGGCTGTTGTACTGCTGGCCTACAGGGATCAGGCTGGAACTGGCAGTCAGACATCCCCCGAGTGATGTAGCAATACTGAAGGAGCAGGTGGCCGGGGAGGAACCTGAGCCAGGGCAGGACACCCTGCAGCTCCCACTTCCCATTGTGCTGGCCACTGCTGCCTGCTGCTACCACCTCCACTGCTTACTGCCATTGCAGCTGTGCTTACCAGCCATGAGCCCAGCTTCTGGCTGAGTGGCACTTCCTCTGTGGGAGCACACTGACCACCAGGGGGCAGCTCCTGGGTTGAGTGTCTGCCCCCTGATGTTCAGTGCATGTCATAGTGACCAGTCATTCCAGTCAATTGGTTATAACAGTTGCTTAGGCTTTTATATATAGCTATAGGGGAAATGTATGTTAATAGCTATTCATGGCTAGACAGATAACATACAGTGAAATTCATTTTCAGAACTATTGTCTCTAATATGAGTTGGTGATAGGAAGTTAGCAATAGCTCAAATGTTTAAATCAGGTGTTTAAATAAAAAATTAAGTACTTATCAAATTTTGAGAAGAGCACAGATAGCAACTTTTGAAATAGTAAATAAGTGTATTAATTTCAAAACTGCAGAGGTCTTTTTATATTCTTATATGGTAAACTTTGATTTTTTTAATTTAGACTAGATTCCTATTTGGGATTAAAATATTAGAATGATCAGTTGACTAATATAAAGCATAAGTATATCATTATTTACATACATTAATTTTAATTGTCATAGGCCATTATACATTACTTATCACACATTATACATTGTATAATAGTACATTATACATTAATCACCTAAGCCTAAGTTTGTAATCTTAGCTTTAACTTTTTTAATAAACCCGGGCTAAAAGAACAATATAGTCCTTGATGGAGAAGCAAAGATAATATAGTGTACTAGAGTTCCAAATAATTTCATCATACTCCAGTCACACTTCTCCAAATATATTTGCTTATTTACTTATAAATTGTGTGTGTTGTTGTTATTGTCAGTCTAAAGGATGAAATATACTAACAGCAAGATATATACTTACAGCAAGATTTTTCAAGAGGAGAAATAGCCATCTTATAGTTATACTAGTGGCCCAGTGCACATTGAAAGGGAATTAATGAGAAGAAGTATTTTAATATCGCTATTTACCCTTTCTCTATAATAGAAGTGTCAATTCACCATTGACAATGATAAATTGAAACACGTGTGCAATTGGTGCCAGCGAGAGTTTTATATGTATTGCGCATACGCAAGTTAACTTAGCCTTTTGCGTGTATATCCTATCTAATAAAAGAGTAATATGCAAATTGACCGCCTCCACTACACTCACAAGCCACGTCCACCAGCCAATCAGAGCGAGTATGCAAATTAACCCAACCAAGATGGCTACGGCCGCAGAGAGAGTAGGAGGGAGGCTTGGGTTGCCCCTGGCGATGGAGTAAGCCAAGCTTTTCTTACACCCTGGCCCGCCCACGCCTCCACTTACGGCAACAAAGTTTCAATTGTAGAAGATAAATCCCAGATATCAGGGCCTCCGCTTAGGTTGCCGGGCGGTGTGGCTGGCATACAAACCACCACAGGCCTCTTGTCCGGGCCACTCCATGCCCCAAGGGAACACCCGCCCTGATCCAGGACACCTTCAGGGCAAACCAGCTGCCATACACCAGGCCTCTATCCTATCTAATAAAAGAGTAATATGCAGATTGACCATCACTCGAACACACAAGATGACTGCCCCCATGTGGTCAAAAGATTCTGCCCCCATGTGGATACCAGATGGCCACCACAAGATGGTCAGCAGGGGAGGGCAGTTGGCAGGGATCAGGCCTGCAAGGGAGGGCAGTTGGGGATTATCAAGCCTGCAGGGGATGGCAGTTAGGGGTGACCAGGCCACAGGGTAGGGCAGTTAGGGGCAATCAGGCTGGCAGGGGAGTAGTTAGGCATCAATCAGGCTGGCAGGGGAGTGGTTAGGGGGTGATCAGGCAGGCAGGCAGAAGTGGTTAGGGACAGTCAGGAAGGCAGGCAGGTGAGCAGTTGGGAGCCAGCAGTCCTGGATTGTGAGAGGGATGTCTGACTGCCTGTTTAGGCCCGATCCTAAACGGGCAGTCGTACATCCCTCAAGGGGTCTCAGATTGGAGAGGGAGCAGGCTGGGCTGAATTTCATGCACCAGGCTTCTAGTATAGAATAAACTTGCTTAAATAGACCTGCTTCCTGATATAGCTAAACTTTATCCAGCCCAGTGAAGCATGCAATTTCTCTTTCAGATAATTGTCAGCAGCACAGCAGTAAATAGCAATATGAAGCAGATTATTATTGTAGATCATGCAGGGAGAACAAAGGTTAAAATATTTAACTGCATTGTCTTGTGGAGCAAAGTACTATATTCTCTGCAGTGAGAAAACCTGAAGTCGTTTTCAAGGTTCACCATTTCTTTTCAGTTGGGTCAAGTTTCTAAACTTTCTAAATCTTCATTTCCAGCTAATGAAAATAAAATAGGATTCCATCGAGTCTCCTATCTACCTATTGCAGGACTTCTGTGAGGATCAAATGAGATGAGGCTTGGGAAAATGCTTCATAGACATTTGGTTAAAGTGTAAAATGCTTAGAGGCTAGTTGCTTGGGAGAGGAAGCCAGGCGTTGCTACATGACATCATTACCTGGCGCCCACAGCAACCGTTTCTGTGCTGGGCTGGGCTGTGGGCTGCATTTTGCACTATGGGGTCTCGGCATTGTTGGCTGCAATTGGTGGGCTGTTGCCCTGGGATAGTAGCAGGGCCTGTGTCCCACTTGGGGGAAGCCGAGAGTTGCTTTGTTGGTGCCAGGTCCACAGTGCCATTTCTTTTAAATGGCTAGTGCGCATTACGTCAGCTCCTGCACTGAGCATCTGCCTCCTGGTGGTCAGTGTGTTTCATATCAACTGGTCAGACTTTCAGAGGGATGCTTAGCATATTAGCCTTTTATATATATAGGTGAGGTTTTTTGATTAACCTGTCTAACCAGATTAATTTTTTGTTGTTATATGGCTAACAAAGGTTTCACTAGAAGCAGAGATGAATTTTGCCTTTAGTTTTGTCCTTGTATTGTTATTTTTGTTTAATCCATTGTTTCTTTGTAGGAATCTTCTGCAGCTCATTAATTGTGTGAGTAAAAACTAAGTCACATCCAAAATTCCATTGAACTGGGCACACAAAAACTGCTATATATGTCACAGTTTACTGAAAAAGAGCCAGCAGGTAAGCAGGGTGTCTCTGTCAATTTCTCTACATTGAGGACTTACATTTTTCCCTCCAGATACCCCAGTGTCATACATGACATGTGATTATGGTCCCACTTAAGGCCAGTTTTCCTCCATATGTTAAATATTTATAAAACTGCATTTCTAATTTTTTATATTCCTTTCATATACCTTGGCTTCAATTGTACTTTCCACTTTGGAGACTATTTCTTTGGAGTTATTATTAAGGGCACTGGTTCTGGAGTCATATTGTTTTATGAAGCAAACTACTTAAATACTTAATTTTAACCTTAATATTTTTATCTTTAAAATAAACTACAGTATTTATCTCATTCGGTTTTTGAGGGGATTAAGTGACATAATGTAATATTTGCTATTGTATTTTATAAGTACATGTTTGTTTTTCTTTCATGCTTGGAAGCAATTATACTTCTTATTTTAATGCAGTAAAATATGTAACTGTCGTATTTATTGACTATTCCATATACTGTGGGATAATATTTTGTTTAGTTCCTACATTGTGTACATAAAATCGAATTGACTAAGTAAACTTATACTTAATACATATGAAATAATGTCATATTTAGTAAAAGATGCTACTATTTACTACTGTATGTTTTTCAATCATCATAACTTAGTATTCAAGATATTCAAACGTTGGTGGTTTTTCTTACCATATTGTATACCAATGGTAATTTTGAAAAGAGTGGTAGCATGTATTTGACTTGGCTCATCATTATTTTCTTTCAGAAAATTTTACCTGGTCCTAACTTTTTGGACTTATTTTTGTGGTTCCAGTGGTTCTTTATAGTAACCATTTAAAGAAGTTATCTGTCACCTTTGACAGGAATGTATTCCTCATAATGTAATTGAAACCATCATCATATCATGTGCTAGTACTGAAATCAACAGATAGGTATTGAGCACTTATATGTAAGGTACTTTACTGAAATAATTTGGAGAATCATTTTCTAATCATTAATGAGCTTTGTACTATAGTAGTTTGGTAGGTTACATTATAAAAGTCTTAAATATCTTAAAGGAACCAAACTTTAAAAGATATTTTTGTGAGTAAAGAGGCCACATAACTTTTATAACATAATACATAATAATAAGGTACACTTGAGAAAATGAGAACTGCTTGCATGTTAAAATATTTGTTGATTACTTTATTTTTACTTTGTTTTATTTTTTAAATCTATATTGAGAGGGTATTATATAAACATTAAGATTTCAATATAAGTAATTTTTAGAAATTGATTGACACTCTTAAATTGCTTATTAGAAAATAAATGAAACTTAATTTACAAAAAAAATAAGGTACACTTGATGTTTAATAGCATATGATGTGGCAAATAGCATATATGTTCAAATAGTACCCCCACTAATCACCAGTATGAAAGTAATTGCTATGACTCTTATTTTAACTCTGTTTTTCAGCAATGGATCAAGAATCCAACAAGGCTGCCTGGCCCAAACCAGCGGGAGGATATCAGACAATCACAGGCAGGCGATATGGAAGAAGACATGCCTATGTCAGTTTTAAACCTTGTATGACAAGGCATGAAAGAAGCTTAGGTCGAGCTGGTGATGACTATGAAGTGTTGGAACTAGATGATGTTCCAAAGGAAAATTCCTCAGGTATGTTCCACAGAATTGTTTAAAAACTATTAATAAGCCTGAAGGAATTAATCTTGTGATATTTAAAATTGTAAGTGGGTTTTATGTGTGTCTGTACATTTCTGTGAAGAAATTCTATTCTGAAATTTTTAATTAATTTAAATTTTGATTGAATTAATATTAATATTTAAGCATAGTAGAAAATAGAATGTGGCCAATTATTAAAATATAACTATATTTTTATATCAGTGATTACATTGTCATATCCTTCAACCAAAGGAAATCATGTTTAAATCAAATACATTTTTAAATGTTAACTGAATATATTTTTCCCCGCATATAAAGTTTAAATTTTTTTTTTAAATTGTTTCTTAAGTCAATGTAGCATGGCTCATTTGATTTTTAAAGGAATCATTTTATAAAATATAAATGCCAAGTAATTCTTAGTCAATTAAAATTTCTTAACATTCAGTGGTTTGAAAAGTATTATGCAGATATTCATGTATTAAAATATATGATTTTGGATTGGATGGCATCTTTCTCGTTCTGAACAAACTTGATAATTCTAGATTATTTTTATTGTCATCTATAATTAAACAAGCATAATATGCTAGATTATCTTCTGGACGAAGCCGGGGCTGTGAGGGAAGCTTGGGTCCCTGGTGCCAGAGGGAAGTGCTGGCAGCCGGGGGAAGGAAGGACTTCTCTTGCATGAATATTGTGCATCACGTCTCTAGGTTATATATAAGAATATGAATTATATGGAAGGGCATTCTAATAAAGAAGCCTTTTGGTGGTATGACAAGGCTGATTTTCAGTTATTTGTAATTTATATAAATTTTTGTTCCAATAAATTTCGTGTCTTCATTTTTATTATTCAGTTAGTAATGATAAAAGATACTCATGCTAAGGTAATTTATAGACTTGATATGATTTTATTCTTGTATCAAGATTCTGACATCTCTGGCAAAGAGAATCAACATTGATTTTTTTTGTTGTTTTTCATTCATAGCTGTAACATACCTGAACTTAACTCATTATAGCTATATTACAACAGTCTACTTTTGGGATAGAAATCTAATATTATGTATCAGAGACTGAGATAGAATCTTCTGAATTGACATCAAACACAGTAGAGTCTCATTTCTGTTATATATGTAATCTGATCTTATATCTATCATAAATACTTTTGAAGTTGTTTTTCTTGTTTGTTTGTTTTTACCCCTGCATGTAATAGAAGAAGTTAAGTTTGAATCGCACACCCAAGAACTGAGAGGGCAATGACTTCACTTATGCCTTTTATTTTTTGGTCTTTCATTAGCCTTTGCTTTTAATGTATTTTACAGAATGTTTTAGGTATTAGCATTTAGGTGGAAAGTCTGCAAAAGATATGTAAGTGAGATGATAATGAGTGACCACACAGTGGCATAAATGAATTCATAGGATAACCATTCTGCCCTCCCAGTTAAGTAAGGGTACATAGAAGCACCTGTCAGAGAAATTCTTTTATAATCTCAAAGAGGTAATAATTGGTATGATTTTTACTTAAAATAGCCATTATTAAGTCAAATTTTTACCTAGATTAATTCCTCCAAATATGTTTTCTTTTCTTCTCTACTGAAGGTTCCAGTCCATTGGATCAAGTTCAGTCTTCTTTACCCAACAATCCTTTATTTGAAAAAAGTGAAACAGAAATTCCCATTTGTGATACAGCATTGAATCAGACCATTGACAGCAGTCCATCCTTTGCTCCAGTACAACATAGTGGGGAAGGCAAGGAGACCTTAGGAAGCAGTACAAATCTTCATAATAACTCTGAGGGAGAATATACTCCAGCAGCCCGTAATGCCTCAAGTGTCCAAAATGGAATTGCATTGGTTCATACTGACTCTTATGATCTGGATGGCAGACATGGAGAGGAGGATAAAGATCGTCTTCAGTCTTCTTCAGAAGTTGTGGAAGGTGGTAGACATCAGGAAGCTTTGGGCAATACAATATTTGAGTTGGAAAATGGAGAGGTAGAGGCAAATACAAGTCTTTTACCACCAGTTCCCGCTTTTAACTGTGAAATACAAGATGAGTTTGAAGAGTTTGATTCAGCGCCTTTAGTGAAAAGTTCTACTGGTGACATTGTCAGTCAAATCAATCAGGAATTTCAGAGGTCCTCTTCTGAAGAGGAAGTTATTAGAAAGAAAGAACAAAATAATACTAGCCAGGAGAGAAAGAGAGAAAATTCAACTGAAGATACAGCCTGTGCTCTGGGGCATATTTGCAGTGAACAAAATACCAGGGATGGGGACAATAATCAGGGAAGTTCTCCTGAACAGGTAGTGAGGCCTAAAGTTAGAAAACTGATAAGTTCAAGCCAGGTGAACCAAGAATCAGGTTTTAATAGGCATGAGGCTAAACAAAGAAGTGTTCAGAGGTGGAGGGAGGCTTTGGAAGTTGAGGAAAATGGCTCAGATGACCTCTTGATAAAATGTGATGACTACGATGGAGAACATGATTGTATGTTCTTGGATCTACCTTTTGCACGAGTTACACAGAGTGAAACAGAAAATAACCAAATAACATCAGAAAGTGGAGCCACAGCAGGAAGGCAAGGAGTTATGGATAACACCTTTTGGAATAGCTGTGGAGATTATTACCAACTGTATGACAAAGATGAAGACAGGTAAGGTTTTATTCAATACTTTGTCAGATTGTGTAGTGAACGAAGTGATTTCTTTCTACTGCCATAGTGTTTGATGGATGTGCTCTCTGACATCTCAGGGAATTACATAGATATCTTAAAATAGCAAATATTCTTTAAAAATATATTTTTTTATTGATTTCAGAGAGGAAGGGACAGGGGAGAGAGAGATAGAAACATCAGTGATGAGAGAGAATCATTGATCACCTGCCTCCTACATGACCCCCTACTGGGGGTTGAGCCCACAATCTGGGCATGTGTCCTGACAAGGAATCAAACTGTGACCATCTGGTTTGTAAGTCAGTGCTCAACCACCAGGCCATACTGGCCAAGTTCAAATATTCTTATTTACCAAGTGCTAACCATACATGCAAAGTAGTAGTTAGTGTTTTACAGAAACTGTCTTTGAGATGTTTTAGGAGTTCACAGAACTTATATCCAGGTGATTATTATTACAAAAGAATATATACTAATTTAATTCTTTGTATCTCAATTAATGAAATTCAAGGTGAACATTTATCGTAGTTTTAAAAATTCTGTGATAAGCCAGTCTAGGTATGTTGTATGTTTTTTAATCCTCATCAGAGGATTATTTTTCCATTTATTTTTAAAGAGTGGAAGGGAGAAGGAGGGAGAGCAATACATTGGTGTGAGAGAGACACATCAATTGGTTGTTGCCCAGCCTGGGATCAGAGATCGAGGCTGCAACCAAGGTATGTATCCTTGACCTGAATCACACCTGGGACCCTTCAGTCTAGAGGCCGAGGCTCTATCCATTGTGCTAAACTGTCTAGGGCCATAACTTTTCTTATAATAAGCATTTTGATCCCTGATACATACTTTTCTATTTTTACAAAATGTAATACAACAGAAAGAGAAATGGAGAATTTCTTTGTCCAGTTGCTGACTCTATTATCCCAGAGTCCAAATGTCCTTTTAAGCTAGTTGAAACCCCAACTATGATCAATTACAAAGCAATTCCAAGATTTGATTAGCTTTTAGAAATAACTGTTTTTTTAACTAGAAGTTGCAACAAAGGAAGAATATTTAGAATATGAATATACTTTATTTATTTTATATCAAATAACAATTAATAAAATACCATATGAATTAACTAACTTGTAGGAACAGTTGAAATATAATACCTATGCCATCATGGAAGTTTGTAAACTTTAAGGCTTAATGAACTATATTTTTGTAACCTACTGTTTTTTAAGTTTTAAGGGTAAAGATAGTTAAAAACTTTTGTTTAACATTTCAATTTTTTAAGTTTAGGTCCACAATCTTTCATCCAAAATCCACAAAGTTCTAAAAATGGATGTTGGCAGCAAAACCTGACCTGATATTAACTTACTTGACAACAGATCTGGGTCTGAACTAAAATATTTATAAATTTTTATAAATTTTGTTGCAGTAATATGAGTGCTTGATTACTGGGTGCTGGCTTAGACCTACCTGGAATTGTTAGGTAATGTTCTAAATCTCAAGGGGCGGGGAGGGGTGGGAATCTAAATCACAAAACATATTTATTCCTAATACATTTGGATTGGATTGTTAACTGTATTTACCTTGAAGTTACTATTAAAAAATAAAACAACTTAGTTTTAGATAACTTATCTTTTGAAAGTAAAAGGGTGTTGTACTTTTTTTTTCCCATTACATTTTTTGCTTTTAAAGAAAGTCATTTAATTTGGCTGTGCCTCTCCATTGTGGACACACTAAAAAAAATAAAACCTCTTTTGTTTGCTTTTAATAGTCAGGCATAATGTCATTTAATGACGTTGAAATTTTTATGCCAACCTAAAGAGAAAATGTAGTTTTCTTGACTCTTAGCTTTTAAATTGATTCTTTTTGTGAATGGAAGTGTTTTCTTTGCTTAGAATAATTCTGGGTTTTTAAATAGTTAAATGGTGTTTTATTCGCATACGTATTTATAATTTTTCCCCTAAGTGAAATGTCATTAAATCTGAACAATAATAGATTTTTTAAAAATATTTTTTATTGATTTTTTTTTCTTTTTTTTTTTTTTTACAGAGAGGAAGGGAGTGGGATAAAGAGTTAGAAACATCTATGAGAGAGAAACATCGATCAGCTGCCTCCTGCTCACCTCCTACTGGGGATGTGCCCATAACCAAGGTACATGCCTTTGACTGGAATCAAACCTGGGACCCTTCAGTCCGCAGGCCGACACTCTATCCACTGAGCCAAACTGGTCAGGGCAATAGATTTTTTTTTACAAACAGATAATACAGATGAGAAAAGTACTTACAGTTAATAGAAACTTTTTTTATCAACTTCTTAATATATTTATTGACTTACAGAACCTATAGTTGGGTGTGCTTAAATGATAAAAGTAATTTTGGAATACTTTTAAAAAACACATTGAAATGCCAGAAACATGATTTTTGTAAAAGATTTACCACCGAATAAGTATAATGGTTCTATTTAGGATTCTACTTATATTTTCATCTATAAATCTTAAGATATGTTTTAGGGTTTATTTCAATAGTCACTACAATTTTAACGAGGAATTCTATTTCTATCTTACTGTTTCCAGTTCCTCTGCGCTTGCTCCCTGCAAAGGATCACAGTTGCCAGATGCCTTTTAATATGGTGCGAGATAAAGGTTGAAATTTAATAGTTGTAATTGCTGTTTAGTTTCATTTTGCCAGTTGTTCATCTGCCTGATGTTTTACAGTAGTCCTGCTCAGTTCTGATATTAGCTGGTTGGAGAATGGGGAACACAGTCACTCTACCATAAGTGTTTTGAGAAGGAAAGTACAAATAGCTTCTGCTTTGAATCTGCATGGTTTGGGTTTTTTTTTTTTTTTTTTTTGAGTTTTCATTGCTTTGTAAAACTTATAAATGATGTACTTGAAAAATATTTTATTTTTGTATTATGACAGTTACAAATTGAACTCCCTTATCAAGAGCATAACTAAAATTTACTGTGATACATGTAGATACAGAAATTTTGGCCACTTTAGAAACATACAGTGTATATATTCTTTATCAGTAGAAAGGCATTTTAATGAATGCATGACCCTTTCTTCCCTAAAAAATTCTTAATGATTACTTAATCACATCTGAAACATTACAATCTATGGGAAAAGCACTGAAGCTGGTAGCATTGCTCTGAGGTGTTTGACAGGAACTGAGCACCACCTTATTAAATTAGAACTGTAAGGGGAATTTTAATAGGCAGCATATAATTACCAGACTTGGAATTAGTCCAAAGAGCTAAGGTTAATATCCTGCTTTTTTGAAATACACCCTGAGAACTTTAGTAACTGTTGAGGACAGATATTGAGTTTAAAAAAACCTTTTAGCCATGTCAGTATATTTTAACCTTAGGCCTAACTGTTCTCCTAATCATTTCTTATAGCATTTGAGTTTTCTTTCACAGTTTTTTTCTGTTCTTACTTAATCTTGCTTAAAAAGTAAAAAACTTACCTCAGACAAAAATATTGTGACATCTTTTTTTTTGTGTTGATGATGTTGGGAGAATAAAAAGAGTATTAGCTATTTAGTTTATTTCAATTTGATATATTAAAAAAAACATTTATTAAAATACTCCTCTAAGTTTCAGACTTTGTCTGGGTACTCTGTAAATACGAATAATCATGATCCCTGTTTCCTTGGTATTCACCAACCTTATGACAAAGACAAGATGTATGGGTAATTATCATGAGATTAAATTAAGTTCCTTTCCTCTTCTATATAAGTTAGGTCAGGGCCATGAAGAAAGAGCTTCTCTGATCTTCCTATATTGTGATAAATAAAACATCTATAAGCAGCCAAGACAAAGGTCTTAAAACACACACTCTAACATTTTAGCATACCCTTTCATCTTGTTTCCAAGTTCATAAGGATAAATGGCTTTGCTCTATAGGCATGCTAGGGTGTTACAGATTATAATATTCTGATATTAAGGGAAAGAATCAGAAAGTTATAAAAAGCAGGTACAATTCAAAAAAGATACCATTTGGGCCTTATTTACTAAATTAAGCAAGTTTGTATATTTAAACAACTTCCTTATATATCACTTTATTACAACATAGTTAAATATTAACAGTGGTGAAATGTCCTAGACTGTTTAGATGATGTTCAGTATACATCTTTGAAAATCCTAAGAATTATATGCTTTAACACAGTTTCCATCCAGAGTATTTTCAATAAGGTTTTTTTGATCCTCTCATTAGTCAAGTAACAAAATTGTCTAAACTTATCTGAATAATTTGTACATAAATTATTTGTTTAGAAATCACATAATTTCATACCATATGTGAAAGTTCTTTTGGGTCACAACTGAATGTGTAAAAAGTATAACATTCTATTAAGTTATAGTGGTCTGCTTTTTAATATAGCTCTAAATGTTAGTGGGAGATAATACTAGAGCATATGAAAATTAAACTGGTACTTAATTTAGTTTTTCTTTTGAGAATTTAAATGTTTAACTCATGTTTTTTATAATCAAGAACAAATGATCCTCTAATCCATAATTATTTCATATCCTATTCTGTTGCTTACTCTCTTTGAAAACTATTTTTAAATTTTTTCTCTGTTTTGCTTTACTTTAGTTTCATGCACTCCTGTCACTTTTTAGTAGATAACTTTGTCTCCTGCTTCTTATAGATACTGAAATAGTTAACCATGAACTTTCTTGTTTTCTTCTTCTTTATATTAGAACTAGAGGCCTAGTGCATGAAAATTCATGCACTGGAGGAGGGCGTCCCTCATCCCAACCTACCCCTTCTCACAGTCCAGGAGCCCTCAAGGGCGAGAGGCACCCAGCGATCAGGGGAAAGCAACACCCTCATCACACCTCAACTGCTACCATTGCCGCAGCACAAGCCTTGGCCAGCCATGATTACCTGAGCCTCAGCTGGCCCTGGGCAGTTGGGCAGCCACCAACTGAGGCTTACCTACATCTCAGACATTGGCTGGGCAGCTGCCATCTGAAGCTTGTCTGCGCCTCAGGCTGGCCCTGGGGGACTGAGGGTGGGTCTGGTTGCACTGTGCACCTGCCTTGGATCCTCTTTCCCCTGCTGGCTAGGCTGAAAGAACTGTGGGACTCTAGCAGCAGGTGCAAGGAGCAGCCAGACCTGCCTGAGGGGACTGAGCACCACCATCTTGTGGCTATGGGCACCACCATCTTTGTGATGGTGTGATAGTCAATTTGCATATGCCCTCTTTATTAAATGGGATAGGATATGTCAGTATTTCTATTTTCAATGAAGAAAGGTAACTTTTCTCATTCTGTGCCTGCAGTCATATCTGACACCTTCTATTATCCTTATTCTTAGGTTGTTCCCCTCCACCTCCCATTCTCCAGTTTTTCGAAGTCTGAGGGAAAATCTTCACTTGATCTTGCTCCCTCTATTAACTACTTGCTCATTTGTTTTTCTCTTTGATTGCTGACTTTTCAGAGTAAATACTCATATCTTCTATTCCTTCACTATCCATTCTTCTTAAACACTTCCAAATCTGTTTCTCAATATTATTTGTCTATTCTGTAATGTTAACAATGACCTGATTTCCACAGACAGCTGACTTTTTTCAGTATTCATTTTCTTTGACTACAGACCTATTTGCTCACCATTTTCTGCTCCAGTTTCTCTTCCATCAACCCATGTCTCCTCCAGACCCCTGAAGGCTTTGTGGACAAAAAGATAAAGCAGGGATATTGTGTAGGCACTTTTGTAACCATTTTAAAATGAATAAAAAACAAAAGACACAAAAACCATTCTTAGTTTCCAGCTCATAAAACAATGGACAGGTGACTAGATTTGACTCATGGGCCAGGGCAGAATTTACTGACCTCTGGTAAAGGGACTAAAATTAAAGCTAGTGGGATTACCAGGTGGCTGATAATATCATTTAGTAAGACAAATCAGAGGATATAGACTTTCTTAGGTATAGAAAAGAGGAAAATAGGGGTGTGTGGTTGGAAATCCAAATGAAAGGGATAAGTCAGTGATCAACAAACTCATTAGTCAACAGAGCCAAATATCAACAGTACAATTGAGATTTCTTTTGAGAGCCGAAAACCGACTTCTGCAAAGATTCAATTGCGCTGTATGTGTGCACCCGCACATGGTATTTTGTGGAAGATCCACACTCAAGGGGCCAAAGAGCCGCATGTGACTCTTGAGCCACAATTTGCCGACCACTGGTTTAAGCAAACAGCTTATATACTGAAGAAAATAACTGCCATTTTTATTAAATTTTTGCTCTTTTCCAAAAATTATGCTAACCATTTTATCTACAGTATTGATTTAAACATTACTATAGCTTTGAAAATTAAATATTAATATTCTCATTTTACAAATGAGGAATAGTGAGTTTAGGGAAGTTAAATGCCTGGTTTTGCATTATTAGTAAGTACTGAACAGGATCCTAACCTAAATCTGTCTTACTTCAAAGCTTGTGTTTAGCAGTGTGACATTCCATTACCAGGGGTAAAAAGAGGTTGTCATGGATGGAACTTTCACCGGATGTAAAACATATAAATATAGTATTTTGTTTCTTCGATAAGGAAATTACCTGTAATAGGTTCTTTATTTCTGTTTTATTTATTTATTTATTTATTTATTTATTTATTTATTTATTAGTTAAATCTTTATTATTCAGATTATTACATTTGTTTCTCTTTTTCCCCCTCCATAGCTCCCCTCCACACGGCTTCCACCCCTCCCTTTACCCTTATATTATCAATAAGTGTATGATTTTTGTCCAGACTCTCCATGCATCCCCCTCACCCCTTTCCCCCTGAGATTGTCAGTCCACTCCCTTTCTGTGCTTTTGATTCTATTATATTCACCAATTTATTCTGTTGATCAAATTTTTAATTCACTTAATTCTTAGATTCACTTGTTGATAGATACATATTTGTTGTTCATAATTTTTTATCTTTTACCTTTTTCTTCTTCCTCTTCTTAAAGAGTACCTTTCAGCATTTCATATGATACTGGTTTGGAGTTGATGAACTCCTTTAGCTTTTCCTTATTTGTGAAGCTCTTTATCTGACCTTCAATTCTGAATGATAGCTTTGCTGGATAGATTATTCTTGGTTGTAGGTTCTTGCTATTCATCACGTTGAATATTTCTTGCCACTCCCGTCTGGCCTGCATCGTTTCTGTTGAGAAATCAGCTGACAGTCGTATGGGTGCTCCCTTGTAGGTAATAAACTGTTTTTCTCTTGCTGCTTTTAATATTCTCTCTTTCTCTTTTGCTCTTGGCATTTTAATTATGATGTGTCTTGGTGTAGTCCTCTTTGGGTTCCTTTTCTTTGGGGTTCTGTGTGCTTCCTCGACTTGTAAGTCTATTTCTTTTACCAGATGTGGGAAGTTTTCAGTCATTATTTCTTTAAACAGGTTTTCAGTATCTTGCTCTCTCTCTTCTTCTGGCACCCCCACAATTCTGATGTTGGTACGCTTGAAGCTGTCCCAGAGGCTCCTTACATTATCTTCACATTTTTGGATTCTTTTCTCTTCTTGCTTTTCCAGTTGAATGTTTTCTGCTTCTTTATATTTCAAATTTTTGACTTGATCCTTGCCTTTCTCTAGTCTGCTGTTAGTACTCTGCATAATAGTTTT
>JAAGEH010002531.1:16063055-16111095 GCA_011751065.1 Lasiurus cinereus
TGTCTTTTGCTCTTGGCTTTTTAATTATGATGTGTCTTGGTGTGATCCTCTTTGGATTCCTTTTATATGGGGTTCTGTGTGCTTCCTGGACTTGTAAGTCTATTTCTTTCACCAGATGTGGGAAGTTTTTAGTCATTATTTCTTCAAGTAGGTTTTCAGTATCTTGCTCTCTCTCTTCCTCTGGCACCCTCACAATTCTGATGTTGGTATGCTTGAAGCTGTCCCAGAGGCTCCGTACATTATCTTCACATTTTTGGATTTTCTTTTTGTTTATCCAGTTGAGTGTTTTCTGATTCTTTATATTTCAAATTTTTGACTTGATTCTTGCCTTGTTCTAGTCTGCTGTTAGGTCTCTGTATAATTTTTTTTTTTCATTCAGTGTATGTTTAATTTCTAGTTGGTCCTTTTTCATCTCTAGTTGGTCCTTTTTCATCTCCTCTTGGGTCTCCCTAAATTTATCCATCTTTTCTAGGATATTCTTGAAAAACCTTATAACCGTGGTTTTGAACTCTATATCCAGTCGTTTGTTTTCCTCCATTTCTTTTGTTTGTGATCTCTTTCTGTGTCTCTGCATTTTCATTATGCCTGGAGAACTTCTGTGTTGGATTCAGCCTTATGATACAAGACTTGAAAAACTGCAAAAGCCTCTCTGTTGAGCTTGGGATGAGTAGAATCTCAGGGCTTAACAGACTACCTTGCCTTCCAGTAGACCCTGCCCTACATGGCCTCTGGGTCTCATGTGTCTCTGGGTAATAGCTGGAGAGGTCACTGTGAGCATGCGCAGTGCCTCTAGACCGCTCCCTTTCTGGCTCTCCTGCGCTCTGGGACCATATGAGTCTGGGTCCCCAAGGTCTCGCCGGAAACTGGGGTTTAGTGGAGTTATAAGTGGCACAGTTGGGAGACTCTGCTCCCGCCTACTCATGAAAGCCAGCGGCACAATCAGCAGTCGGTCTTCTGCGTGCAGTGCTGTGTGTGCCACCAGACTTCTGCCCTTTCGCGACTCCCCTAAATTTCCGTGTACTTCTCCCTTTTCACAGTACAAACTCCCCCCAGATGAGTTTTGGTTGGACCTGGGGTTCAGTGCTATAGGATAAGGGATTCAGTGCTGTTGGGAGTCTCTGTCTCCCTCCCGCCAGAGAAAGCCAGCCAGGTACTTCGGCACCCGCTCTCTCGACGCGCACGTCTCTATACCACAGCTTTATGCAGCTCCTCGGATCTCCGTGAGCCCCTCTTTCCTTCTAGTTACAGAATTTCCACTCAGCCAGCTTTCCTGTGGTTCTGGATGATGTCCGTTCTGTCTTTTAGTTGTAGTTTTGAAATTGTGCGAGGCAGCAGTGTAGGTGTTTACCTATGCCACCATCTTGGATTCTCCTGGGTTTTTTTTATAGTAAAAAAAAATTGTTATCATAGTTACATAGCTCCCCTGACTAGCTCTGTCTGAGCCAATTTGGACTTTTAAATTAATAATAGACATTAAGTTTGAAATTTGTCAGAATGTTCAGAATGAAATATTAATAGGAAATTGTTCATGTATTACTTTCTACCACTTATATCAACAAATGCGTATTAATTTCTGGAACATACTTTTAAAGAGGATTAATTTTTGGCCCTTTAGAAAAAAACTGATATTGCCAAAAGTTTTAAAATCATGCAGTTGCACAGTCTTAGTTTACAAATGCTTCCTATTCAGTCTTACCTCTTCAGATGCTTTTTTTGGTCATTATTAAAGAATTTGTGATTTTATACTGTGATTATAAAAAATACCTTTCAATTCATTTTTAAAGAGATAGCTGTGCTGAAGTGATTTTGACTAAATAGACAAGATGTCTAGTCCATGACTTAACTAAGAACCAAAGAATGATCTGGGCCTGAAAGGGTAAAAAAGATGAAGTGATTGACATTCTTGATGGTGGGAGAAATGCTTGTGGCGAAAGTTCATATTTCAGGAATAGTATTTAAAATAAAGTATTCATGTAACAAAACAGTTGGATATAACAATGTCCAACTGCTAGTAACTAGCATCAGATTGTAGAAAATCATATATGCTATTTAAAGTTTCAACTTTTTTTTTATATAGTCCAGACTTTTCCAAACTGGGTGAAATATATTAAGTAGTACACAGACAAGTGTTACTAATTTTTATCATTATACTAGAGTCCCAGTGCCTGGATTTGTGCACTGGTGGAGTCCCTCAGCCTTGTCTGCGCTTCTTGAATTCAGGACCCCTCAGGGGATGTCAGATTGCTGGTTTCGGCCCAATCCTCATAGGCCTGGCCAAAACCGCTAGTCCGACATCCCGAGGGATATAGTAGGTGTGAAGTGGCAATCGACCGAGGAGGAGCCCAAGCCCAGGTTGAGCACCTTGTGTGCTGTTACAGCTCATCCGAGCTCTGCTGCGCCTGCCAGCCACTGCCAATAGCACTGCCAAGGAGGCAGGAGAGGCTCGCACTGCCGCAACAGCTCTAGCTAGCTGTGAGCCCTATGCCTGGTGCCTGTCCATCAGCTGAGCAGTACTCCCAGTGTGAGAACACACTGACCACCAGGGGATAGCTCCTGTGTTGAGCATTTGCCTCCTGGTGGTCACTGCACATCAAAGCGACTGATCAACCGGTCATTTGGTTGCTTAGGCTTATATATAGAGAGATATTTATTTTAATGGAAATAAAAAGTATAGCTAAGTTATCAAATTTGGAATTTTATGATATTGCTTAGGAGGTAACTAAGTGTACTTGAAAAAAAATGTTAAAAAAAAGATTTGCTAACAGTTATTGGTGGCTTATTTACTAGGCACTGTTAGAATGTTTAATATACATTAACTCATTTACTCTCACACGAACTCAGTGAGCTATTAGACACTATTATATTTACCTGGTATGTGAAGTGATAAAGGTACAGAGATTAAGTAACTTTTTCACAGTTAAGTGGTAGATTCAAATCCAGGCAGGTTGACTCCAGAAAGGGACTTTACCTAGCAGGTGAATTTTATTTTTAAAATATAACTTGAAAAGGAGTGTGAAATATAAAAATGAATTAGTGAGCAGTTAGTGATTATGAAAGCTTAGCATGTTAGGGCTGGAGATTGATATTTTAAAATTATCTCAGAGATGAGGGTTATGTAAATGAGTAATAATGGTACAAGCCAATGGTCTGCAAACTTTTTCTTAAAGGGCCAGGTAGTAAATACTATAGGGTTTGCTAATTAAGAGACAAAATCGAAGATAAACATATAAAAATCCTATTTATTTATTTATTTATTTATTTTAGCTCACAGACCATTTTTTAAAAAGGCAGCAGGGCCAGATTTGACCCAAAGGCTGTCGTTTGCCAAACCTTGACATAGGCTTCTTAAGTATATTGACTATTGATAGACATTCTTTTTGCATTAAAATTTGTAGATATTTTGTTAGTAATTTAGAAAAGTTCAGAAGTTCCATGTGTTAACCTTTCTGAACAGGATCATACTCTGAGTAAAATGTCTAAATTGAGGTATTTCTTTTAGTATGTAAAAAATCACCACAAATTAATACAGAAATCTTATCTAAATATTCTCAAAGTTGAAATTGGTACATTGGTTTTGAATTTAGCTTCATAGTCAAGGAAATAGCTTAATTTCCTTTAAACTATTTTTTGGTAGATTTTGATATTGATGCAAGCTTAGAAATGATGTACTTGATCTTAGAATATTCTTTGTCACAGAAAATTTTACAGTCATTTTATTTGCACTTATTGTCTTTTTACTTGCTACTCTAGAGCTATATTGCATTCCTTTACCAGGATGTCTTCCCACTGTGTATGGAAAATTGGATGCTAACTTTACTTCTAACTTCTCAGAGTTCAGATTAGTGCTGTTCTTTGTTAATAGCATTTTGATCTCTTGGGTTCATCTACCTATGGAAAGAGGATCTCACTAACTAGTCTAGATATTAATAACATATTGTCATCATAAAGAAAAGACAATTTCTTACCATTTATCACTTCCTTTCAAAAACATGAACTAAAATGGATTTCTCAAAAGTCAGTGCACACAAGGAATTCTTTAAGGGATTCTTGACCACAATGGTTGAGATGGTTGGAAGGAGTGTTTAAGATTTCTTTTTAACATCAGTAAGTAATATTTTTGCCTTTATTAGTATGACTGGTGCTTTTAAGAGTACTTAAATGTAACCAGATTAACCAGAGTTAAGTATAAGCAATAAAATAATTTTCTGATATTGATATTGATTTCTTGAATTGAAATATATTTTGGGCTCATAGTCCTACCAAAGAACTTCACTGAAGATTTGTCAGTGCTACTTTATATGAATTTAAATGTATCTTCATTTTAAAGTCTGTGATAATAGTAGAAATTTATTCATAGAAGACATTTCTTTTTGTCATGTTTAGACAGTTTTAATTAGAAAATTGTTTTACTTAGGTCAGGTGAATAATAAATCTATTATTTATTTTATGTAACATTTTATTTATAATTATCAAGTTAAGTTTAAATTTTTACTTTAAAATGTCTTAAATATAAAGAACCTATATTTTGGCACCACGGGAATTACTTACTCCCATGAAGAAGCTAATAAATTAATAATTCTATAACTTGCTTGCCATATACTACATTCACTTGAAAAAGTTACATTCTGCCCAGCTGGAGTGACTCGGTTGGAACATCGTCTCTTGCACCAAAAAATTGCTGGTTCGATTCTCTGTCAGGGCACGGGCCCTAGATTTCGTTCTCTCTCTCTCTCTCTCTCTCTCTCTCTCTATCTCTCTATCTCTCTATCTCTATCTCTATCTCTATCTCTCTCTCTCTCCCCACCCCTCTCACACCTGCCCCTCATACCTCCTCTGCCTTGCCCTCCCCTCCCCTTCTCAGCATGTCCTCAGGTGAGGATTTAAAAAAGTTACATTCTGCTAAATATGTATACTTATTTAATTCATTTTAAAAATTAGCAACTGATGAAGCATGTGTGACATCAGTAGTCTACTCAATACCGTGATGCCTGGTTAACACTCCAAATGATAAATACACATATGACAGTTTATTTTCCTTCTGTTCTAAATTTCTAGTTCAGAGTGCAGTGATGGAGAATGGTCTGCTTCTTTGCCTCATCGATTTTCTGGTACAGAAAAAGATCAGTCCTCAAGTGATGAAAGTTGGGAAACTCTACCAGGAAAAGATGAAAATGAACCTGGACTACACAGTGATAGCAGTAGTCCTGAAGAAAACCAAGAATTATCTCTTCAGGAAGGGTATGTTTAACAATGAGATGCATTGTTTTAAGAATGCTATATATCACATTCAAATGTTGGGTATATTATTAAATGCATTTACAAGCCCTGTGCAGGACCAGTAGGTCCTACTGATTTTTTTCATTATGGTTTTGGTGTGTTACAAAGGACAGTCAAATTGAAAATACAGGCAATTTCAGTCAGTACATTCTATTATAATATATGTTTCCACTTTGCTTTACTAAAAAAAACTTGGTCATTGAAAAGATCACATGGATGGAGTTAGGTATGAGTGAATTAGAGCTATAATTGCTATACAGTGGCTATATACTGTGAAATGCCAAATAGCAAATATTTTCAGTTCTACCATTGTAGTGTAAAAGTAGCAATGGACAGTGTTTAAATGAATGGGTATAGCTGTCTTGCAACAAGATTTTATTTATATAAACCAGTGACAGGCTAGAAATAACCCTTGCTCTAGTTATACTCACATGAAGAGTGATTCTGGCTTTTAGGTTGATTTCACACACAGACACACACACACACACTTTTTTTTTTTTAATTGCACTAAGAAAGTACCCTCGCTATTATTTTATAGATTTCTAGCAAGAATGTTTGCTAATTTTATTAAAGTCTTTTTAGCATCAGTGGAAATGATCATAAAGATTTGTAACTTTTAAAGAATAATTATCTTACTAGATTTCTTAATATTTAATTGCCCTTGTTTCCTGAAATAAACTCAACATGATCATATAATCATGGTTTATTCTCATTATAGTGTACTGCTGGATTTTTGGTAATATTTTACATAGGATTTTAATATTGAGAGTCATTGTGCAAATTGTTGCTAGTTGTTTTTTTTTTTTTGTCTTGATGACAGTTTGATACTTTGCTAAAAGATTGTGTTTCCTTTTTATCTTTGTGAATCCTGGTGTTTAAGTAGATTATTTATCCCTTTAAATAACTTATTAATACCTTTTAAGTTGTTTAAATAGCTTCTTATTTAAATAGCTTGTTTATTCCTTTAAATGTTATTAGTATTTATTTGTGAAGCCTAGGCTTGATGATGGAGTATCTTTGTGATAATTTTAATTTTCTTCTATGATAATTAATAGGTTCTAATATTTAGTCTCATGGGATCAATTTTGGTGAATATGTTTTCTTTGGAAAAATCTTTCAGCTTAGACTAATATTAAAATTAATATTTCTCAAAGGGTATAAATTTCCAGCTTGAGATTAATTCTGTAAGAAAACCTGGGCATAAAATATATTAGAAAATATGTAAAGAAAGAAATTTACAAATATAATTGGTTTTGACACATTGGTAGGTTGAGGTGGAGTCTTTTGCTTTTCCTGATTTTATGTTCTGTCATCTTTTATCACTATTATTTAATTTACTAATATTATTGTTTCATGTGTAAATTGTGGTAGTAATTAGCTATTCATTCAGCAGATATTTATTGAGCATTTAATATGTGCTAAGAATTGTGCTGGTTCCTGGGATTATATCGGTCAACAAAATAAATAAGATACCCTGGTGAAGCTCACATTATAGTGGGAGAGACAGATAATAGAAGATCAAACATGATACAAACTGTGATGAGTAGTCTGAAGGAAATAAAACACTAATTTGGTAGTAAGTAGCTGATAGGTGCCTACCTTCAGGGAGACTTCTCTTAGGAATGACTTTTGAGCTGTGATCTGAAAGATAAGAATTAGCAGTTGAGGAAGAGCTTTCTAAGCAGAAACAAAAGAGCAGAAGCATTGAAAAGGAAAGGGCTTTGTATGTATTAAGGTAGTGTAGCTGAAGTGAAGGAGATGAAGTTTTCAGGAATCATACTATGCAGAACATACAGCATCTGGAATTTATTCAGAGATCAGTGAAATTTTAACTGGAGAAATCATTGATCTGACACACATTTTTAAAAGATCACTCTAGCTCTTTCATGGAGGTTGAACTGGAGAGAAATTAAAGTTAAAAAGGGGAAAGCGGTAAATTTGATTTTGGACTAGGGGATGATAAGTGAGGATTAAGTAAAGAAAAGAGGTTTGAGAATACTTTTGAGTTATAAATAAAAGATTGAATTAGGTGTAAGATGAAGGAGGAATCAGTTAATTATGGCTGAGTGTTTTGAGTATTGAGTAGATGCTAATGTCACTGACTGAGATGGATAAACTGGGGAGAGAACTGGGAAGTAGGAACTCTGGAAGTCTTAAGTGCCTTTTGGACAGTATAAATGGCATATAGACAACTGGATATTTAACTTTCAAGTTTAAGGAAAATGTTCCAGTTTGTAATTAAATATAAATACTATATGGATATAAACAAAAACACATTTTTAAGTTATCAGCTCCTGGCATTGATATCCTATAATTATAAAACTCACTAATCTGTTTAAAAAATAAAAGTGGAAGGTGAGAAGTCGAGAACTACCAGTAAAACACTGGACAACAATCATATTTAAATTGATAAGGAAAAGATCAGAGTTGAGATGTATTGTTTGGGAGAGGGTTGAAAGTTAACTTTTGACATAGTTTAAATTTACTATATGGTAAAATTTCAAGGATAATCATTATAAAAGTAAATATAAGGTAAAAATATACTGGAAACCTCTAGAGGAGGAAAAAAGGAATCAAGATATGCAAAAGAACACTTAAAGTCAATTTGAATAAAAAGAAAGAAAGGGAGAAAAAATATAAAAACAGAAGAAAAAAGCATAAAAACAGAAGAAAATAGAGATGAAAAACATAGAATATAGAAACAAGTCCTGCAATAAATATAAATTGCCTAATCCCTGCTTATAGCTTCAGATCAGTTGGTTTTCTTTTAAGTTAAATGCTGTTTACAAAAGCATAAGTAAACAGAAAGAAAAGAAAATAAAAGGGTAGAAAATTATATTATAAATGAAAATACTAACTAATTGAAAATGGTAATTATATTGACATTAGCAAAGTAGACATAAAGACACAAAAGCATTATTGGGGAGAGTGAGAGTCATTTATCAGTAAAATGTAGCAATTTTAATTTGAGTGCTCCTAATGAAATAGACTTATAATAAGTCAAAATTTGACCAAACTAGAGAATATTGATAACTTTACTATCGGGAAATGTTTAAATATGTTTCTCATTTACAACAAGTCATGGATCTAAAAAATTCAAATATCTTTAGCGTACTTTAACAACTCGTTAAAGCATGGTTTAATGAGCACTGCATCCTTTGGAATACACAAACATATAGAAACCACACTTTTACTAGGTTACAAAGCACAGATTAATATATTTCAAAGAGTCATTTTCCTACCTTCTGTATTTTCTGACCACAATGATGTTAACTTAGAAATAAATTCAGTTATCCATTCTTTTAAATAATTAGGAGGACAAAGAAGAAATAATAGAAATTTTAAATGTTCATAAGACAGTGATAATGAAAATACCACAATCAAATTTTGTTGGATGCAATGAAATTGGTACTTAAAGGGAAATTTAAAAAATACCTATATTAGAAAAGAATAAAAGCTGAAAATTGAACTGTGCATTTAACTTAAAATAGAAAATGAATGTTAGAATAAACAAAAGTAGATTAAAATTAGGAAAGACAAAAGCAGAGATTAAAGAAATAAGAAGTTGACATTTTGAAAGATTAAGATGGACAAATCCATTTGGATAGTAAATAAGAAATTAAGGACAAGGCATAAATAAATAAGACTGAAATAAGTGGATACTGTTTCAAATATAATAAAGATTGAATATTAAAAGAATACTGGTAAACTTTGTACCAGTAAATTTGAAAACAGGAGAAATTGACAAATTTATAACAAAATAATAATTCATCAAAATACAGGAAGAAATACAAAGCCTGATAATACTATAACTATTACAATTTGTAACAAATGGTTTAATACCTTCCCAGGGAGAAAAACAACTGACCCAGATGGTTTTAGAACTGAATTCTCTTAAACTAAACTTTTAAGGATCATGTCATTCTACTCTTCAAAAGACTAGAAAAAATTATTTCTCCAAATCATTTTAATAAGGTCAGTAGACCCTAATACCAAGAGTATATGAATAAAATTATATATTTTTTCATTAAAATACATGTTAAAATATTAAACAGAATTATTGGAAATTTGAATTTGGAAGTGTATTATTTTAAAAGGTAAAACTTAATTATGAATCTGAATTTATTCCAGAAATGCAAAGGCAGTTTCACATACGTATAAATGTCATTCACCAATTAGCAAAATACAGGAGAAAATTCATATGATAGATTCTTTAGATGGAGGAAATAAATCACTTACTAATGTTTAATTCCTCATCATGATAAAAACTCAGAAACTAGGACTAGAAGATAATTTCCTTGATTTGATAAAAAGTCTCTTAGTAAAAAAGAAAGAAATAATTTTCAGTAACGCAGAGTTTAAAAATTCCTGCTTAAAATAGGAGCAAGACAAAGGGTGCTTACTAGCACTATTTCCATAGCCATTGTTGCTGGAGGTCTTAGCATGGCATGATGGGAAAATAACAGGTAGGAAGTTATAAAAAGAATAGGAAGTGAAAAGGCAAGAAAAAAATTATGAGAATATATTTCTAGAACATAAAATCTTCATGTGCAGAATGTATAAAGAACTAGAAATCAGGAAAGAAATGAACACTGACAATCTAATTGCAAAATGACCAAATCTTTGAGCAGATAACTCACTGAAGAGGAAATATTAATGGTGAATAAAATATGCTTTTGATACTAATGTATCAAAAGATGCTTAGATCTTTAGTACCCAGGGGATTGTATGTTAAGATCACAAGGAGGTATCATTTTTTACTAACCCATTAGATTAGCAAAAAATCAGGAAATTTGATGTCAGGGGTTTGGAAGATATGAATAATTTTTACACACTGCTTGTTAAGGTACAAAGTAGGTCAAATTCAACAAAATTATGTAATAACTAACATTTGCATGGTAGGTACAAGTGTAGGTGAGTCGGTAGATTTGCTGGTGGGAAGAAAGATGAGTATCTCAGGTGATTTCATTATTCTCATTGTTTCTAGATGTAGAGAATTGGTTAGGACAGGAAGGTTGTGAAGTTTAAGGAAAGAAGAGGTGGAAAATAGGCTTTTAGAGAGCAGGGTAACAAAGTTATTAGGTAAACACTGAATAATTAGTTGCTGGTGAATAAGTAATGAGTGTCCATTTGAGATTTGTATTTTCTAATTGAAAGTTAAATTAACATTGCATGTGTGTTTTCCTTTAGGCTTTTTTCCTGGTCTGGGTGTTTTCTAATGGATATATTCAATATAATATGCTTTGTGACATAAGTAGATTGTATACATTCTGCATTGGGTTTAAAAAAAATTAGTTAAAAAATAACAGGAATTGAAGGTGAGAAAGTGTAGACAGTCACTGTATCCAGTTCTTTATAAAAAGAAAAAGAACCACAGGTGGATGTTGAGCCTAGGGAAGCAAAGCATTATCTTCACTCGCCAAAAAACAAGATGCATGATTGTTTGCTTATAGGATGTTCCAGAGGAGAGTAACAGATAATTATAGGAAAAGATAAGGTGAAATTCTAGAAAAGATAGTAAGAGTTGGGATCCAGATTTAAAGGAGAGGGCCTTTAGAAGCAGAGACTCTTCCATTTTAACTACAGTAGGTAGGTACAAGTGTAGGTGAGTCTGTAGATTTGCTGGTGGGAAGAAAGATGAGTATCTCAGGTGATTTCATTATTCTCATTGTTTCTAGATGTAGAGAATTGGTTAGGACAGGAAGGTTGTGAAGTTTAAGGAAAGAAGAGGTGGAAAATAGGCTTTTAGAGAGCAGGGTAACAAAGTTATTAGGTAAACACTGAATAATTAGTTGCTGGTGAATAAGTAATGAGTGTCCATTTGAGATTTGTATTTTCTAATTGAAAGTTAAATTAACATTGCATGTGTGTTTTCCTTTAGGCTTTTACAACTGTTCTGGTGGCTTTACAAACTTTATGTATTACTCTTCAAATTTTTGTTACTTAACAGTAAATATGTTAGAATAAAGAAAGAATTCATCAAATTTCTTTAGTTGCTGGGATCCCATCCTTGCAACTGGGTGACAGAATGGGGTACCCTTGATTTTGTAACTATAATTCCCTTTGAGGATTAAAAAAAAATTGTTTTTAAATAATTCTCTACTGTTGAAAGTATTACATATGTCCCCTTTTTTTCCCATTGGTCGCTTCCAGCCTGTCCCCACCTCTTCCAAACCTGCCCCAGGCTTTCAGCACCCTCTTGTCTATGTCCATGGGTTATACATCTACCTAATAAAAGAGTAACATGCTAATTGACTGTACCTTTGCAATGCCTAACAGCCAATCAGGAGTGAGTATGCAAATTAACCCAACAAAGATGGCATGTCAATTTGCACCAAGCATGGGGTGGGATGCTGGCATTGTCACCATGGTGACAACATAGGCATTCCGCACCACCCCAGCTGCTTCAGGCCTCTGTGCAGCATGGAAATGCAAAAAGGCAGCTCTGGGCCGGAGTGGAAAAGCTGCTCCAGCCAGAGCGAAGACAGTGCCAGCAGCCAGAACAGAGGTCCATTCTTGCATGAATCTTCATTCGTGCATTGGGCCACTAGTATATGTATACAAGTCTTTGGTTAGTTAACTTACATCCACCCACCCTCCCCCACCTTCCCTCTGAAATTCTGCACTCTGTTCCATGTCTCTGAATCCACAAGTTTTTTATTACTTAGATTCCACATAGGATACTTGTGATACTTGTCTTTCTCTGTCTGACTTATTTCACTTAGCATGATACTCTCCAGTTCCCTTCATGCTATCTCAAGGGGTAAGAGATTGTTCTTTTTTACTGTTGCATGGTATTCCATGGTATAAATGTATCACAGCTCTTTTATCCATTCATCTACTGATGGGCACTTGGTCTTTTAGGATTTTTTAACTCCATTTTCAAATTTCTGTTACATCCTTGGTAAGATAGGGGTTTGAAATCTTAAAAATTTGCTGTACAATTATTCTTAATAGTGAACTTATAGCCCTAACTGGTTTGGCTCAGTTTATAGAGCGTCAGCCTGTGGACTGAAGGGTCCCAGGTTCAGTTCTGGGCAAGGGCATGTACCTTGGTTGTGGGCATATCCCCAGAAGGAGGTATGCAGGAGGCAGCTGATCAATGTTTCTAACTTTCTCTGCCTCTCCCTTCCTCTCTGTAAAAAAACTAATAAAATAAAATTTTTAAAAAAGTGAGCTTATACCTAAAGCTTTGTGGCTACTTATATGTGTCTTGAGTTATAAAATGAAAGCCAGTTAGTTAAATACTAGTTAACTAAGAATGTTATATGCTCTCCAGGATTTTCATAAAATTTCTTTTAAGATAGCTTTATTTTATGAAACCCTTGGCCCTTAAAAATGTTAGCATTAACCCAAAGATTTGAAATTCTGTGCTGCAAATAATGACCACTTCAATTGCTGATTTATTAGCTAAAGTAAGTTACTCACATTTGTAAATCAGAATGACCACTTTAGTTGCTGATTTATTAGCTAAAGTAGGTTACTCACATTTGTAAATCAGGAGTTTAATTTGATTTTTCTGCCATTTATTCATTTTTCAGAAAATTCCATGTTGCAAACTCAGTAATGAAAATTTCTTTAAAATACTCAGTATTAGTTTATTAATATATTTTGATAATTTTAATATCTCTTCATAGAATGTTAACAATTTTAGTTTCTGTTGAAGAGTAGGGATCTTTAATCCTTATCTGGGAAGGAGCAATAGTCTGTCTGAAGATTTGAGGTAACAGTGTAGACTGTAATCAGGAGAATAGATGATGCTGGTGTTCTTCTAAGATTTTCACTGGGATTAGGTGGTAAGGATACATGATGAGGTGTTTTCAACTTCCAGTCATGGTAGTAGCATTCATTTTCTCTAAGCTGTGTGGAAAAATCGTCAAAAGGGAAGGACAAGCTGGCAATTTCCATTGCTAGTTGAAATGCCTGTGATTCTGGTGGTGGTAGTGGTAGGAATAGGTTTCCAATCCTCCAAATGCAGGATTGCTTTTTTAAAGAATGAACCATTTTGAGACATGATTAGATAATATCTTTTTTAAGTCTGATATATTACTATATAATGTTATAATGGCATTTTGTTGATTTTTGAATTGCCAAAATAAAGACCATTAAAGCTCTAAATTTTTGTGAATATGTTAGTTAGGGTGTATGTATGTGTTAATGCATATGTAGAGAGAAAGAAGATTGAGATATTGTCCTAAATATTTTCAAGGTTCTAAAGCATTTGAAACTTTCATTGTATGCATATAGTCCCATGAGATATTGGTTTCTGTTGTTAACTACACAAAATGAAAGATACTTTGACCCCATTGTTCAGAATTTCTTTTTTTTTTAAAGAGCAAAATTCCTTTTGTTATACTATCAAGATAACTTTGGTCCGGCACATTGCCACTCTTGAAGCCTGTGAAAATTTATGTGAAATGGTAGGAATTTATATAAACTTCGTATAACATGTTGAAAGCATATTCCATACTACTTATTTTCTGTTTCTATAACTGTGCTATAATGACTTATTAAAGACAGAAGGAAATGTTTAAGCAAAATATGTAGCCAGGAATTGGTTATATAGTAGGAATATTAATGACATGTTATAAACGGTTTAGACTCATTATGATGATTTATTATTTTAGTTTTCTTCTTTGAATTAAAAAACCCATACATTAATATTTTTTACACTAAATAGTTTTCACCAATATATTTAAGTTTTATATTAACTAGAGGCCCATTGCATGAAATTCATGCACAGGGAGGGTCCTTAGACCTGGCCAGCTGTCAGGGCCGATTGGGACCTTCCGGCTGCCAGCCCTCCCTTCATTCTGCGCCACCCCCTTGTGTTCAGCACACATCATAGCAATTGGTCGAACTCACTGTCTCCCAGTTGAATTCCCATGGGGACGCTTTGCATATTAGCCTTTTATATATAGAAATATCTGAAGCACGGAGTAACTGGATCATTTTGATATCTGTATAATAAGAAAGAAATGTATTTATTGTAGGTATACATTAGAAATAACAGAAATTTCAAGGTTTATTCCAGGCTTAATAGGTTGTTTTTCAAGGATTTATTACATTTGCAATACATAGATAGATGTTATTTATAAATTCAGAAAGTACCTTCTGTTTAGTTCATTGCAGCTGTGACATGCCTTTTGTTTCTGATGTATTATAATTAATTTTTCTCAATTTGAACTTTGTGTCCATGTTTTTGGTGTCCTGACCTTTCCATGAGCGTTTAATGTGCATGTCATGAAATTTAATAGTCTGTGGCTTCAAGGTTTTGCATCATGCTTAGAGTGACAGATTTTTTTTTCCTTGTAATTCTTTTAGTAGTTTTATTGTTTTAGAGGTGGTGGGAGTGCACATGCATTTTTAAAAGGTATATCTGGAATTTATTTAAAGGTAAATAATAACTTAAGAGATTTAACCTCCCTCTCTCCAGTTAGATACTGTTTTCTCAATATCATGTATTGAATAGCCCTTTTCCATGCTGTTCTGAACTGCTTCTCTTCCTTATTTTCTTTGTACTATTTGTCTATCAAAGCTTATTTTTTAGTAGGAGAAATATTGACAAATAAGAAAATGATAAGTAAGAGTAAATTCTATAATTAAAGAAGGCTGAGTGATCTGGTAGTCAGTTACTGGAGAGTTTCTTCTTTGAGAAGGTGATACTACTCTAACATGAATATCAAGGAGGGAGTACCTATGCAAAAAAAAATCTCATGAAATAACTTTTCACATAGAGGAATTGACCCCAAGATGGAAATGTTCTCCATTTCTTCCCAGAGTAGAGTGATTATAGGAATGTAGCGAATGGAGGGAAGAGTAGTGAGAGGTAACAGTAGGAGAAGAGAACCAGGGAGAAAGCATGTTTTATGTAGGGATTTGTAGGTCAGATGGAGGAATTTGGATTTTATTTTAACCAAAGGGAAACTACTCAAGAGCAGTGTTTAAGAATTTAAATTGTTTAAAATGATTTTTTATTTTTTTTCTCCTACAAAAAGAGCAAATATAGGAGATGAGATAATCCTATCTAATAGAAGTGTAATGTGCAAATTGACCATACCTCTGCTATACCCACAAGCCACGCCCACCAGCCAAACAGAGCAAGTGTGCAAATTATCCAACCAAGATGGCTGCAGCCACAGAGAGGGGAGGGAGGCTTGGGTTGCCCCTGGCAATGGAGGAAGCCAAGTTTTCCACAAACCCTGGCCCGCCCAGGCCTCCGCTTAAGGCAACAGTGTTTCAGTGGCTGCCACCACGAGCAAGCAGAAGGCTTGGCTCTGCTCCAGGCTACAAAGTTTCAATTGTAGAAGATAAATAAATCCTAGATACCAGGGCCTCCACTTGGGTCGCCGTGGGGTGTGGCCGGCCTGCACACCACCACGGTCCCCTCATCCAGGCCACCCCATACTCCAAGGGAACACCCACCCTGATCCAGGACACCCTTCAGGGCAAACCAGCTGGCCCCCACCCATGCAGCAGGCCTCTATCCTATCTAATAAAAGAGTAATATGCAGGTTGACCATCACTCCAACACACAAGATGACTGCCCCCATGTGGTCAAAAGATCCTGCCCCCATGTGGACACAAGATGGCCACCACAAGATCACCAGCAGGGGAGGGCAGTTGGCAAGGACCAGGCCTGCAAGGGAGGGCAGTTGTGGGCAATCAGGCGAGCAGGGGAGGGCATTTGGGAGGGACCAGGCCTGCAAGGGAGGGCAGTTGGAGGTGATCAAGCCTGCAGGGGAGGGCAGTTAGAGGTGACCAGGTTGGCAGAGGAGGGAAGTTGGGGGTGACCAGGCCTGCAGGGAAGGGCAGTTTGGGGGGACCCAGGCCTTCCGGGGAGGGCAATTAGGGGTGACCAGGCCTGCAGCAGAGAGCAGTTAGGGGTGACCAGGCCCACAGGGGAGGACAGTTGGGGGCAAACAGGCTGGCAGGGGAGCAGTTAGGCATCAGTCAGGCTAGCAGGGGAGTAGTTAGGGGGTGACCAGGCTGGCAGGCAGAAGCAGTTAGGGGCAATCAGGAAGGCAAGAGGTGAGCAGTTGGGAGCCAGCAGTCCTGGCTGCCCATTCAGGCCCGATCCAGTTAATTGGATTGGGCTTAAACAGGCAGTCGGACATCTCTCTAGGGGTCCCAGATTGGAGAGGGAGCAGGCTGGGCTGAAGGACACCTCTCCACCCGTGCACGAATTTCGTGCACCGAGCCTCTAGTTTGTATATAAAATAAATAGGTTCTTGTATAATTAGGAGCTTATCTCTATATATGTGTGTCCCTATAACAAACTTAGTTCATTTTTAAATAATTTTACATTTAAAGAAAACAGATTTTTAAAAATCTTAAGTACCAAGAGTTTAGGACTCAAAGGATAAAGAATCTACTTATACTAAATAGAACACTTTAAAGGACAATTGTATATGTTTTAAAATAATACATTTTTTCTCTATTAGGGAACAGACATCCTTGGAAGAGGGAGAAATTCCTTGGTTACAGTACAATGAAGTCAATGAAAGCAGCAGTGATGAGGGAAATGAGCAGGCTAATGAATTTGCACAGCCAGAGGCTTTCATGTTGGATGGTAACAATAACCTTGAGGATGACTCCAGTGTGAGTGAAGATTTAGATGTGGACTGGAGGTATGTAGCACTATGATTAATTATTCATTGAGTAGAATTTGTTCATGATTCTAAATTATGAAAACAGAATCTCTGATAGCTAAAAAGTATTCTTACTAGTATTTCCCTATTTCTCCTTCAAAGCTCATTTCAGAGGTCACTTCATACAAGGACTCTTTCCTACTTATTCCAGTCAGTGACCTCTTCCTTCTTTGACATTTAGCTCTTTTGAAGTTCATCTTATTATATCCCAGTGAATTATACACTGTGGTTTGAGATTTCTAACTTTTAAATTTACCCTTATATGCTAAATGTAACATAGTATAATCCTGTGTGTGTGTGTGTGTGTGTGTGTGTGTGTGTTTTATACAAGGTCCTAAATATTATTTGAAGAATTTTAAAACCTGTGATTGAATCAGAATCATAGAATATAATTTTCCTTCTTTATATATTTTGCATAGAAACTATAATTGTACTTTCCCAGAACTGTTGAAAGTATTAGATTTAGGCTGACAAAGAATAGCTTCAAGTAAAAGTAACATGAATCAAGTGCATTACATCTCATGATGGTTAGAATAGATATATCTTTCAAATGTGCAGTAGCCCTTTGTAAGTAGCTAATTATTGAGATGAGGAAAGTATGTTCTAACTGATCAGTTTTGTTATTTTTTCTAGGAAAAATATGGCTTAGTACTACCCATGTTTGCATGTCTGCACAGAAATATTTTTAAGAATGTCTTGTATTTTCCAGTAAAAATATCATTACAGAAAATTTAGAAAAATGAAGATAAGAAAAACTCTTTTATATTCCCTGATATCTCCACAAATTTTATTTTTTTAAGACATCCTATATATCTTCAATTTTTCTGTGTGTAGCTACTTTGTGCTTCTCCATACACAAAACTCAACATCTCCTTAAATTTTTTTTACCATTTTCTGTTCTTACTTCCGTGGGTAGTAGGGGAGGGAAATAATTATATGTGCAGGGCAAATTTCTATTGACCATTTTGTAGAAGTAAAAGTGGAATTTTATCACAGCCACAAAAACAATCTGCATTTCTATCTTAAACATTCCCTTTCTCCAAAGCCCATTTTCTGGCTCCCAAACATTATGGGAAATTTGTGACTTCACCAAGTCCTAACCTTGCTGATCTTCTATAAGCCCTCTTACTGAACTCATTTATTCTGGTGTCTTATTTCTCCATGTACAAAGTCATTATTTCCTCATAAGAACTCAGTAGATGATAGAATTACCTATTCACATCAGCGTTCACCAACTGGTGGTCTGTGAGGTCCAAAGGTTGGTAACTACTAATTTAGATCATCTGTGTATATCAGGAGGCAATTTTGGTCTCATTTTTATCTATTGCACATTTTGAAAATTTTATAAAAATAATTTTTTTACATATATTTTTACTGATTTCAGAAAGGAAGGGAGAGGGAGAGAGAGAAACGTCAATGATGAAAGACAATCATTGACTGGCTGCCTTTTGCATGCTCCACACTGGGGCTTGAGCCCATAACCTAGGCAGGTGTCCTGCACGGGAATCAAACCATGACCACCTAGTTCATAGGTTGATGCTCAACCACTGAGCCATGCTGGCTGGGCTGTAAAAATAATTTTTTACAGGTCATTTATGATGTGCCATTCTATAGATGCACTAAAATTTAATTTATCATTTCCACATTGGAATAATGCAGTGATATTTCTTCCCCTTCCCCCATGAAACTGGGTCTGACTTCAGGTTATTTCTTTAGGATAGATTTATAGGGGTAACATGACTGAGAATTATTAAGATCTATGTATTTTTTAAGATCTTCATATATATTTCTAAGTAACTTTCAAAAAGTGTTGTTCCACATATTTGAAGAAATAATTGAGGTCTTTATTGAATATAACTGAGGAATTTATAGATGGTGCTAATTGTCCCCAAATTGGGAAAGCTTCCTAGATTTTTTTTAACTATAGAAAACAGCATTGATTTTTAAGACAGAATTTTTAAATTTTATCTAGATATAACAATACTTCATCATTTGTTTATATTGTACTAGAAACTTTTTTCTACAAACTTTGTACAGTGAGTGTGGCAGTCTTTTGGAGAGATAATAGCATCCTAATTTCTTATGCTTAGCATTTAACTTTGTTTTATTTGGTTCTTTCTGCCCATCACCCAATAAGGTTTATGTTAAAACCAGAGGCCTGGTACACGATTTGTCCATGGGGGGTCCCTCAGCCTCGTGGTGATTGAGTTCTATCCAGGCCATTGGGAAGAACTGCAGGAGGTTGGCTGTCAGAGGGGCAAGGCCATGGGAGGTTGGCTGTGGGAGTGCACTGACACCAGGGGGCAACTTCTGCATTGAGTGTCAGCCTCCTCGTGGTCAGTGCACATCATAGTGACTGGTAGACCAGTCATAACGGTCGCTTAGGCTTTTATGTGTATACTAGAGGTCCTGTGCCTGAAATTTATGCATGGAGGGGGCATTCCTCAGCCAAGCCTGCACCCTCTCAAATTGTGGACCCCCAGGGATCAGGCCTAAATCGGCAGCCGGACATCCCTCACAGTCTGGGACCACTGGCTCCTAACTGCTCACCTGCCTCCCTGCCTGATTGCCCCTAACTGCCCTCCCCTGCTGGCCTGATCTCACCCCCAATGGCCCTCCCCTGATGGCCTGATCTTGCCCCCAACTGCCCTCCCCTACCGGCCTGATCTCACTCACTCCCAACTGCTCTCCTCTGCTGGCCAATTTGGTTCTGATTGGTCAGTTTATATGCCAGTGAGCATCAAAAGCTCCACTTCCTAGGCAGCCATTGGCTCCCCACAGCACCCAGATTTGGTTGATTGGTTTGGTTCTGATTGGTCGGTTTCTATGCTAGTTAGCATCAGAAGCTCTGCCTCCTAGGCAGCCATTGACTCCTGACAGAACCCACATTTGGTTCTGATTGGTCAGTGTCTATGCCAGTCAGTGTCAGAAGCTCCGTCTCCTAGGCAGCCATTGGTTCTTTACAGCACCCACATTTGGTTCTGATTAGTCAGTGTCTATGCCAGTCAGCGTCTCTGGACCTATCAATGGGGCCTGATCAGAATGGCAGGGCTGATCAGCAGCCCCGGGAAAGACCTGAAGCGAAATGGAGGCATGGCTGCTGGCCAAACTGGGAGAGAAAGAGAGAGGCAAGTGCTGATCAAAAGCTGCCACAGAGGCAATAGATCAGTCCCTGCTTCTCTCTTTAGGTCTCTCTTTGGCTCTGATTCGCAGCCCTCTCAGTAACCCTGAGTGCAGGACTGACTTTCAGTTGGTCAAGCTTCGGTCATTATGACCTAGGGTTTTTTATATATTAGGATATATATATAGATATTTTTAAGATTTGTCTACTTGTTATATGCTTAGTGGCTTATCAGTATCTGATAATAATCTATAGTAATAAAAGTGATATGCTAATTAGACTGGACATTATTTCAAACATCCTTCCAGATGAAGCCAGAGTTGGAGGGAAGCCCAGATCCTCTGTGCTTCCTGGTGGCCGGAAGGTATCCAGCCTGGATCCCTGGTGCCAATGGGTGGCTGGAGGGAATCCAGGCGGGGTCTTAGATGCCAACTGCCAGCCAGAGGGAAGCAAGCCCAGGTCCCGGGTGCCAGAGGGAAGCTGGTGCTGGCAGTCAGGGGAAGGAAGGCCTACTCTTGCACAAATTTCATGCATTGGGCCTCTAGTGTTAATATAATTATGTCTTCAATTCACCATAAAGATTTCCCAAATCATGCTCAAAAAAATTTTTTTTTTCCAGTCTGTTTGATGGCTTTGCGGATGGACTAGGAGTTGCTGAAGCTATTTCTTATGTGGATCCTCAGTTCCTCACCTACATGGCACTAGAAGAACGCTTAGCTCAGGCTATGGAGGTATTTTAATGACTCTGATGCCCATGTATAAGTTGGTGGGGTGCACAATGAGAAACCGTAAAAGGTTTTTTTTACTGCTCTTAAGAAAAGGTGAATAATTTCCTTATCAATTTATTAACAGCTACTGATAACTGATTGCTACCAGTTGTGTGATATAAATTATACTTGATATCCTGCCAATTTTCCTAAATTGGTTTCCCAGTTTTTACTACAGAATGGGAAATGTTTTGCTTACATTTAGAATATACGTATTCTCTCTAAATTATATGGGTCTGTGAATTTGAAAATATTATACACACATGCACAGTTATATTTGTGAAATGAAATTAAACATCTCTAAGAATATATTACAAATCACTTTCCTTTTTTTGTTCACACAGATGCTAAATACTATCTTTTGCTTAATGAGTACACATTTTGCTTAATGAGTACAAATTAATAAGCACATTTGATTTCTAAGTTTGTCTTGCCTTCTGTCTTTTTATTTGATCATTTTGGAAAATGAAGCTAAAATAATGAATAGTTTATGATATTTTTCTTTTAGATTTAACACTAACATTCTTTAAGTGAAACTAAAACAAATAATAAGACAAACTGTGCTTTTATTTATTTATTTATTTATTTTCTCATGCAGCCTTAACTCTTTGGTAGTAGTTTTTATTTCTGTTATTTTTCAGTAGTAGGCTGATCTTTCTTTTCAGATAATGTTTGTTATGAAAATAGTGTCAGTTAACATTTGCTGTGTCTCAAATTTGAATGAGAATAGGGCAAAATAGTTAAGGTTTTTAACTACTATTTGAAACAATATTGAAACTTATTACTTACTCCCAAATTTTTTGGGAAAAAGTATCCCTGCAGTTTATGTTGACATCTAAATATTTATAGCCTAAATTCTAAGTAATATTGTTTATCCTATCACATCTCTTTGCAGTAAAAATATATTTAAGAATTTAAATGTAAAATAAATTGAGTTAAAATTGTTAGGAGTTAAATTTATTTTTTAATTTATTAGTTAAACTTACAGATTTCAAGTGCACAAGTCTATGATAGGTTGGTTATCTTTATATTGCATATATTAATTTTGATAAATAATTATTTAAACATAAAGTAAAATGTTACTGGTAAAATGCATCTCTTAATGAAATTGAGGCTTTTTCTCCCTAATTACTTTATGAGTGAATTTTATTTATTCCTACAGTGAAACATAATTAGTTCAGCATCAACTTTTATTTATTTATTTTTTTCATCTTTATGAATAGAAGCTTGAGAGACCTTGTTCATGTAAGTTGATAGGGATGGAAGGAATTTATCATAGCCTTTTCACTCAAGTCTTGCCAAAATTACATCAACTTGGCAAGTTGTTTAGATCCTCTTTCAGTTTTTTTGAAAGCAGGATTGGAAGCCATCTAGAGATTTGTTATTCAGTCCTTAGAATTCAGTTTGACACAAATATTTCAGATTGCTCCTTTGGATGGGTAAGAAGTATGTTTTTATTTATATAAAGTGAAGGATGGTTAGCAGAAAGAGGAATGTAAGAACAGGGCAGCGTGTTGCTTTAACTGCAGATGCATGATAATGCAGATCAATTTGAGGAAAAATTACATAAGAAAGGTCATTGAAAACTGAGTCTCTTTGAGAACCTGCTTGACTTTGGGTCCCTTGAAAAGTCTACATACTTAATAGAGCACCTCCCATTCACTGAGGTTGAAGGCCTTAGGAAGGCAATACATGAGGTAAGAGCATGGCTTTTGAGAGAGATTCATTTAGGCTATGAGACCTTGGAGAGTTCACTTAACTTTTTTAAGCTTCTGGTCCTCGTCTACAGAATGGAAATAAAAAAATTTACTTCATGCACTATTGTAAAATTGTGTTTAAGCACTTAGCAAAATACCTGGTACAGTAGGTAGATTCTCAGTAAATGGATATATTCAAATTAGTAGTCAACCAACTGGTACTCATCTTGCATATCTGGATTCAGTGGTCATTATTAAATCATTTGCTATAAATCTCCATTCTTTAAAAACTAAATCCTGTTTTATTTAAAAACTAAATCCTGTTTTATTCTTTAGAAACTAAATTTTTTGCTGACAAAGGAATACATTACTTTAATCCTAGATATAATCCAGTTAGGCTGTTTAAGCTGTTTAGTCGTTTTTCTAACATTTAGACTAACTTTTGAAAATATTTTGTATTTCCTCAGATGTAGATAGATTTTTACATCTTTATAGATTTTCATAGCAGTGGCTATAAAATGGTTCTTTTTGTTATTATTGCTTATAAGTGATCCCAGATCACCTTAAATATTTGTCAGTATCAAGGCAATAAATTATTTCTAAATATATGAAATTCCATGTATTTGTTAGCATGGCAAATGTGTAGATAATCATACAAAGGAATAATTAAGACAAACATGTTATCAAAGTACAGTTAACCTGGAATAATACCCTCAAAATGGAACTTGCTAAAAATAATACTCTTTTTATTTGAGTATAGCACAGATGAACTCTTGCAGAGTCTATCTTGGGAAGTACATAAGGAATTGGAGATTCATGCTTGTAGTTATGTGTGAAAGAAGGGACAAATAATAGACTCCTTCCATTTTCTCTTGATGGAAAAGTTTAAAGAATTATCTAGAATAATATAAACAAAATATGCTAATTAGATTGGACAGCTGAATGACCTTCCAGATGAAGCCATGGGGGCTGAGGCAGAGGCAGTTAGGGGCATCTGGCAGGCAGGCAAGCAATTAGAGGGGATCAGGCAGGCAGAGCAGTTAGGGGTGATCAGGCAGGCAGGCAGAGGTGGTTTGAGGCAATCAGGCAGGCAGAGGTGGTCAGGGGTGATCAGGCAGGCATGCAAGTTGTTAGGGGTGATCAGGCAGTCAGACAGATTGGTTAGGGGTGATCAAACAGGTAGGCAGGTGAGCAGTTAAGAGCCAGCAGTCCTGGATTGCTAGAGGGTATAGGCCAAGCTGAGGGCTTCCCCTCCTACCACCACCACCCCATGCACGAATTTTGTGCACCGAACCTCTAGTTGTCTATAACCGGATTAAAGTAACGAGGGATTGCTTAGTAAGAATTAAAGGTAATTCTAAAGAATATAGAAAAAACATGTATAAGGAGCAGCCACCACCTGTAGAGCAAAGGTCACCTAAGGAAGGGTCACCACTCCCATTCCAGAGCTGGGATCCAGATCTTGATAAAAATGGCATAGCTGTGGCTTAATGAGTGGCAGAGAAGTCACTGGTGCTGTGCTGGCAGAACTTGCTGTAAATCAGCCCTTTAGGGTGCTAGGAAAAGCTATTCATAGGGAGATGTCTGATGGGAAGCACTCTACTACAGAACTGTCCAAGGGAATACTGAGGAATCTATCTACCACTTAGTGCTTCTGGATGCATGCATTTCCAGAGCTAGATATTGATAAGCTGTGCATATTGCAGAAGTCTGGTGCTAGAGAAAGCCACACTTGCCACAGAAGCCTGCCAGTTGGCACACTGGGATCAGAAGCAAAGTCCTTTTCCTCTTAAAGCATCTCCTTAGTGTCCTCTGTGAACAAGCTTAACAACATGACAGATGTCAGAAGAGAAAATATTTAAATGGCCCAAATCCGTTTTCACAGAGCTGACAAAAATAGTGAATTTGTATCTGAGGAGCAATCATGGATAACTGAAAACAGTCATCTCTTTCACTACTTGGGTTCCATATATACTTTTCTGCACACATTTGAATTCCCAACTTAACTATTTTTATGTTGTTTATTTTTTAACAAATTGTTGTTATATACTAGTTACTTTGATTATGTTGTCCTTTAACCTTTATACTTGCCTAAAGTGGCTAATACACCATCATATTACAGTATCAGAGCATTCTGAATTTGACTATTTACCTTTACCTAGCACATTTGTTTATCTATTCATCTATCAATAGATACTTGGGTTGTCTCCACCTTTTTGGACTTGTATATGGAAGTCCTACCTGAAGTTCTAATCTAATTGTAGCCAGGAAAGTGAATCAGTCTACAAAAGGGTGATAGTGACTTGTATTAGATGATTATATGATCTAATGTTCTTTCCTTCCTTTTTAGAATAGTAACTTTATACAAAATTTTGAACCCCTGAATAAAGTTCATAACTTAGTAATATTAAATATTAATAAGCTAGTAATGTGGATGTGCTGACTCTATGATAGTAGTAAATATTACTATTCAGGAGTACATTATTTGGTTCCATACCTTGAACATCTGTTAACTACTAGAGGCCTGGTGCATGAAAATTCATGCACTGGATGGGGCAGTCCCTCAGCCTGGCCTACCCCCTCTCACAGTCCAGGAGCCCTCAGGGGTAGGAGGCAACCCAGTGGTCAGGGGAAGGCGCTGCCCCCATCACACCTCTGCTTCTGCCACTGCTGACAGTGTAAGCCTCAGTTTCCCTGGTTACCTGAGCTTGGGTGGCACTGGGTGGCTGGGCAGCCACCATCCAAGGCTTGCCTGTGTCGTGGGCCAGCCCTGGGCAGCTGGGCAGAAGCTTGCCTGTGGCTTGGGCCTACCCTGGGCAGCTGGGGGGCAACAGGGACTCAGGAACTCTGGAGGCAGGCATATGGAGCAGCCAGATCCGCTTGGGGCTGGGCCGGCTGTGCCATGCGCCTGCTGCCCCAATGAGACTTAGGGGACTGAGTGCCACCATCTTGTGGCTGTGGGCGCCGCCATCTTTGAGGGCATGGCAGTCAATTAGCATATTCCCTCCTTATTGGCTCTGGGCACTTCCATCTTTGTCAGGGTGTGACAGTCAATTAACATATTCACTATTTATTAGATAGGATGGCTACATTTCATGAGTTGAACCTATTCAAAATGTTTATATTCTTTATAGTATTGATCCTATACAGAAACCTATAAGTTGGATGAGATAGCCACTCTTCTGAAAATATAAATAGGGTTGACAAGTAGATGATTATTGAATCAAAACAGACTTTTGTGCCGAGACCGGTTTGGCTCAGTGGATAGAGCATCGGCCTACGGACTGAAAGGTCCCAGGTTTGATTCCGGTCTGGGGCATGTACCTTGCTTGCAGGCACATCTCCAGTGCGGGGCGTGCAGGAGGTGGCTGATCGATGTCTCTCTCTCATCGATGTCTCTCTCTCATCGATGTTTCTGACTTTCTATCCCCTCTCCCTGTAAAAAATCAATAAAATATATTTTAAAAGCTTTAAAAACAAACAAACAGACTTTTGTTATATTTATGTAAAGTAGGGCTTTTATTTTTTAGTATGTTTTCAATGTTTGTTTGATGGTGGTGATGATGGTTCCTTTTGAAAGGAGGCATAAAGGATAGTGGACTGAAGCAAAATAAACTAACAGAAGGGAATAATGGTGGATATAAGTTTGGAAGATACCTTAAAAATAGTTTTCTATTGCTGCTTTAAAGTGTTTCCTAACAAAGAACTGTGACTTTTCTTTTTCAGACTGCCCTAGCACATTTAGAGTCTCTTGCAGTAGATGTTGAGGTGGCCAATCCACCAGCCAGTAAGGAGAGCATTGATGGTCTTCCAGAGACACTTGTTCTTGAGGATCACACAGGTAAGAATGGCAAAGTTGATCTCTAATGCTGAATGACATATTGCATGTTTAAGTATATGATTAATGCACCTATAAGATAAAGTATTATTATAAACTCTTACTAGATTTGTATGAAACCAGATTCTGTAAGACTTTTACCCAGTGGAAGAATATTTTTAATTTATTAAGTGATAGGTTGGGACAAATGTTCCCTAGTCAACTTTCTATAAAAGCAATGGTTATTAAATTTCAAATTGTCGTGTATTAGAAACATGTTTGACAACTTTTTTTATCAAAGTCTGGTTTATTTGTCTTTCAAAGGCATCATCTATGAATTCATATGCTGACTTTCAGTTTTATTAAAATTGAACTTTATTGGATTCATATATCTAATTACTTGTTGTTTTTTAGCTATTGGTCAGGAGCAGTGCTGTCCAATCTGTTGTAGTGAGTATATTAAAGATGATATAGCGACAGAGTTACCCTGCCACCATTTCTTTCACAAACCTTGTGTCTCAATATGGCTGCAGAAGGTAAGTTTTAGATTTACTTTCTTAAAGTTAATAATTTAATAGCTTTCTCCTACAAGTTAATGATGATAGCAGTGTCTTTTAATTCTGTTTATTTCACTATGTACTTGTAGTACTTTTGAGTTCAGTTTAATTCATTTTAATTAAAGTTGGTTACCTTTTAATGACTACAGATTAATGATAATATCAAACTATTTTACTTTACTAACAGTGTCTAAAAACCAGTATAGACAATCTAAACTACCTAACATATTTAATCATATCCCTGAAATTAGGTATTTTCATAAATACCTCAAGCAAAGAAGATTTTGGCACTACTCAGAATACTATAATAATATACCGATATTCTGATAATATGTATCAGTGCCCTTATATGAGAAATGTTTAATAAACTACCAACTATCTTCTATTCAAACTTTCATCTATTACTCTAAAATATTAACCTCAAAAATTTAAATATATTTGAATTATATACTTAAAGAAAAATAGAGTTTTACTTAAATCTCTGTTAACTCTATTTTTGCATAAAGAATATTTACATGCAGTTCTGTGGAAATTCCCAAATCACTTTCCCAGCTTACTTAGTTATGGAAATAACTCTCTCTTCCCTACACCTGCTTCCTCTTTTCCCCCTCCTTTCTTCCTCCCCTCCTCTTCTTCTCTCCCTTCTCTTTTGTTGCTGTTGCTCGCCTTAAAAGTCAAAACTCTACTTAACACTTTTAATATCCAATGCAGAAAACATCACCATTCTTTTATAAATTCTAAAGTTTCTGTCTTGGCTTTTAAGGCCTTCTGTGATCTAGCTCCCAGCCTCTCTCTTCAGATTTACTTTTGTACCTTTGTTCTTGTTTGCTTAGCCTGGTGTGGTCTTCCTCTATACCTGCAAGATTAGATGGTCTGCTTAAATTCTGTCTTTCCTGTCCTTAATATCCCCATTCTTTAAAAGTCTACAATAGTACCAAAACCTTAATAAGGATCTAGTGTTTTATGTGTCAGGAGCTGCTAGATGATTCATGTGTATTTTTCCATTTACTTCTCACAATAACTCTGGGACATACAGGATGGGGCAAAAGTAGATCTATAATTGTGAATACATGAAACAGAGTTTACCTTTGGATTATTACTTATTGTTATTTTCCATACAAACAACTGTAACTCTACTTTTTCCCTCCCTGTATTGGTATCTTTATTCTCATTTTCCAATGATTGTTACTTGTACAAGGTTACACAACTAGTACAGTGGTACCTCAAGATACGAGTTTTTAATTCATTCCGTAACCTTGAGGCATGGGAAACTATGAGACGCTCTTGTCGTGGTAAACTGGTGGGTCATGTGCAGCCGGCCGATCCTCGCTATTATTACTCCTATCCCAAATGTTGCTCGTATTTCAAAGCAAAAATCGCTCGCTCGACGGCTCGTATCTCAAAAATCTCGTGTGTTAGGGCACTCGTATCTCGAGGTGCCACTGTATGTGCTTGGGTAGAAACCGCACACATCTATCTGACTCTAAAATGTTGCTGTTAAGGCCCCAATCTGTATGGCAAGTGCCCAAAAAATGTTGGCAGAATTAAATTCTTGAATTTTAAATGTATATGTTGTATAGCCATGACTTGTCCTTTACTTGGCTATAACTCAAGGCAATAATCTCTGTAGTAGTTTTTTTCTTGTCAGGAAACAGTTGATGTGAAGCCTTTCCTGTAGGGCAGTGGTTCTCAACTTTTCTAATGCTGTGACCCTTTAATATCGTAAAGGGTCACACATTAGAAAGGTTGAGAATCACTGCTCTAGGAAGAAGGTTCCCAAGATACAAATCATGATCACCTTTAACAGGTTGATTTCTTCATCCTGCTTTCTATCAGGGAGGTTGCTTTGGGAAAAAGACTAAACTTGCAAAAGGATAATCTTAACACCAGATGACATATCTCTGGAATCTTGTGTTCTTAAAATGGTGTACCCCCAGTGTAACTGCTTTCTCTGTCCCACCCTCCCTGTCAGGTCTGTGGTTGATTTTGTTTTGTCATGTAGAAAGCATCTAACTTTCCACATCATCTTCAGTATTATCACCAGTATATGTGAGGACATGCCCTGTGACTCCTTGCTCACTCTCTATAGCAGCACCACTGCCAACCAGGCAGTGTAGTGGACTCTCAATGAATAGTCACTAAATGAAAGATAAGTGATGTAAAAGATACAAACATGATTAAGAGACATAGTTTACCCTAAAGGAATTAGTGTCTGCCTGGGATAAAAGGAAATAGCATAAAAAAATTTTCTTCTCTGTATTGTGTAGGTTTGAAGTTTATTTGGTTTTTAAGTTACTTGTTTTGTTTTTAGGATAATGATACTGTTTGTCTTTCTTAAGATATGTACTTGTGTGGTAGTTAAGACCTTCTCATTGGCTATGAACTTGTTCTCCCTCCAGTCAGGAACATGTCCTGTGTGCCGCCGTCATTTCCCACCTGCAGTTATTGAAGCATCTGCAGCTGCTTCCTCTGAGCCTGGTCACGATGCCCCACCTTCAAATGACAGTACTGAAGACGCTCCTTAAACCTTAACACTTGAATGAGATCATTCTATAAAGTAAATCTGAAAATTCCTTCTAAACCTGATGTGCAAATAATTATATATAAATATATTAAAATGCTTTATATAGTCTATGCCATAGTTTAGAAAGAGAATATTGTCCTTTCTAAACTAAGTATAGGTTTGCAGAAAGTACTAACATTTTCAAGCTGAATGTTGAAGCAGTACATCCATTATTTTTAGTTGAAGGTGTTGATATTAATTGAAGAGTCATGCTTATCATTTATCTCTTTTCAGAATAAATAATCATCTGTATGGCACATTTTACTGGTTTTGTCTGAATATTGCCACTAAATGATTATGATTAGCCCTCCTATTTGCATCAAATGTGAAGACTATAATCACAACAGTAGTAAAATTTGGTTTCATTGGAAATATAAAGGATGCTTTTTCTTTGGGCCCTTTGCTTTTGCTTCATCAAAACCTCTTGGTTTATACTACTGAGTGGTTTTTTAGGAAGGTGTCTAGTCTTCCATTTTTGTTTAAAATTAGCACTTTTAAAGAATGTCAAACTGGCTAAAATTCTGGCTGAGCATCACAAAATTTTCAAAATCTTAAATGTAACCCCCTGGAAATGGTTAGGTAGTACAATAAATTATTTTTTTAAAATTGGATGTGCTTAAAGTCAGGTTAGTAAAGCATATAAACAATCTAGTGTGCTCAGCGCCTGGTGAATTAGATGGCCTTATGGAAATTCTTTCTACTTGGTTAAAATGATACTTGAAGGTTCAGAACACTCCTGGCACATTTGTTTAATAACTTATAGTTATTGTAAGGTAATTTTGGTTCTAAAATATTTTAGAAAGTCTGAAAACATGCATAAAGTGTTTTTTTAACACTCATTCTATTGTATCCTAAAGGAAAATCTGAATCCTTAAAAAACTTTTGTTAACTGTTCTGACTTTTATAAAGGATAAAATTAATAGGGTATAGGACAGATTTGGCCATACCTTTTGTACAACATATCTAAACTTTACTGTGTTATAATTTATTTCTTTAAAGTATTCCTGAAAAAATATTATTTTATCATATTTCAGTACTTGCTTCTATACACTAATTTATTTTGGTAAAATTATTCACCTGGAACTAAAATAAAAATAAGTAATTTCAAATTAAGCCATGGCTGAAAAGGAAGTAGATTATGTGATTGCCTAGTGACTGTGTGAACAGAACTTAACATGTAACACAGTTTCTTTCTTATTTTCCTTTGTTTAAAGGAGAAAAGAAGATCCTGACCTCAGATTTACCCTCTAAAAGAGTTTTCAGTTCAAAAGCTTCTACAAAAGTAAGGAAGTCAGCTTTCCTTGTTCTTTTTATGGGAAATTGACCTACAAGGCCATCTTTGTAATTACATAACCCCCAATGAAGACTGCACAGCTTTCTGCTTAGGTGATCTCACCCAATAGACAATTATGTATAAACATGGATGCAATATTTAACTTATGGATATAATTTGATATCAAACACCAGAGAATGATGGCTGTTAGAATAACACATTTGAGCAAGTAAAATAGTAAAGCACATAGTGAGTGTACATCCATTTGAGTAGAAAATTTGTAATTTAGTTTGGGCATATAAAAGGAATATTTATGTAGTACATTTATAATTTAGTTTGGACATAGAAAAGGAATATTTATGTGGCTTCCCAAATGCAAAATTACATTTATTTGTGTAATTTCTCTGAGTATTTATATTCCATCTCTTCATTCTTAAAAATAAGTGAATTTTCACTATTGTCACATTTGAGGCTTAAATATAAGGAATATAACACTTGCATTCTAATTTTTGCATATATTGTAAATGTGTCTGGTATTTACAGCAAATACTGTGTATCCTTTTATGAGTAAAACAAACTGAACATTGCATGTATGTGATGTGGTGACTTTATAACTTAGGGGTTCTTTGGGGCTTCTGTGACTTTGGAAATGCTTACATTCAGGCCTTAATGTTGCATTAGCTGGCATGTTTTCCTTCTGATGTACATAAGCTCTGTTGTATAAACTAATCTTTGCTTGTTTTCTACTCTGTGATTCTTCCACACCATATTTCATTGATCGGTTAGTGTCAAGGAGTCAAATCAGATTAAAATTAATTCTCATGTGTATATTGTGAAAATTTGTGACTAGTATGATTTTGTTTGTTTCTTTTTTGGTTTCCAAAAATTTGTGGCAAGTGTGTTTTTATATTGTTTTTCCCTTTAAGTAATATTGATCAGTTACTGGTTAAACTGACTGCTACAGATTTCTCTTTAATAAGCCACACGTTATATTTAGGCAATATTAAGAGAGGTTGGTTTTCTTCTCCTAAATGGCAGTTGTCCCAAAGAAAATATTTCTTCTTTGCCTGTTAAGATTTAGCTGTTATCTGCCAGTTGTTAGTGGTTTTAGTTCCATATTCAACCAGCAGGGTTGAGAGCTGAACTTAAGAAAGCTGTTGTACTTTTTGCTTTCCATCTGTTTCTGTCCTTCATTCTTGGCTCCCTGTTATCTATAAACAGCTGCTATGAAGGAAGGAAGTTAAATAAAAGTTGATTATAAAAATTTTTTAAAAGGAGATTGAGGTTTTAGGTATTTTCATTGTAACAAGCTGATAAAAGCTGAGGCTGACGAGTTCAGATACCAAAATATTGTTTGATCAGATTTTGGATCCTTTTGAAAAAGTTAAGACTACATGAAGGTAAATTAGAAATAAGTATAAATAATAAAAATGTTTTTTTCCCTTATTTCTCTATTATATGTTAAGTGACTTGACCTAATAATTTTTTTTTTACATTTTCTTCTTGTAATATAAATGCTGATATTTAAAGATAGATCCATGTGGTTTTCTTTTGTGTTGCTTAGTTGTTTATCTGTAAGCTAACTAACTCAAGATTATTTGTGATCTGGATTTATATATAAGCTGTTAAATATGTATGAATTGTTCAAATGGAATGCAAGTTTTTCAAAAGCCCAGGTCTAAATGTAATGATTGGTTTATTGTTCTACAATTTCACTCTATCATTTTCTGTAAATCATAAACAATAAACAGGATATACTCAGTGGTCATTTCTAATATTTAATTGTGCAGTCGTGTCACTTATAATGTAACCCCTGAAGGATTTAGCATTAATTGCAAAGGATACAAATGTCAAGGAAGTCTGGAGCAGGTTCCCGAGCACATGATTTTATAGTCCTTGAACTGTGATCTAAGAAGGCCCAGCTGTATAGAAGTGGCTGGTGGACTTCTTCTAGAAGGGCTCTGAAGTAGTCCTGCTCTTCGCTGCCCAACCATCATAGCAGTCCTGTGTGTTCAGCAGAGCCTGACTTCCACACTAACTCAGGACTACAGACACCCTCTAAGTTCCAGAATGGACACCGCCTCGATTCAGTGGCTTCACCTAATCAGGTATGGCAGTATTGTCAAATATACCTGTTTAAGAGGATTCCTCATGCTTTCCAGAAGGTTCAAAAATCTCACCCATTTCAGAAGGGTAAACTGAGAACCATCATGTCCGCATCAAATTAGAAAACTATAATCATTTTGATTCTTCCTTAATACAGTAAACATTTTCTAGAAAAATGCAGTCACAGAATCAGAAACAGCAATGGCATACCTCTTTCTAGTGCCAAGATCCATTTATAATGGTGTATATTTTTGAAGCCACTGCTTCCAGAGTTGGAGTCACTCAACATTCCATACAAGGGATGGATTTTGTTTTTAGAATTGTCACCCAAATGATTTTATAAATAGCATGCATGTGAAATTAAACAGAAAGGTCCTGTCTCTTGTATATTGCCACCTCTTCATGTCTTCCTTCAGGCTTCACACTTTTCTCAGATCTTTCATGGTAATTATTCCAGACCAGCTTGGCAATGACTCTTTCAGTTCCTCTCTTACAATATGGTGCTCAGGGCGTAGCCAGTTTGGCCTGTGGACTGAAAGGTCATAGGTTCAATTCCTGGCAAGGGCACATGCTTGGGTTATGGGCTCGATCCCAATTGGGGGCATTCAGGAAGCAGCCAATCAATGATTCTCATCACTGATGTTTTATCTCTCTCTTTCTCCCTCCCCCTTCCTCTCTGAAATCAATAAAAATACATAATATATATATGGTGCTCAGAACTAAACACCGTTACTCTGTGGTCTGACTAAAGCTGGATTCAGGAGCATTATTGCCAACTTCAGAGTGATTCTCCTATGACTGGTCTATTGTTGGTATTATTTTCATTACTGTACATTACTTGGCAGGCATATCACATTGTCTCTTGTGAGCTTTACAGGCGTTAGTAAGTCAAGTCTATTCCTAATAATTACTTTATTCATCCTTACTAAGTTTAACTCTTAAAGGTCCTTATGATTCTTCCTTTTAGCCTCAGTCCAATTCTGATGAAGCATGCCTTTGGGATTTAGTGGTATTATCCAAATCATTGATAAATATTAACCAGAACAGGATGAATGCCACTATAGACTGTCCTCCAGCTGACTGATCCATTAGTCACTACTTTGAATATAGTTGTTGAAGCAACTACCAGTCACTTATATGTTCATGTTTCTTCATCTTTCCCAAAATAACACTAAGAAATTTTACCTTGTTCTACCAACAGGGAGATTATACTGTATATGGAAATAGCCTTGCCTGCTAGTATATTAAATCAAGAAAGGAAGTTAGCAGGAAATGCCTTACTCTTAGTGAAACCACCTCCTTTCCAACTGCTCACATGCTATCTGGTTATTAATCTGACCTACAATTTGATAAGTGATTATTGTCGAGCTCATTTTTCTAATTTTTAGTCTACTTTTTTCCTCTCAAAAATGTGATATTTAAAGTAATATGACTTTGACGAGTCACTTAATCCTCTCTACTTCTGTTTTCTCTATAAAATAATGAATCTAAATTACCACTGGTCTGTGCACGAATAAAGTTTTTAATAAATGTTCTTTGGTTTGTGTCCATCCTTTTTTTATTTTAACACCTTTAGGGTTGTTTAACATTTCAGATGAAAATCTAAAAACTATCTTAGTCCCTTCTCAGGAGTTAAAAGAATTTGGAATTTGACAGGTGATCTTTATTAAATCACTAGAGGCTCGGTGCATGAAATTCATGCACTTGGTGGGGGGCAGGGTTCTCAGCCTGGCCTGTGTTCTCACAGTCCGGGAACCCTCAAGGGATGTCTGACTGATGGCTTAGGCCCAGAATGGTTCCATCCTTAGCACTGCCGCAGAGGTGGGAGAGGATCCCATCACCACCACTGCGCTCACCAGCCGTGAGCGTGGCTTCTGGCTGAGCAGTGCTCCCCCTGTAGTCAGTGTGCGTCCTAGCGACTAGTCATTCCTCTGTTTGGTCGATTTGCATATTAGCCTTTTATTATATAGGATAATAAATAAAATTTACTTAATAGTAATTTTGCTAAGCTTTGTACTCCTTTATGTGGCAACTTATTGCATCTTGATTATAATCAGTATATAGTTTTCAAAATGGAAAGTGAAAGGAGAGGTCTTAGATTTTTAGAAAGATACTACCTTGTAATCATTCACTGTAACAATAATTCTCCACAATGTTCTTTCTTTTCCTATGATTATAACACAGTATTTCTTAATAAGATTCATTGAAAAATGTATTTTTACATTATAAAATTAGTTCCCATTTATGAAGCGCTAAATATTAGACATTGTGTTAGGCTGAGGCTGTTTTAGCTAATACTTCATAATGAATCTGAAGTTGTCCCATCTTTACAAATAAAAATTTGAGTCCCTGTTCTTAAGGCAAAGCCTGAGGGTTCTTTCTAGTTCATGCCACCTTCCTGGTCGGAGCATCCTATCTGATCAATGTTAATATTTAAGTAAGTTTTTTGAGATATAGTCTGAGTTTTAAAAATGGGGATGTGGGTAGAAGGAGTGTCTGTTCATATTTTTTAAAAAAAACTATTTTGTTAGTGTTTAGTTATTTTTCTTAATTGCTATAAAGAGGCATATTTGCCTTAATATACCCCTGGTCAAAGTTCTAATGGACTGGTTAGTAAAGTTTCTTAGTCACCACTAAGATCTCATGAGAACTACTTTTGCCTGATGACTTGGGATCCTTAAATTATTCTGCAGAGACTCTCTGTACCCTGATAAGTGTATGCCAACCAACCAGTAAGACCTCACTAGTGCAGACACCTAGACAGGTGCTCAAGTATCTGGATTTTGTCCTTCAGAAGCCAGGGACATTTGCAATCACTCAAAAGAGAAGAGACTTTATCCCCCAATTGTTTCATCAGTAGGAAGAGAATTTGGTAGCATTTCCTTTTAATTTCAGCCCTTAAATGCTAGTTTAAATTCTTTACAGGCATTTAAAGCTATGCTCTAATTCTTTTTGTCTTTTATTCCCATTTTCTTCTTAAGAGGACCCAAGTATTACAGACAACTGTTGTAAGGGGCTTCATTATATAACATCATACTGACTGGCCTTTGGCCTTACCAAAGAATACCTCCTCTTAACTTAGACCCAGGATCTGTCAAGCCTAGCATTGCATTACCCTATATTTGGTATCATTACAGAAGGTTCAAGTTTTAATTTTAGTTTAAATTTGCATTTAGGGCAGAAGAACATAGGAATTGGGAGCTTACAAAGCCAACCTTGTCTGGAAAGCAAGTTCTAGTCTTTAGGACACACTGCCCTAGCCAGTTGGCTCGGTGGATAGAGCATCAGCCTGGGACTGAAAGGTCCCAGGTTCAATTCTGGTCAAGGGCATGTACCTCGGCAGCAGGCTGTGCAGAAGGCAGCCAATCGATGATGTTCCTCTCTCATCAATGTTTCTATCTCTCTATCCCTCTCACTCTTTTTCTAAGAAATAAATAAAAACATATATGTATTAAAAACTGCACACCTTGGCTACACCCACATACAAACACCTGAAAGATGTTAAAAATGCTTAAATACAAAGTAGCTTATGAAAATATATTAGGACATATTAGTGTGACATCCTACCTGAATCTGCCGGGAAAACACTTTCTTTAAACTTAACAAATTAACTGCATATCCTGAGTTTCTATCCATTTAAAAAAAATGTACCTAGTCTGACAAAATAGTGAAACTCCCTGGCTTCCTGGAATGTGCGTTGTAGCGTGGAGACTATACATGTCATGTGTTCCACACCCCCCAGCAGCTGGATTCACTATATGGAAAGGGTTTCACCTAGGGCAGGGGCTCACAGAGCCTGAGGATAGAAACAACCAGAGCAGGGAGAAAGAGTAAGTGCTGAACCCCCAAGGGGAGATCATCAGCAATTACCCTCAGACCCGCAGATGTATAGTTATGTTGCTCCACCTATAGGTTGATCTCTTAGGAGTTTAAGTGCCCCAGCAGGTCATGATGATGTCCCCGAACCAGGGAAGTTTGGAAAGTGTTTCTCTGAGATGGAGCTGAGAAGAATGGTCAGAAGCAAACTGAAAAGTGGTTCACCTCGTTTCCTGTGCTACATTTTTATTAATTTTCCCCTTTATTTGCTGTACTCTAAGGCATTTACATTTAAGTATCCAGTGTGTTCTCACCCAGGAAATGGAACATAGAACAGACAATTCCAAAACATTGCATTCCTACTGGGTATGTAGCCTCAGGTGCAAAATATTCAGGCAACCTGCTGCTGTATCCGGTCTAACATACACTAAAAACTGTCTCACTGAGTAAGGGCCACTGTCAAATTGTTAGATTTGCCACATCCTGACACCCACAGCAACTGAATGAACCATGTGAAAACGGGCTGTTTGCAGCCAGGTTGGTAAGTGCTAAGCGAAGCAGATCTTAGGATAACCCCTGCCTACTTTAGCAGCAGCAGTGTGGCATAGAAAGGTGCCACATCTGGTGGGGAGGGCAGAAATGTTGCACAGCCATTTGGGTTCTTGTCTCTCCCCATTCCCACTGCTGTATGATGCATGTTCCCAAAATAAAGGTCTTGGAGACCCTCTGAGAGCTTGTTTAATCCATGTGTAGGTGAAACGTCATGAAGAGGAAGGGGAGTGCAGAGCTGCATTAGATGGCTTCACCGCAGTGCCTGCCTTGGCTCTTCTACTTGAAGTTTGATCTTAGGAAGCCCCAGTCTGAGGGCTGCTGGACAAGCCTGCCTGGCCTTTGCCCAGACCAAGACATCTGTTATCTTGATTAGGAAACAAATCCATCCTTTGCCCTGGGGGTGGGGAAGGTTAATATATCTGTCTTCTAAAACTTTCCTATATAAATGCTTTGAAAATGCAAAACAAAGCTGTCAGTGCCTCTTACTCAGAAGACTCCAGACACACAGGAAACCCGTGAGTTATTTCCCAACACCTCCAGACTTTGGGACACTGCAGGGCACAGAAACCCATTCCTAGCCAGAGCTGATGAGACTATGGTGGGAAGACTCAAGGCCCATATATTTGGAGGTTGGCCAGTGACCAAGCACTAAAGAGAAGGCAGGCTAGCCAGGTACTCTCACTAATGAATGTAGGGAAATAAGGAATTCCCGGTAGGAAATGGGATCTGAAGCAAAAGGGTTGCACAAGATATTAAAGTTGTGAGTAGCCAACTCATGAGGAAGCCAAAAATAAGAGCAACTTAAAACCACCAGTAGAAGAAATCAAGAGAGGATTGAAAGTCTGACTGGTGTGGCTCAGCAGTTGAGCGTCAACCCATGAATCAGTAGGTCACGGTTTGATCCCCTGTCAGGACATGTGTTCAGTTTGTAGGCTCCATCTCCAGTGTAAGGCATGCAAAAGGCAGCCAATCAATGATTTTCTCTCATCGATGTTTTTCTCCCTCTTCTCTAAAAATGAAAATAAAAAAAAAATTTAAAGTGAATTAGCCCTAGCTGGTTTGGCTCAGTGGATAGAGCATGAGCCTGTGGATTGAAGGGTCCTAAGTTCAATTCTGGTCAAGGGCACATGGCCAGGTTGAGGCTTTATCCCCAGTGTGGGGCGTGCAGGAGGCAGCCAACCAATGATTCTCTGTCATCATTGATGTTTCTATCTCTCTCCCTTTATGTCTGTAATCAATAAAAATATATATATTCTTAAAAAGTGGATTGAAAAGGACACCAACTGTGGTGCAGAGAAGGAAGCTGAGCTCGTTAGTGATGGGACACTAACTAGAACATAGAAGCAGCCATAGCTGTCCTTTCCCAAGGCATCTCATCTTACTGTCCAATACCTCTGCCACCCAACTGTTCATGGGCATCCTTTATAATAACACATACACAGCTATTACTGCAAAGAACTTGGGTGAGTCTTTTAGTTAAGGAAACTGTGGTTATAAAGAACAGATGTGGAAAAGTGTAGGATAGCGAGGGAAAATGGGCTAACATTTACCAAGTGCATGCTACATGTACCTGTTTAATAGGTGGTTGTAGATGCATTATTTTAGTTTATCCTAAATGTGTAGAGCTAGACTATTCTAGTCCCCAAAAGCCATAAAAAAGTTAAAAGAGCTGCCAAGGGTCACACAGCTAGTAAGGGAGTTGGGATCATAAATGAGTTAATTCTCAAGGTAAGTACAAATGAAGTAAATTTCAGCTCCTAACCTGCAAGTTCAATAGCCTTTTATAACTTTGTTTCAGTGGAGATGAAAACATTAAACATTTGGACCAAAAACTATGCAGAAATTGGTAGTTACCTGTCCTAACCAGAGAATAAGCCCAAAGAGGCTACTAGAGTAGCCTAAACATTGATTTATTCTCCTACCTGGAATAAAAATGATCTCAGCAGATGCGGACGTTTGTGTTACTTTCAAGTTCACTGAAGAGAGAAGTCTGTGTCATCCTTTTTCTCCTTGTCAGTCCCTGTGGTACCCAAAGTGCAAGTGACCACTATCCACATCTCCAAATAAGCAAGAACAGTGATGTGGTCAAAAGAAACTCTTGTGTCTCTACAGACTGGTAGCACTTGCGTAGAAAGCAGGCTGTGATTGAATAGGAGTAAATGTCAAGTACCACAGTCATGCTAAATCGCTGTACATGGTCTTGTTGTGTCCTGATTAGTCTCTGTCCCAGACAGCTAATCCTTTTGGTTAATGAATACACACGGCCTCATCATCTCCAGTAACAGAAACCTCGGGAGGCTGGGGGAGCACTGCCAAAGCAACTTGGCAGAAGGTGCTTGTCTATTCATAGACTGCTTTGTACTTAGAACTAATGAAAAATTAACAACTAGGTTGGATATATATATATATATATCTTTTAAGGATCAGGCAGTGGCTGGCATAACCAGACACATTGGAGCTAGAATTTGAATTCAGGTCTGACTACAACCACGGTTTTCCCACTCCCCAGCAGCTAGGCTCCTGCTTTCTCACCCTGTGTAATCCTCAGTGAGTTAAGGCAGCAGCTAAGTTTAGATCAGAAATAGCTTTGTGTTTACTTATAAACCTGCTTCATGCATGGGTCCTGAACTGTCGGCAGACAAAGTGGGAAAAAGAATGACAAATTAGCAGATGAAGACATTTGCTATTTTTGTCTGCTTCCATTTTGGTGTCAGTTTTAATTAGGAAAGGCTTGGGGTGGGAAGGGAAGGGGATCACAGAATGGCAGAGCAGAACTGGAATGAAATCCAAAATAAAAGCAAATGTCAGTGGTTCTCTAGCTTCCAGCAACTGGAACTTTCTCAGCAGATACCTGGCATACTTGGGGAGCACAAATGTTAAACTCAGGGATTTTAAAATAGAAATGTCAATATTTTTTAAATTAACATTTAAAAATATATGAGACATTACAAGAATATATAACAAACCTCTACTGACTCATCATTTATTTGTATTGGATTTGATAATTTAAGAATTATTAACATTTTTACCATATTGGCAAAAAAATGCACATATGTATATTTATGTATATATGGTTTTCCCTTTTCCTCAAAAAGGGGCATTGTTCCCTAGGAAAGCTGTTTTCGATTTCAACCTTCACCCCCTGACTCCTCAGAGGCCTCCTAAAGCCATGTAGGTCTCCTGTGGTCAAGGATGTACATAGGCTTTGCCTAATTTGTCATCTCGGATCAGCTGGCTGGAGGAAGTCCTGCAAGCTCAGGGAGGGAGACTGGGAATGTATAAGGTGTCCTTGCTCACAGTTCCTAGCTCTCTCCTTGGGCCCCCAACACCTCTGTTGGCTGTGGTCTGAAAGGATCTCAGCTGCTCAGACAGCCCCTAGATCAGATTCCTTCCCTGCAGCCTTTCAGGGTGTGGGTTGCGATAATGCCTGGCTCCCAAGTCACTGTAAAAGGTGAGTCATACTCTGTTCTTCATCATAATTCATGTCTTAAAAAAATTAGATTTTCCCTCCTCTGGTTGGACCCTGCAGAAATGTCTGCAGCCTGACCTCCCACCTGGGGAGTCTGCAGGAGGCTCTGGGGTTAGGCTCATTTCATCGCCAGGTCTCCCCTGCCTTTGCACTTCTGAGAGCTTCCTTTGCAGCAGGCCCTCTATTAAAATGAAAGTACAGGATGAAATTTTGAGCTTTGTAAGGATGACAACATTGATTAATAATCCCGAGGACCGGTGATTGCTTCATGCTCCTTAAGTAAGAAACCTGCTGGGTATAAATAAATAAATCACAAGGAAGGGAACATTTTGTCTTGTAAATTGAGTAACAGCCTTCCCTAGTGACCTGCTAATGTCAGGTGTCTACAGAAGTGAGGATCAGCTTCTTTGCACCCTAGCACAATATTTTCCTTTCAAATGGCTTGTTCTCTGCAGATGTTCTTGAGCCTGGAAAGGTGAAAGCTTAAGGCAGTATTTGCACACTCCAGTTACTCCAGTGGTGACAGGCACTACCCTTTTCTAACCCTCTTTCCCTCCCTCCCTGCTCTCCTCCCTTCACCCATTTCCTTCATCAGCCAGATTGTCTGAGTTTAAATCCTAAATCTCACAGTACCAGCCATGAAGTCTTAGGCAGTTTACTTGGTCTACATGTCGTCTCACCTGTAAAACAGATACAGGTTGTACTTCTCTCAGTACACAAGTACCTAAGCCTCTCAGATTCATGTGGGAATACTTCTCCCTCATTCTCCATGTTTCCCTCGAGGTGTAGGGAACGCCACCGCTGAGACACTGGGGCCCCTGGCCATCTTTACTTGCTGGTGAGGCATCACCCGGTTGGGAATGGGGTGAGTAAACTGGCCTGCTTGTCATAGCTTCTTTTCTTTTTTTACAAATGAGCAATTGCTTCTGCTTTCCCAAGGGCAGACCTCCTGTGAGACCTGCTCTGGCTGTGCTGGACGAAGGCTCAGTCAGGATGAGTCCCAAGTTCATTGTTAGGGACAGCAGCACTGCCCTTAGGCCTGCCAGCCCTGCGCCACAAGCTGGGCTCCTGCTCCTAGGAGTGCCTGCCTCAAAATGTCCCAGGCCCCCCTCCTGGGCCTGAGAGTGGCTGGACAGTCAGTGAGTCTGTGCGGAGATCAGTGTGGGACCTCCATCCTGTGTGCCTTTGGGGTGCTCTCTCACCTGGTGTCCTGCAAATTGGTTCACTGAGACTCCGGAAGGGGTCCCAGGACTCTCACCTGAGGGGTTATTCTGGGGTCCCGTGGCTTGGTCAGCAACCCACCCACTGACTGGCAGGTTTTTTCTTTCACAAGAGCAGGCAAGATTAGGCTCTCAGAATTACTGGGTTGGAGTGTCTCTCACATCAGAAACAAGCATGTGCTGACTGGAGCTGCATGTGGGGGCCCACGTCATGACGTGCCTCCTGCTCTGTGGCACTGCAGGTGAAGCTAGCAGGTGTCCTGTACACTTTCCACCCCACCGCTGGCACCTGGGCAGTTACTTACCTTCAGCGGGTGGTCTCCGGGATGGCTGTGCCCCACTTTTCTAAGGACACTTAGGGCCATTGCTCCCCAACACCAGCCGACCCTTCCCATCCGTGTCCTTTGCTGCCTTCAGTCATGGTGACATCCTGTGCTTGGGTTGGTCTTAAACTATGCTGGATGGGGACTGGCATTTCTTGTGCAAAAGGAACTGGTTTTCCCCCTCCACTCACTGCCCCTCCTCCCTGATGATATGATGGTAGAGGAAGACAGGGAAAAAGATCACATTCTAGGAATGCAGTGACTACAGCCTAAGAAGGTCAGGAGAAGGTGTAGCTGGAAGATCCGCTGTTTTGTTTATGCTCTCAGATTTAGGACAGAACATTTAAAGTACCTAGGAAATAAATTCTGTTCCCATTTTCCTTCATACTCTGGGTAAGACTTGCATGTGTGGTCATCAGTGATAGTCACTGGAAGCTGGTATACACAGATGACTTGTCAGCATTAAATAAATGGAATTAGGAGGTTGTCGAGGCAAGGTGACCTCTATTGTTTCAATACAAGCAGGTCCTGAAAGGCCATGGCATTGCATGTAATAATAATGCTGCATTTTCTCACTGTGGGAGACATGAAATCAGCCCAGAAAGTGCATGTAATAGTAGAGAACATGAATAATGGTTCCTGAGCCTGGTCAGGAGAAATAGTGCCTGGATAATATGAAAAAAATCTTCACAGGCAATGATGGAACCATAAAGAAATATGTAAATGTGTCTTCTTTGCTCATTATTTGTTCTAAATCTTGATTGATAAATCACCAGAACTCATAAGTGCCCATGGGTTCTATGATATAGTTTTTAATTGAATTATTTGTACAGAGAAGGGCCCAACAAAAATATTTTCCAGGGCCTTGCACACCCTATCCTAATACAGAATTATTAACAATAGTCAGCCACTTTGCTGTAAATTACATCCCCTCGACTTGTTTATTCTATAACTGGAAGTTTGTACCTTTTGACCACTTTCACCCATTTTGTCCCCTCCACCTGCACCCCTGCTTCTGGCAACAACCAATCTGTTCTCTGTATCTGTGAGCTTCATTGTTTGCTTGTTTATATTCCACATATAAGTGAGATCATATAGTATTTGTGAGATCGTATAGTATTTTTTCTGACATTTCATTTAGCATAGTCTATTCATGTTCCAAAACATAAGATTTTCTTCTTTTTATGGCTAAATAGTTTTTCATTGTATGTACCACAATTGCTTCATTCATTCATTCATTCATTCATTCATCATTCAACATTTAGGTTTTTCTATATTATGGCTATTGTAAATAATGCTGCAATAAACATGGCATGCCTATATCTTTTTGAATTGTTGAAGTTGGTTAGCTAGCATTTTGTTGAAAATCTTTGCATCTATGCTCATGAGTAGTAATGGCCTGTAATTGTCCCTTTTTTGTGGTGTTCATGTCTGGTTTCAGTATTGGGGCAATGCTTGCCTTGTAAAATGAGTTTGGAAGTCTTCTGGTTTTTGGGAGAGTTTGAGGAGGAGTGGTATTAATTCTACTTTGAATGTTTGGTAGCAGCCAGGAGCCCGTTGAAGTATGTGTGCAGTTGTCCACTATGGAGTGCAATCGGTGTCCGAGCTAATGTACTCCTAACATTAGGCTAACAGTGCTGGTTCCAAGTCCAGTTGTCTCCTTTACCCATGAAGGGGAAAGCGCTTCCTGGCTGCTCCTTTATAGGCATTCACATTCCCTTCACCCATTTCCCTCAACATAGCATAGAGGAGACCAGGCGACCTAGTAACTCTCAAAATCTCCTCCTCTTTCCTTCTTTCTGATCAAAGAAAATGATTCATTTTTAGTACCAAAACTATCTTTAAAAGAACATAAATTTCACTTTAAAAAATCTAAAAGCTTACCTCTTCCCTTCCTAAACAATTTAGTACTCAAGCCATTAGGTAAGGCCAAGTGAGGAAGGTATAGGTGCCGGGGCAAGGGGACCATGGTGGCTCATTTTGGATGCTGGCATCTCCATGGCAAGGCAGCATAACATGATATGTCCAAGTCCCGTAGGGTGCGATATTGGAGACCAACAGGCATGTTGGGTCCCTACAGAGAATAGTCACATTCCAAGCTGAAAGGTGGGAAGGAAAACGTGAGGGGTTGTCTGCTGGAGAACATCAAAGCCGCGCTGGGCGAGGATGGCGTCCAGGCAGGGTAGCCCAGCTTGGAGGAGAATCAGACCCAAGTGAGGTGAACGCAGGGTAGGGATGATAGTGGCAGAGGTGGGAGATAGCAAAGGAAGTGACAAATGTAGAGAAGGAGGAAACTAGAATGAACCTTGTAGTGTTGATTGGAGTTGGGCATGTCCATGTGAATTCATGTTTTCAGTCTATGTAGATAGAGAAATAAAGATGTGATATGTATGTGTATTCAAACATCCTCTAGCTTTGTCCACTGAGATGCTTAGGTATAACGATAATCCTGACACCCACACCTTGGTCTCCAAAAAACACCTTTTGCTAAGAGGAGTAAGGGCTTGTCAGTCAAATGGCCGATTCCCCAGGGATGGGGCAAGAAAAGTACAAGGTGAGCCTGTAAGACCTTGAGCCAGAAAAGGTGGTGAGCAGAGAATGACGGAGACAGGCAGCAGGCTAGAAGGGACTCTTATTGGCCAAGTTGGGAACAACTTGTATATCAATTAATGATCATGAAAGACTAACCCACTAAATAAAATAGGAAGCTGTGGATTCATTTAGATATAAATAAATAAACAAGTAAATTAAACTTTTATTTTAAAAAGTACATTTACATAATTTTAAGTATTTCACAAAATTGCAAAGGGTGAAAAGGTAACTACAGTGGAAGCATCTGGCAGATACCATCTTACTTGTATTGTCAAAGTGAACAAACATCATCCATAATGAGAACAAATTGGGTCCGAATGTGAGGCCTTTAGAAGAACTTTTGTGATATTTCCACTAAAAATGCATAAACGAAATCTCACTGTGAGGAAACATCAGAAAACCCACCTCGAGGAACATTCCAAAATAAGTGGCCTGTCATCTTCACAAAATTCAAGGTCAGGAAAATCACGGAAAACCGAGAACCTGCTCCAGACTAAAGGGATCCTCTGAGATATGACCATTACATCCAACAAATTTGGTCTCTCAGAGTCCTTTGAAAATCAAAGTTTCTATGGCTGAGAAAAACCAGAAAGTCACTTTAACCAGTTTCCATGTCCTCTCCTCTGGTTATATGTGAATTAACTCTGTTTCTGTAACCTGCGTCAAAATTTTCCGTAATTTTCTCAAACCCCAGGCTGTCAGAGGAATAGGCTCTATTTGCCTAATAAAAATATATAAACTATTTTACTAAAGTCCTGGGCCTTATTCCCTCCAGTGTTGAACATTGTCAGTCAAGATTTCATGAGCTCAGGCCTACCCTGACACAGGAGTATCAAACCAGATTTCCCAACCCACAGTCCCATTTCTAGTGAATAGATAAATAAATGAGACTCAGATCCACTGAGGCCTACAAAGTAGAACTATTGTTATCAAAGCAATTTTTTTTTCTTCTCCTTGTATTTGCTGTTACAGGTTATCCTATTGAGGCCTCTGGAATTTAGGATGTAAATTTAGCATTTAGTATTTAATCAAGTTACAGCTATAACATTGTCAAGGTTTGGAGTCACTATTGAAGGCTCAGCTACTACTGTTTTCAGAAAACCTACTTGCTCTGCCCACACCAGATGCTATGTATCATTTTCTATCTTTCTGGTTCCAACATTTGCAATGATTTCAGTCATAATTAACTACAAATTAGGACAGTGGTTATTTAGTGATGTTTCCAATCCTTAGGTACAGCTCCAGCTGAGTGCCTGTATTTCTCTAAGATCTGCACTGCATCATTGCATCAATGTGACATTCTGCCTTCCCTGGAACAAACTTGAAAATGTTTCATTTAGTTCTCAAAACAAGTTTCAGGGGGTTTCTGGGAGGTAGACCAAATGGATTACCTACCTATATTTCAACACTGATTACAAGTAGCAGTTTAGGTATTTCCCCCTGGCCTAATGCAGCCCTCCACTTTGATCCCCACATATAGCCTAACCCAGAGAGAACAACTTTTAGGGAGCATGTGGGATTCTTCACGGTTGATGGGTTGGATTTTTTTTTAAGAATTTGAGGAAATTTATAAGCACACTCCCTGAGAACATTCACATTAAAACAAATATGCAGAACTCGGGTCCCAGAAAATAAGAATCTGAGTTTCTTGGGCTCGGAGGATCATTGAGATAAAGCAACCTGACAAGACCAGACAATACACTGGTGGAGTTAGAATTCAAGCCTGAAGTACAAGGAGGTCCAGAGGTTGTTATGTAAGGCCTTGCAGGTATAGAGATGGCCTAGGGGAGCTTAAAAGGAAGGTATCACCTAATGGACCAAACCACCATAAAGTATTTCCCATTCACATATGCTGCTCCAATTATTGTTGGTTCTTACCAGTTACATCTGCGCCTTTGTTTTTCGGACTTTGGGATTATTGGCTGTGAAAGATGCAGGATTTGAAGAGGTTGGTGAAAGTAATGGTAGAGAACTACTCAAAATCACACGTGCTAAGACTTTGACAAGTGAGGCGCTGGTGGAGCTAGATTGGCACCGGAGAGGCTGACTGGCTAAGTACCCCAAAGAGGATATTTGGGTATGAAAAGGTTTAAGAGACTCTCCTGGGGAGACCCTTGAAACCCTCACACACTGTTGTTAAAATATCCTCTTTATGGTCATCATGTCCTGAAAATCAAGCATCACAAGAAATATGGTATACATTAAAGTGCCATTTTGTTGGAAAGTTACACCCAAAATCTGCAATTTTTAATTTCATGAAATCCTATGGAGCCTTTTTTTTTAGTTTTTATCATTTATTATAACATGTTTTTCTTTTACCATCATCCTTAGATAGTAAATAGATACTATATTTCATTCTAACTCAAGGAAGAAGAAACTTCTTTTATGTGATTGTTAATTACATCTTTCTTATTCCAAATCACAAAGTTCCTTGAGGACTGTCATTTTGACAATCTCCTTCCAGGATTTTGGGTCAGGTTCATAGAAATGGAGTGTCAGTGATGATCTCTGGGGGACGAAATTGTTGTGTTACAAATGGAGCAAACTTTGATTAACTAGGAAGAACTTTTCTGAAAGTCTGTGTGCAGTGTAACTCAATATTGTTTTGAAAAATGAGAATGTCATTGAAACCAAAGGGCATGAACATGAACTAGATGAATTCTGGGTTATTTATTGAATGCCTCTCATAGACAGAATTTTATAAAGCCTTATGTGGTTTGAATAATTTGTAACTAAGCATGCTTCTGTTCTCAGATATTTTAATCTTTAATGCATTCATAGCATAAAATACCCTTCAAGACATTTTTATTCTGTTTGGTAATCTAAGAATGAATTATAAAATTAACCTTTATAACCTTTATAATTAGATTGTTTGGGTTTACCCAGCAGAATGGAATTCCTGTTAATTTGAACCATTGATCAATTTCTTATTGGGACTTTACAATGGCAAATTTAGGGACTCATATTTAGGCATCTCCCCTGCTTTTTTAGCTGTTCAACATCCCCGATCATTTTTGCTCCAACATTTTTTAAACTAATGTTACAGAGAGGAAAGGAGAGGGATAGAGTTAGAAACATCAATGAGAGAGAAATACCCATCAGCTGCCTCCTGCATGCCCCCTACTGGGGATTGAGCCCACAACCAAGGTACATGCCCTTGACCAGAATCAAACCTGGGACCCTTCAGTCCAAAGGCTGATGCTCTATCCACTGAGCCAAACCGTTTAGGACTTTGCCCA
>JAAGEH010002531.1:16111105-16185952 GCA_011751065.1 Lasiurus cinereus
AGGCTGATGCTCTATCCACTGAGCCAAACCGTTTAGGACTTTGCCCAAACTTTTTAAGACTCAGTACCAGTGGTAACTTAGGGTGACTGTATAGGTTATCATCCAGACTGGGGCATATATATATATATATATGTATATTTTATTATTGATTTTTTACAGAGAGAAAGGGAGAGGGAAAGAGAAACATCGATCAGCTGCCTCCTGCACACCTCCTAGTGGGGATGTGCCCACAACCAACGTACATGTCCTTGACCGGAATTGAACCTGGGACCCTTCAGTTCACAGGCCGATGATCTATCCACTGAGCCAAACCGGTTTTGGCAAGACTGGGGCACTTTTAATAAACACACAGGGACAACTTCTTATCCACTATGAGCAGACAGGTAGCCACTGTACCTATAATGGCCTTGTTATTGTTGCTCGGGAGTTAGGGTCCTGCTCTCAATATTTGCAAAGCCTCCAGTGCACATTCAGCCCCTCCACCTGTCCACCTGAGAAACAGGTACTAACTCAGTAGTACATGCTGCCCCCAAAGGAGCTTTCCAGGGCCCTGTGCACCAGGAGGAGACAAGCTCTGCTGTCAAGAGGGTCGGACAGGGTCCTAGCCCTCAGGACATTACCTCTTCTTCCCTCCTTGTCCTTGCTGGTTGAATTCTCTTAATGAGGTCAAGACTGAATGATATTCCAAGGATGAAAATGGAGTAAGTCCCATCCAAACCTGAGTCATGGGTGTGTGTGTGTGTGTGTGTGTGTGTGTGTATGAAAGAGAGAGAGAGAAAGAGAGAGACATGATGAAATGGGGAACTATAAAGAAATCTTATCATGAGTTTTGGCATTTTACTAACTAATGGTGGGTCTTTAACCCCAGATTCTCTGAATGGAGATGATACTAATCTAAGGCCTGAAGGTCTGCTTATTATCCCCCACATGGAGTGTTGCCGTCTCTTTATTTAGTAATTCAATTCAGCACATTTTCATTGGGCACATTTTCTTCAAAGCAGCCTTTAGATCTCCCAGTCTCTCTGTAGCTGGTGACGGTGAGGCGAGCAACCGCCTGAGTATATCTTCACAGGGAGGCCATGGCCCGCTCCCTCCCTCCCCTTTCTCCTGGCAGGGGCATGGCAACTCCTGTAGCCAAGCCTGGACCCCCAGAGGGAAGCCACACCTTCCGCAGGGCAGAGACATTCCCTCTGTCCTAACCCCTGAGAGAAAAACCTCTTTGTCTTATTTAAGCCGCTGCACTCGGGGGCCGGGTAATCACAGACATAACTCACACAGTCAGCAATGGTGCATTTGAAAGCTCAATAGACTTGGAGTCAAAAGGTGCCCGTGATAGTTCTGCTCTGTTGCTTGCGTGTCCTTGAGCATCTCTAAACTTCACCTTTCTCATTTTGAAATACAAGTAGGAACAATGCCTAAAAGGTAAAGGACTATTAAATGATAAACACATACATACACCATGCTGTTAGTACTCTTCTTTTTGAACCAGGGTACATCTCCATGAATTCATTCCTTCACGTGGCAGACATTGAAGAAGCAGTCACTGTCCAAGGCAGCGGCTTATCTCTGGCAGTGCACAAGGTTCTGAAAGCTTCCAGCCTCATGGACAGAGAGTACATGTACCAACAAAAAATATTACACAGTGATCAGCGTTAGGTAGAAGACAAGGTGATGTGTGAAAGATTGAGTGGGGAGCATGGTCAGAAAAGAATTCTCTGACTTGTTTTTATCCTTATCCAAGGAGTGAGGAGGTTTTTTTCCACTGATTTTTAGAGAGAGTGGAAGGGAAGGGACAGGCAGAGACAGAAGGGTGGGGGTGGGGAGGAGAGGACAGAGAGAGAGACATATTGATTGGTTGCCTCACACATGCTCCAACTGGGGCCAGGGATTGAACCTGCAACCAAGGTATGTGCCCTTGACCAGGAATCAAACTGGTGACTTTCCAGTGCACAGGCCAACACTCTCACCATCGAGAGCACTGGCCAGGGCTCTGACATTTCTTTTGAGACTGAAAAACAAGAGGAGCTAGTTTGTGAAGATTTGTGGCCAGAGGATTCTTGATGGAGAGGATGCCTACGGCAAAGAACCATGGTGGGAAGAGCAAGACTTACCAAAATCCAGAAAGCGCTGGTGTGGCTGGAGCAGAATCGAATCAGAGGTAGGAGAGGCCAGATCACTTGTCCATACCGCTCATGGAATTAATTCCAAGCACTGTAAGAAGTCATTAGAGGGCTTTAAATAGGGATGAAAGTTAGACCCAGTACACACGTCCTCAGCTGCCAATGCTGTACCTGAGTGCAAGCAGCTCATACGAAAACACAACCTACCTTGCAAGCCAAGCAGCTTCTTAAAAGAGGAGAAGGGTTCTCACTTCCAATCATCGGACGTCATGCGGGGGTGTTACCAGAGGAAATGTTCCAACTCAAGGCAGGTACCATTCTAAGCCCTTTATTGTCCTTGTTACATGAGGAGGTCATATCTTAGAATTTGGTGTCAATATCACCTAGCTCTGAATTCAGGTCCTCTGCTACTAGATGTCTGACCTTAGATAAGATACGCCAGCTATTGTTTCACCTATTCTCGTCCATAAAATGTAGAAAAGACTATTCATCTCAACAATGTCCTCATGAGGCTTTAGTGAGATATTATATGTAAAATACCTGATGTTGTAAGTACTCAAGGCATATAGAATTTACTAGGATAGTCTGTCCCCCACCCAGCCCTAAAGGCCTGTTAAAATCATCTTACATTTCCCCCTGAGACCCCTTTCCCTGAGGGCCCACACGGACTGTCACCTCCTCTGATATTCCCTACCCTCCTACTACACTCGGCAAGCCTTATTTTTTCATTGCTCTTAATGAGATAGAAATCATAATTGGTTGCTCCCCGCATGTGCCCTGACCGGGGATTGAACCTGAAACTTTTGGTGATGTATATGCCCTGGCTGGAAATCAAACCTGCAACTTTTGGTGCATGAGATGATGCTCTAACCCACTGAACCACACTGGCCAGGGCAGCAAGCTTATGTCTCGTTTCTTCTATTCAGAGCTCCTGGAGAGAAGGGATCACTTATAATCTTGTTTTTTCCAAAGTGCTTTTGTTTATAGAATGTGCTTAACAAGTCTATGTTGGATGACTGACAGAATGAAAAAGAAATGAGAGCATTCAGCCAATCACCTCTGTTCTACCTGCCTATACTGCATATTTTTGGTTGGCCCTGGAATCCACTTCCACCATTCTCCATCTGCTCTGTGGTCCAGGAGGCTAATCCATGGGCTCTTTTGCCATCTGGCTCTGACAGGTCAGCTAATGGGACTCGCTGGCAGAAGACTGGAAGGTGGGCAGAGAGCAAGATCTGGGTAGGAAGTTCTCTTTATGCAGCGACTCTTTCTGGGTTTCTATAACTGTTATTCTATCTGAGGCCTAGGGTGGTGGCTCCCTTCTATTGTTAACCCTGGGAATGTCTTTACTGGTTCCCAACACCCTGCACACATCATTGTAAGAACTCTCCTTAATTTACCCAGTTTGGATCGGACATTCTCCCCACTCCTTCCCCAGGGCACTCATACATCCCATATGTACCATGTCAGGTAGATCTGGGTCTTCTAGATTAGGACTTGGGCTCTTTATTTGTTCTAGAGAGCAGATTCCACCACTCCCCTCAGCAACTTCTTTGTTTCACAACCACCCCATGTTGCTCAGAGCCTGCTATGACTTGGGCAAACAGGTTAGGATAAAGCTGTTGTCTTGAAGAACTTAGCAAGTTGTTCATAGGAATTGCAGAATTTAGCAGACACGAGCCATTGCTGAGAGTTAAGTGTTTTTAAGAAGAGTAAAATAAAATGTCACTTCATGGGAGAAGCTAAAACTATTTTAAGTATATATCGTGCATGAGTTTTTTCCCTCCTCTGAGATGCCAGGCAGTGGGTGTTGAAAACTCTCCAGAAAATGTGTCTGTCATGTTTAGATGGTGGGAGGCAAAAGAAATTCTAGAGAGAAAAATTCAAGATAGTCACTCCATTGTCTCTTGTTTAAGTGAGAATTGTAGAATGTTGGATCAAAAAGTAATTTGAGCTGGCACAGTCCAGGCCTGTGGCAGCGCCGGGGAGGACAGGTTGTTGGTGGATTCGTGCCCCAAACCACCTCCTGCCTGGCTCCCAGGCCACCTTCTCGATTATTTGGCAACAGATGTTATGATGACAGTGTATTCTTTGTCAAATACGACCTTAGAAATGGCCCATGAGTTGGAAAAGCAGTAACGTTATTTTTTTCATTTGCAATATTGTCATGTCCAGAGAAGAAGACAGTAAATAAATGAGAAACTGAAAGGAGAAGACAGGCTTCTGAAATTCCTTCCCACCAACACCAGCTCAGTAAATGTCCTCCCACTCTCACAACGTGGCGCCCCAGTTACTCTCACTGTGCACCAGTGCAGTACCCATGCTTCCCTTCCCCTTTCCCAGACTCCTGGCGGGATGGTGTTCAGTGTCCCATGACTTAGTTTACTGGTGTAGGGTCTAGGAATCTTCGGTTTGAATAAATTCTTCCAGTGGTTCTCAAGGGGGGCCACCTCCAGGAATCACTGATCTGGGCCAACTTCATCCTCCTCCGTAGAGAGGAATAGCTGTTGTTCCCATAGAAACATCAGCGCCACTGAGTCCTCAAGGCCATTTATTCCAGTAGGGGCAAATCCAGGTACAATATCATTGCTTTCCTAGAATGCTAACTCAACCCCTTTGGACTCCCCCACTCTGACTCTATCTCTGTTCTCAGCAATGACATAGGACCAGTTTTTGTGGCTGGCGTGAGGAAGGCTAGAAGGCTCCTTCACAGTTTCCTTATTCTTTACATGGCAGTTTCCAGACATCACCCAGAATGGTTCAGGTGCTTGAAGCATGGTCCCCTGGAGGCCGTCTTTGCTGGGTTGGGACTGTAGCATAGGTTACTTGGCTAATATTCCTAGTAACATTCTCACCTTAGGCTGGCCCTACTTATGAAACCCCGGAGAGCTCCCGTCCCTGCTTCTGCTATGCACCTTAGCTCCTCCTTCTCCTCTCCAGCTTTCCTTGAACATCAGCATCAATATTTCCACCTTCTCCAGGACACAACTCGATTAGATTTATCATGCCTTGGAAAGGGTTATTCAAGTCCTGTAGCAGAGAAGTATTCCGCAAATGTGCATAGGTCAGACAAGGTGAAAGAGAAGCAGGGAAATGTCACACTTAACTGCAGGATACACTGTGTTCAGCAGAAGTGTTTATATGGAAAGAAAATAAAACTATGATTGCATGTACACAGAGAACCAGCGACGTAAGCTAATAAATGCATTCATGCTGCACGATAAGTCTGAATTCAATAACATGCTGTAAAACATCTCCCACACTCTGTGAAGGGACCAAGCTGTCAAGCCAGGTCTATAAATTGTCACCAACAGACCCATACTGTGTTTTTATCCGGTAACTGTCTTAAAACAATAAAGCCCATTAGTATTGCTTTTTAACTAAGTAGAGCCACTCCGAAAATGTCTTAGGTAAAGACAAAGATGTGTGTAAGTGGAATTGAGTGGAGTGACTGAAACAAATGTGGGGATTGATTGACGGTGCACTCAAATTGGATTTTACCTCAAGCATTGGGATGGTGCTGTGGGCTTGAAGGACAGATGCAATCTCAATACCCTGGTGTGTGCCTATGTGTGAGCATGCACGTGTGCACATGCACAAAACATGCCTTGTTTTTAACTGAGAGTGAAGTATTTCTGCACATGTCCAGATGTACAGAAATGTTCAAAACCAAAATGCCTGTTAAGGCCAGCACTACCTGTTATAGAAGAGAGAGCAGAGAGGTCTGAAGAGGCCGACGAGGCTGCTGTGCCTTCACTGAGGACCGAGTGGCTTGTGTTCCTACCACCCCCAGAATACTCATATGTTGAAACCTAATTTCCAAGATGATGGCATTTGGAAGTAAAGCTTGTGGGGGACAATTAGGTCATGCAGGCAGAGCCCTCCTAAATGGAATCAATGCCCTTTTAAGAGACCCCAGAGAGCTCACTTCCCCCTTCCACCTTATGAGGACACAGGGACCAGACAGCGGGCTTTCAAACTGGAGGCAGCCCCCACTGGATTCTGGGTCTGCCAGTGCCCTCATCTCCTACCTTCCGGTGTCCAGAACTGCGAGGAATAAATTTCTGTTCTGTAGAAGCCACACAATCTAGGGTATTCTGTTACAGCAGCCCAAACAGACCAAGATAACTGCACATGGTTTTACCCTGCTCTCTCCAGCCAGGGTCCTCGGGTCATAGAGACAGAACCCGCTGGTGCTGAGCTTTGGTTACTTACAGAACAGCATGAGTCTCCTGGGCAGCTCAACACGAGACTAGATAATCATGAAAGAACACAAGGTGTTACAGCTTCCAAATGCAGCAGAAATGGGAGCATCTGTCAAACAGTCTGTTATTAATGCATGACATATGTTCAGGCATGTAGGTGCATGCTAAGGAACACGTTACATAAAGCAGGGAAACAGGTGACACCCTCCTTTACACATGCTTTCCTATCTGATCCTGTAGAACAAATGCTCCTGATACACTTTAATTTGTAAAATATATATTTATTTTTAAATGTCTACCACATAAATACAAAGATTTAATAGCAGTTCAATGTTTCTTAAAAATGATTTATCTCTCTCATGCAGTACTTCCTGAGCCAAGTAACCAGTTTTGATTAGAAATTGAAAAATGACAGAGAATTACTTTTGAAGCAATTTTTCTCCTCGTGCCCTGTAACCTCTGCAGAAGCCAGGCCCAGGATGACATACACAGAGAGCAACAAAATTGCCAGCATCTCTATTTATTCCTGAAGAGGACTCTCTAACCAGACATTAGGTGATGCCTTGGTGACCGAGGTTCTCAAATGGATGTGATTATTTCATCTTACGGCTTTTAGGAATATGATTTACAGCTCCTGTCCGTTTATTTTTCACTTGGTATGTCTATTATGTTTCCTTTTAAAGGTTGCATTTAACATTTTTTCCCCACTTAATGTAAAACCAGAAAGAAAAATTGGCAAATTGACAGAAACAATTTGAAGTACAAAATCTATTCGGGAAGCATAAATTTCAGATACATGACTGCCGTTCCTCCTGGGCCTGGATGCACACCTTCATCTCGGGCCTGCGGTCACCTGCCTCGGGGAGCTCCAAGAGAGGCCTGCACGTGAGGACCCGAAGCATGGAGCAGAGGAAGCACCTCCTGGGCGTCTGTAATAGTTCATTTTGCCTCCTGATGACCCGTGTCAATCGTGCCTGCACCTGAGAATAATGTATGACTGTGCAGCTCCTTCCAAATGGGTTCCTTTCAGTTTCCAGTTCTCAGCATCTAAGGGAAAACTGACCCAGGGAAACACTTACTGGAAACATCCAGTGGCTTCTCATTGCTGCCAGAATCAAGATCATGCCTGACTGGACTTTGGGGTCCTCCCCAGTTTGAACATGACTTTCGTCACTGTCCTTATACTGCTCCTGAAGCGTGCTGTGTATTTGATTGGATAGAAAATACGCTGTATGTTTGCCTCCTGACATCTTCATGTCTTTTCCCATGTAGTTCCTCTAACATCCACCTGTTCTCCTGTTTCAGCCTCACTGTCACCTCCTCTGTAAGCGGGTTCCTGATCCTTCCAAATCAACCCCTCCCTCCCACACTCTGACGAAAGGCTTTGTGTCAGCCTTTGAACAGCCGCTGTGTTAGTGACCAAGGAGCACACCTGCCTTCTCCCTGGATGGCAAGCACCTGGAGGGCAGTCACATCTGTTTCCTCACGTCTCACAGAGCCACAGAGCCAGGCACAGAGAGGCTGCTTCAGGATAGTGGCTCGGTCCTCCGCTTAGCAAAGCTCCTCTTTCCAATTTGGGGAATTTGCGAATGAGGAGTTCTAGCCCAGAGAGCGCTAAGAGGAGAGGAAAAACACTCAGATGAGTTCACTGCCGATGCTATAACGCATGCTCACCTCCAGGAGGCACCACTGTGGCAGCACCTGAACCACCGTGTTTTTTTTTAATTTAATAAATCTTTATTGTTCAGATTATTACAATTGTTCCTCTTTTCCCCCCATAGCTCCCCTCCACCTGGCTCCCAACCCTCCCTCTGCCCTTACCTCGCCAACCCCATTATCCTTATCCATAGGTGTACGATTTTTGTCCAGTCTCTCCCCGCATCCCTCTCACCCCTTTCTCCCTGAAGATTGTCAGTCCACTCCCTTTCGATGCCCCTGATTCTATTATATTCACCAATTTATTCTGTTCATCAGGTTTTTTATTCACTTGGTTTTTAGATTCACTTATTGATAGATATGTATTTGTTGTTCCTAATTTTTATCTTTACCTTTTTCTTCTTCTTCCTCTTCTTAAAGAGTACCTTTCAGCATTTCATATAATAACTGGTTTGGTGTTGATGGACTCCTTTAGCTTTTTCTTATCTTTGAAGCTCTTTATCTGACCTTCAATTCTGAATGATAGTGTTACTGGGTAGAGTGATCTTGGTTATAGGTTCTTGCTATTCATCACGTTGAATATTTCTTGCCACTCCCGTCTGGTCTGCATAGTTTCTGTTGAGAAATCAGCTGACAATCGTATGGGTGCTCTCTTGTAGGTAATGAACTGTTTTTCTCTTGCTGCTTTTAATATTCTCTCTTTGTCTTTTGCTCTTGGCATTTTAATTATGGTATGTCTTGGTGTGGTCCTCTTTGGATTTCTTTTATTTGGGGTTCTGTGCTTTTCTTGGACTTATAAATCTATTTCTTTCACCAGATATGGGAAGTTTCCAGTCATTATTTCTTCAAATAGGTTTTTAGTATTTTGTTCTCTCTCTTCTTCTGGCACCCCCATAATTCTGATGTTGGCATGCTTGAAATTGTCCCAGAGGTTCCTTACACTATTTTCCAATTTTTGGATTCTTTTGCTTTTTGCTTTTTCAGTTGAATGTTTTCTACTTCTTTGTATTTCTTTGACTTGATTCTTGTGTTTCTCTAGTCTGCTGTTAGGTCTCTGTATAATATTTTTTATTTCAGTCAGTGTATGTTTAATTTCTAGTTGTTCTTTTTGAATCTCCTCTTGGGTATTGCTAAATATATCTATCTTTTCTAGGAAATTCTTGTAAAACCTTATAACTGTGGTTTTGTGTGCTAGGTGTCCTATATGGCCCAGTAGCTCTGCCTCCCTAGTTACCTGAGGTGGACTTTCTTGGTGCACCCCTTTGTGGACTGTGTGTACAGCCTTGTTGTAGTTAAGTCTTGATTGTTGTTGGTATCACTGCAGGGAATTGACCTCCAAGCCAGTTGGTTGTGAGGATCAGCTGTGTCTACATCCCGAGAACTTGTGTGTTGGAATCAGCCTTATGATACAAAATTGCAAAAGCCTCAGTACTCGGCTTGGATGGAGCAAAGTCTCAGGGCTGAGCAGACAACCTTGGCTTCCCATCAACCCTTCCCTATGCTGCCCTGGGTCTCACTGTCCCTAGGTAAATCGCTGCAACCCTCTTGTGCACACTCGTGATCATGTGCCTCCAGACTTCTGCCTTTTGTGGCTCCTGAGTTTCCATGCACTCCTTCCTTTTTTTGGTAGTCCAGACTCGCCCCTATGAGTCTCGCCTAGAACTGGGTTCAGTGCAGTAGGGAGTTTCTGTCTCCCTCCTGCTAGAGGAAGCCAGCCAGGCCTTCTGCCACCTATCCTCTCCACACGTGTGTCTCCATGTCTCAGGTTTTTGTAGCTCCTCTAAATCTCCATGAGCCCCTCTCTTTCCTTCTAGTTGTAGAATTTCTACTCGGCCAGCTTTCCTGTGGTTCTGGATGATGACTGTTCTATCTTTTAGTTGTAGTTTTGAAATTGTTGTGTGAGGCAGCAGTTTAGGTGTTCACCTATGCTGCCATCTTGGTTTCCTCCACCTGTACCACCTTGATTCTAACACAAACCCATACTTGTTGTTTACTTAAGAAAGGCTCATCTGCCCTCAGGCTGGGTTTTCTCTGGGCCAGAAGAGTTGAGGGTCTCCTGCCTGTCTGGCTCTGGCTCTGCTAACATGACTGAAGTCTTTCACGCCTCCAGGGAGACGGAGCTGCAGCAATGGCACATTCTGCTGCCTGGATCCCTTCAAGAATGCATGGCTTCATTTGGAATTGATCACTCCCTTTGCCTCGCCATCTGTAGACCTGAATGCCATCCTGCTCTTTCTCCTCTACCTCTGCTCCTGCATCTGTGCCCAGCCAACCTTGCTCTTTCACCTGGGCTTCCACCAACTCTTTTCAGAACCCACCCATCACATGATCCTTTGTCAGAATTAGAGTTTCTGACCATTAAAACTTTAATCCACTTTCTAAATGGCCAATTTTCACTAAGCTGTGAAAAAGCATCCAGAGTAAATAGAGCTGGAAATATTGTATCAGGAAAAGACAACCAGTTAAAATTCGCTTATAAGTAATGCATTTTTACTTTTTTATATCCACTTCCCGTTCTTTAACTGGTTCATACAGTAATGAATTCACTGAGCACCTACCATGAATTGGACATTTTCTCAGCACTTGGGATATGTGGTGAGGAGATGTAAAGAGACAACCATCCCTGCTGTCCTAGAGAGGCCTGGAGGAGATGAACTAAAAGCAGTAAACTTAGTAAGTAAGTAAATTATATCATTTTCTATGAACAAAGGAATAGAGCAAGAATTTGGGGCAGCGTGAATTCTGAGGTAGAGTGTGCAGGTTGTGGAGGCTCAGGTGATATTTGAATAAAGTTGGTAGAGGCAAAGAGTGAGCCCATTGGGGCTGGGAAGGAACAATGGTGCAGGCAGAGGGACCTGAGAGCCAAGTCCTCATGAGGGAGCATTTCCAGGTGTTTGAGAGACAATGGCTGGAGAGCAGTGAGAGAGAGGGAGGAAGAGTGGCAATGGGAATACTGCCTTTTAAGCTCTTATGTGTCTTTGAGACTTTTTGCTTAATTAGAATAAAAAAGCATTTTTCTTTACCAGAATAGAAAAGAGGGAGTGCTTTGAGGTGGCCTGCCCTACTGGAAGACATGACTTCAGTCTTCACTCAATTCTGCATGCACATGGTGCTCTAGCCAAGCACACAGATGTTCCTGGTGACCCCAGCGGGCAGACTCGGGAAAGAGGAATGAACGTTGTTGGAGGTGGGGAAAGGTTTGGGAATCAAAGCATTTGGTAAGCATCACTGTGTGTAAGGAGGGCTTTCTAGCAGAGAGAGCTGCTCAGCAGTAGATATTAGACAGGTGCAACCTCCAAGTGGCCACCTGAGTGCTGAGGAGGAACTGAGAAGGAGATCCCAAAGGAACGCATCTATGGCCTCACGTATCTTTATGCCAAAGTGCTGTCTGGGAAATAAAAGAAGCACACTACAAAGAACACAAATGGTTAAATGCCACTGTGGACACCACAGAAAGCTACTTGGATAGAAGTCACCACTACGGTATTGGGGTGGAGATATACTTTGGCAAGGAGGAAGGTGAAGCCTTTAAATCAAGAAATATGGTTATTTATAGAAACTCGTGAAGCAGTGGGGGAATATGGAGGAAGCACATATGACTGAAGATAAAAGTAGGGGAAAGCACAGATGGTAGTTAACCTGCCTAGTGCCATCGGGTAACGCATAATATGCTTGATAAACTTACCAGAAATCCAAAGAAGGCTGCCCTTATTTTTGCATGTTGCCTGGAAACTGTCATCCTTACTTGAATGGGTGAATTTTAAGGAGGAAGAGAAAGAGGGAAAAGATAGTCTTGGTTCCTCCTTGCTGCAACAGATAGCACAGGGTGCCAGCTCGTATTTCTTGCAAGTGTGGGCAGATTGAAGGGTGATGTGTGTTCCGTGATTGTGTCCTTACATCCTCCTAGTACCCTTGTCCTTTGCAAACCCTACCTCTGGGAAACCCCCTCAACATCACAAGGAGCTGCCTCCTCCACCTGCCAGCCTCTGCTCCATTCTAGTGGAATCTCAGGAGGTTGACAGCACTGAAGTGGTAAGGGCCAAAGGAGATTGGATGGAAAGATGTCCATCAGATGCCATAACGAGGAGGCGTCTGTCAACTGGACAAGAGCAGTGCTCATGGAGTGGCAGGTCAAGCTGCAACTGGTGGAGGGATGAATGAAAGGTAAGAAATTGAAGACAGCAAGTGTGAGACAGCCAACTGAGGAAAAAAAGGCATGGTGGGAGGCTTTGGAATTTTTAAATTACAGTTGACATACAATGTTATAGTTGTTTCATGTGTACACTCCAATGATTAGACATTATAAAACTTAAGTAATCATCCCCAAAAATCTCATACCCATCTGACACCATACATAGTTATTAGAATACTAGAGGTCCGACACATAAAATTCATGCAGGGGTATGGTCCCTAGCCTAGTCCATGATCAGGACTATCTTCCCAGGCTGCCGGCTGTCGGCCCTGCCCCTGGCTCTCACCCACCCAGGTTCCCAGTTTGCCACAGGGATTGGAGCCTGATGACCGGGGAGGGACCGAGAGGTCCGCCATTCCCGCCCACTTACCGGCCCCACCCTGCCATGGGTCGACCTCTGTGTGTGGGGTGACCAGCAGGGCAGGGGCCTTAGCCTGGTGCCGCCTATATCACCACCCACCCCCAGGTTCCCATTCGCCATCAGGCAATGGGAGCCTGATGGCCAGGGAAAGGGACAGAGAGGTGGTCAGTGCACCTCATAGTGATGGTAGTTATGGCCAAGCACTCGTTCCAGTTGTTCTGCCATTCTGGGCTTTTATTATATAGGACTAGAGGCCCAGTGCACAAAATTCGTGTGGGAGAAGGTGTCCTTCAGCATAGCCTGCATCCTCTCCAATCTGGGACCCTTCAAGGGATTGGGCCTAAAAAGACAGTTGGACATCCCTCTCACAATCCAGGACTGCTGGCTCCCAACTGCTCATCTGCCTGCCTTCCTGATTGCCCCTAACTGCTTCTGCCTGCCAGCCTGATCACTCCCTAACCACTCCCCTGACAGCCTGATTGATGCCTAACTGCTCCCCTGACAGCCTATTTGCCCCTAACTGCCCTCCCCTGCAGGCTTGATCACCCCCAACTACCCTCCCTTGCAAGCCTGGTCCCTCCTAACTGCCATCCCCTGCTGGCCATCTTGTGGTAGCCATCTGTGTCCACATGGGGGCAGGATCTTATGTCCACATGGAGGCAGTCATCTTGTGTGTTGGAGTGATGATCAATCTGCATATTACTCTTTTATTAGATAGGATAGAGGCCTGGTGCACAGGTGGGGGCCAGCTGGTTTGCCCTGAAGGGTATCAGATCAGGGTGAGGGTTCCCTTGGGGCATGGTGTGGCCTGGGCAAGGGGCCTGTGGTGGTTTGCAGGCCGGCCACGTCCCCTGGGGACCCAAGTAGAGGCCCTGATATCTGGGATTTATTTATCTTCTACAATTGAAACTTTGTAGCCTTAAAAGGAGGCCTGGGCCCTCCAGGGTAGGTGGAAAGCTTGGCTTCCTTCATTGTAGGGCAACCCAAGCCTCCCTCCTGCATTCTCTGTGGCCATAGCCATCTTGGTTGGGTTAATTTGCATACTCACCCCTGATTGGCTTGTAGGCATTGCTTGTGGGTGTAGCAGAGGTATGGTCAATTTGAATATTACTCTTTTATTAGATAGAATTATTGACTATATTCCCTAAGTGTACTTTACACCCCTAAGACTATACTATCACTACTAATTTGTACTTCTAAGTCCCTTTACTCACTCCCCCACTCCTCCCAACTCCTCACCCATCTGGCAACAGCCAAAATATTCTCTGTATCTATGAGTCTGTTTCTGTTCTGCTTGTTCACTTATTTTGATTTTTAGATTCAATTGTTGATAGATATGTATTTATTGCCATTTTATTGTTCATATTTTTTATCTTATTTTTTATCTTATTAAAGAATATACTTCAACATTTCATATAATACTGGTTTTGTGATGATAAACATGTTTAGCTTTTGCTTTTCTGGGAAGCTCTTTATCTGATCTTCAATTCTAAATGATAGCTTTGAGACTTTGAAATTTTAAGATAGAAGAGCCTCAATCAAGTTTAAATGTTAATGGAAAGGAATCAGTTGTGAGGAATAGGTAGATGATACAGGGGAGGCAGGAAAAATCAATAGGACAAGGACCTGAATGGGCTAGGATTTTAATCTGAGATGGTAAATGATTCTGGCTGGCCTTTGACCTGTTGCTGGGACCCAGAAGACAAGCGCAGGGGAATGGCTCTGGCTGCCCCGGCACATTTGTGGAGTTTAAGCATCACCATTAAGTAGGATCCTGGAGCCATTAAACAAATCTAAGACAAATGACAGGTCACCAGCATCTGAAGTTGTACTCCAATACATGTGTAATATTTTCTTAATGTCCCCTGAGGCCTGTGACTAATGTTATGATAAACCACTCTAACCATTTCTGAAAGCCATTTCCACATTAACATTATCCAATTGATTTTCATTATCCTGGGAATGTTTTTTTTCCTTTTAAAGATCTATTACATCTGTTCTGCCTTTAATTGTTTTAAAAAACAAACGTCATCTCATGCACAACATTTACAGAGTCATAAATTAGTTAGACCCAAACTCAGAGCTCTGTATAATTGCAAGAGGGCTGAACTCTGATGGACAAAGATAGCCAAAAGTTTATACAGGTCAGCATTGCTGTTTAGCAGTCTCAATATTAATAGTTTCATTTTCAAAGAGAACAGTGCAGGTAGGAAAGAATCACTCTGCCCTATCCAAATTGGGACTATGTTTAGTTCTGGAATTCATAGTGTAGTACAATTTAAAGATTTTCTGAGCTTTGGATGCTCCTCACCTCCCACCCAAACACAAGCTTACACAATAACCCTGCCCTGGTGACTGTGCTGGTAGCTGCCTGGGGATGTGCATGCAGCTCATGCGGCACACGGAGCAGCAGAGAGTGACAGCCTAGGCTGTGAGTAACTGATGGCCCCAAGTTGTCAGGCACAGTGAGGGACAGTAGGATACTCTTATCAATGAAGTACAGCTTCCATACTGAAGTAAATATTGAACTGCATACACCAAAGCTGATATTTCTGCAAAAGAGTCAAGTCTGATAATGAAGCAGATGATAAGAGCATTCATGAACACCCACATGAACACCAGCAGAACCTGATTGCATTAACAGTCTCCAGGCTAGACCAGGGGAGGTGCAAGTCCTTAGATGGACCAAGTGTTCTCAATAATCCCTTTGGGACAACACCTTAGACATTAATATAAGCCCCTAGGTGGTGAGCACAAGTATTGGCACCAATGCTGCGGTATGTTGTCCGTGGTTCTCATTGCACTGTGGACCCCGGTCTCTTCTTTGGGAACCTGCTTCAGCGGTTGTTAGTAAGAGTGGTGGCCGGGTTGAATGCCCTCCAGCCTGTGGTTTCAGGAGAGATCCTGCCATGTGAATAGAACCTGCCTTGTTGCTCAGAGTGCTGCATGTTACACTCTATATGGATTTCCATTTTTCAAGAGAAGGCTCTCCTGCTAAAGCTCAGTGAAGCATTCATAATTATTTCCAGAACACTATGTTTTTATACCTGCAGATAATGTCAAAACTGTGGTCATGCTGCTTTATGGATTCTCGCATGCCATAGGCCAGAAAAGAAGGACATTGTGTTATGTTTACTAAAGTGGGCTGGCCTCATAAACTGGATACTTCAGAGTAGGTCTGATCTGCTACTAGACTGATCCCTATTGCAAGACTCTTTTCTAATTTTCTGAAAACATCCTGCCAGTCAGATAAAATATTTCTGACTGTTCAGGTTAGGGAAGTACACGGGGGAATCTTGTGTGTGTAAATAATTGCTTTGGTATACGATTTGGTGAAGGTCATTGATGATTTTATCAAAATGTGGTCTGTCCACAGCCCCTCACATTGGGGATGTGGAGGCTGCCTGGCTTCATGCGCAGCACAGTGTGCAGAACAGACCCGGGGATTATCCTAGGCTACGATATGTGGCTCTGAATTTATGAGCAATGCAACCTAGAACCTACTGGAAGCTCCTGGGTGAGAGGCAGCCCAGAGTGCTCTGACTGGACCACTCAGAAAAGCTTGATACCGAAACAGAGAAAGAAAGAAGGCAAGTCAGGACATGCAGCAGGCCTGTAACCCTATGGGGAACTGGGTGACATCCTTCCGGGCCACAAAGACAGTGTAGGACACACCACAATCATCCTACCATGGAAGGGGTGGTAAGGAAGCTGGATTTTGATCCACCAGTGGCCCCTTTTCCCTTGGCTGAGGGCAGCTCTGTGAGCATTAACGTGCAGGCACTGGCAGCTTCATGGTGCACAGGCTCCTGCAACAAGGGGCAGCAGGTGCGCGGCAGAGGTGCAGGTACTGGCACAGGCAGCTTGGTGTGCAGAGGTCATGGTGTGGGGGGCAGACAAGGACTGTGTCTGCATCATGGACCACCAGATAATTGGGAGCCAGGTCCCTGAATGGAGAGAAAAGACCCGTCATAGTCCATTCAGGCTACTGTAATCAAATTACCATAGGCTGGTGACTTATAAACATTTATTTCTCAGAGTTCTGGAGGCTGTGAGTCCAAAATCATGGCGCCAGCATGGTGGGGTCCTGGTGAGGGCTCTCTTCCAGGTTGCAGACGCCAGCTTCTCGCTGTGTCTCCACAGGATTGAATGGGGAGCTCAGTGGTCTCTTTTACAAAGAACTAAGCCTGTTCATGAGGGTGCCACCCTCACGACCTACACACACACCTCTTACTACCATACCCTAAGCCATGGGCATGAGGGTTTCAACATGTGAATATAGGGAGGACATAAACATTTAGACCATAGCAGACCCCAAGGGAACTGCCTCACCTGGAAAAAGCTAAGGGTCTTCCTCTTCCATCTCCTCTTCTTTCCCCTAATCCCCCCTTGCCGCCACCATACACACACATACACACACACACACACACACACATGCACACACACACACATACACACATGCAGCTGCAGGTGAGCTCTGAATGCCACAGCACAAAGAAAAAAGAATCTTTAAACAGAGAATTTGATAGAAGAAATAGAAATTAATTATTAAGCACTTACTCTATGCAGGGTATTTTATGGGGTTATAATAATGAATAATATACAATCTTCCTCCTTTTAAGGAGTTTGCCATTGAACAGGTGGGACAAAATACTTCTTTAAAATATACTTTGCAAGGTTCCCAAGAGGTGAAAGATATCACAAATCCTCCAACTATTGGAGGCAGCAGTGGGCCCTCTAAGAACTGCAGAGGACAGCGAGAGCACCAGGGCATGAGCAGGTGCCTGCAGGATGGGCTGCAGAATGAAGGGAGGTGAGGGTGGACCTCACAGAGAAAAGGAGATTTGGCTTTGGCCCATTGTGCCAGCGGGATTCAGATGAGGGAGAGGCACACCACTGGGGGATGAGAAGCTCAGATTGACAGGAGGAGCATGGTGACTGTTTTAAAGGATGAACCACAGAAAGAGACTCACAACGAAACAAACAAAATAGTGGCATCTTAACCTCCAGACAGCTCTCAACGTTGTGCTGACATAACATCTCTTAAAGGCATTCTGTTAAGTGAAAGTAGACAAACACTAACTGCTGCACCTGGTATAATTTTATTTATGTGACGCGCTGAAAAAGGCAAAGGACAGAAACAGAGCAGCTTGCAGTTTGGCAGGCGCTGGAGGACTGGTTAAGGACCACAGGGCCGGAGGTCACAGTGGGGGCAATGGAAATGTCCTACCTCCTGAGTGCGTAGTGGTTGTTCATCTGCATACATTTGCCAGTCTGCGCGTCGAAAAGGAGTGAATTTCACTGTGTGTGAATTACACCTCAATATGCTTGCCTTAATAAGAGGTGTGAGGAGGGTGGGGTGGTAGCCAGGCAGCCAGCGGCAGGGCTCCGTCTGTGTGAGGGAAGTTGCTGGGTCTGGTCTTTCATCCGCTGGGAATCAGAGAGAAGATAAGGGAAGGCCACTTTCTAGACTATCATGGAACTCTGGCTGGGGTCCTCAAAGTCCTCTTACCTTTCTAGACCTTGCCCACCTTGCCAGGGGCTTGATGGGTGTGCCAACTAATCCTAAGGTTCCCAAGGCCATGGTGTGTCCAGGATACCTCTGCGGGTCTGACTGTGCTGGCCCGGGGGGCACAGAGGACATGTAGCCGGGTCCTGATGCCAGCACTGCCCACGGTGGTGCCAGGCCCTTTCCCGAACGCCCTGTGTCCTCACAGCAGTGTGCGTACGTCTTGTACAAGGAGATTCCAGGGTGGCTCTGAACACAATGATGATTAGCTTGTTTAGTTTTCTTTGCAGTGATTTCTACCTACTCAAGGTCATTCCTGTCATAGACTGAAAAAGAAAAAAAAACAGGAAAACTAAAAATAAGTAAAAATGAGGTCCTCTGGTCAAGAGTAGAAGGTCACTTCTTAGGGTCCCAGGTCCTCTCGGGTTGCCAGCAGCCCCCATCCTCTGTCAGAAATTTTCGTCTTGAATGAGTATGTCACTTACTTGCCTCCTGCTCTGACCTGGACTCGGATTGAGGGAGGAAAGTGTCGCCTTCTGTGACAGTGATTGCCAACAGGGAAATATCAAGAGGAGAAAGCAACCCATGTGAACAGCAACACAATTTTCTCAAAAAGAAGGCAATTTGGGAAAATTTCGTGGAATTCTCAAAGGATGATGGAGGGTAAACACAGTCTGTGACCCTGGGCAATGCAGTTCTCACCCTCACCTTTGTGCTCTCTCCCCAACAAACGGGGACTAATGGCGCTCTCCTAATGAATACACGTTTTCACGTGTTGTAACTCTTCAGTTAGATGCTGCATCTTATCCACTTAAAACTCAATTCAATTTTGCTGGTTAGATTTGTAGGTGGCTTTTCCAAATACATAACCCTATACAACTGCTTTCTTTTGCCCTTTGAGTTAATGGAAACCTATTTTGCTTTCTGTGGGATTTGGATTATGTTTTGCTTTCTCTTTCTTTCCACCTTTTGTGAAGGTGAGGGCACCAAGATTTTTACAATGGTGCATGTGGATGGTCCGAGATAGCTGGTTGCTCTGCCTGTTCGCTGTGTTTGCACACTCAACAACGATGTCTCTTCATGGATTAGATAGGAGAGAGCTTCCTTCTCAGCAAGTGATTCTGGGAAACTCCCATCAGTGAAAGAGGTGCATTGGTACAGGAGAGGGCAAAAGTGTTCTTTCCACAGAGGGACAGAAGAAACATTACAACAGAGTTCTGATTCTTTTTTTTTTCATTAATTTTTTATACATATCTCCCCATTGACCCCCCTCCCTCCCAGGCATGCCCCAAACCCCCAGTGTCTATGTTCATTGGTTATACTTAGATGCATGCATACAAGTCCTTTGATTGATCTCTTATCTACCTCACCTAACTTTAATCTTCCTGCTGTAATTTCACAGTCCGTTAGAAGCTTTACTGTCTCTGTATCTATCCTTTTGTTCATCAGTTTATAATGTTCTTTATTATCCCCCAATGAGTGCGATCATGTGATGCTTCTCCTTCATTGACTGGCTTATTTCACTAAGCATAAGGCTCTCCAGTTCCAACCAGGTTGCTGCAAATGGTAAGAATTCCTTCTTTTTAATGGTAGCATAGTATTCCATTGTGTAGATGTACCACAGTTTTCTGATCCACTCATCTGCTGACGGGCACCTAGGCTGTTTCCAAATTGTGGCTATTGTAAATTGTGCTGCTATGAACATAGGGGTACATAAATCCTTTCTGATTGGTGTTTGTGATTTCTTAGGATAAATTCCTAAGAGTGGGATTACAGGGTCAAATGGGAGATCCATTTTTAGTTTTTTAAGAAAACTCCATACTGTTCTCCACAGTGGCTGCACCAGTCTGCATTCCCACCAACAGTGCACAAGGGTCCCTTTTTCTCCGCATCCTCGCCAACACTTGTCGTTTGTTGATTTGTTGATGATTGCCATTCTGACCTGTGTAAGATGGTATCGCATTGTCGTTTTGATTTGTATCTCTCGGATGATTAGTGACTTTGAACATGTTTTCATGTGTCTCTTGGCCTTCCTTCTGTCGTCTTTCGAAAAGGTTCTATTTAGGTCCGTTGCCCATTTTTTTATTGGATCCTTCACCTTCCTTTTATTAAGTTGTATAAGTTGGCTGTAGATTTTGGAGATTAAACCTTTATCAGTGATATCATTTGCAAATATGTTCTCCCATACAGTGATCTTTCTTGTTGTTTTGTTGATGGTTTCTTTTGCTGTGCAACAGCTTTTTATTTTGATGTAGTCCCATTTGTTTATTTTTTCTTTAGCTTCCATTGCCTTTGGAGCAGTATCAGTGAAGAAGTTCTTTCGGCATATATCTGAGATTGTGCTGCCTGTGGATTCCTCTAGTATTTTTATGGTTTCCCTTCTAATGTTTAAGTCCTGTATCCATTTTGAGTTTATTTTTGTATTTGGTGTAAGTTGTTGGTTCAGTTTTAATTTTTTGCATGTATCTGTCCAATTTTCCCAACACCATTTATTGAAGAGGCTATCTTGGCTCCATTGAATGTTCATGCCTCCTTTGTCAAATATTAATTGACATAGTGGTTTGGGTGGATATCTGGGTTCTCTATTCTATTCCATTGGTCTATATGTCTGTTCTTGTGCCAGTACCATGCTGTTTTGAGAACAGTTGCTTTGTAGTATAGCTTGAAGTCTGGTATTGAGATCCCACCTACTTTATTCTTCTTTCTCAGAATTGCTGTAGCTATCCGTGGTCTTTTTTTGTTCCAGATGAATCTATGAAGAATTCTTTCTAGGTCTGTGAAATATGTCGTTGGTATTTTAATGGGTAGTGCGTTGAATCTGTAGATTGCTTTGGGTAGTATGGACATTTTAATGATGTTGATTCTTCCAATCCATGAGCATGGTATGCTCTTCCATCTGTTAACATCTTCCTCTATCTCTTTTTTCAGTGTCCTGTAGTTTTCTGCATAAAGGTCTTTTACCTCTTTAGTTAGGTTTATTCCTAGGTATCTTAATTTTTTTGGTGCGATGGTAAATGGGATTGCTTTCTTAGTTTCTCTTTCTATAATTTCACTATTAGTGTATAGAATGCCACAGACTTCTTAGCATTGATTTTGTATCCTGCTACATTGCCAAATTCATTAATTAAGTCAATTAGTTTTGGAATGGAGTCCTTTGGGTGTTTTATGTACAATATCATGTCATCTGCAAATAAGGATAGCTTTACTTCTTCTTTTCCAATTTGGATGCCTTTTATTTCTAGAGTTCTGTTTCTAAAAGAGAAAGAAGAAAGGGAGGGGGAGAGAAAAGGAAAATCACATTTTGAGGGAGATGAGACCCAAACATCCTAGAGAGGTCCATGAGTAGGTTTGCCTTGTGGGGACAGCTTTAGAAAGTAACATTTTTCCTTTAGAGTCTTTTATGACTGAGTTCAAATCCATAATAAAAATCTCCCTCTCACTGTGGCAGGGGATGGGGGGAGTGTTGATAAGAAAACGTCTTCCTTATCTCCTCATGGAATAGAGTAAGGGCAGCATCTGTTAGGACCACTGAGGGGCCAGTGCCTGCAGAGTAGAGAATTACTGACTTCAGAGTTGAGGACCACAAAGATTTTTAATTGAGAGGCTTAAACTATAGCAATGGTTGAGCGTTATGACAACTAAAGACATTGTGAAGACTAATGATTTGTTGGAAATAGAGAGACAAATTTTAAAAAACAATTTTTCACTTTTAGATTTAATATCTATATTTGGCCAAAGTATCAAATTTGTAATAATCACAGCTTTATGACTAATGGAACTTTTTTATTTTAAAATAAATTTAATGACAGACAACCCAGTGATATTTCTGCTAGTGATTAATTGTTTATAGTCTATTAGAAATTACAACTATGAACTCATTAGTGGTATAGATAAAGTGCCTAATGTTTGTGTCAGGAAAAAATGAACAGAACAGCTCCAGATCACTGGCAATTTAATGTTGCTAATGTATACTGAATCAACTCTGTTTTTGTGGAACAAATGATTACTGGTTAGGAGCAAGAAAACATGCTTCCGTTACTTTGTTGCCTGGAGAGGGGGCTCATAGGAAAGACCTAGGATTTGGACTCAGGACACTTAGCTTTGAATCCTGACTCTACTATCTAACTGTGAGACCTTGCACACATTAATTAACCTCTCTACTTCCTCAGTTTCCCTCTCTGTAAAATAGGACAGGATAACAATGGTGTGGCTCAGGGTTCAATCAGAGAAATAGAACCAAAAAGATATGTATTTACTACATGGAATTAGCTTACACATTATGGGAGCTTGGTAAGTAATTCCAACATTCATATGCCATAGTTCAAAGCTGTGATATTTCTTCCCCACCCCTACACACACATGCACACAAGCGCGTGTGTGCATGCGCACACACACAAACATACATATACACAGACACAGGCATGGGGGCCTTTGCTTTTAAACCCATCCAGATTGCTCAGGATTTCAAGTGATTATAAATTTAATTAAATCTACAAAATATCTTCATAGCAATAGCTAGGTTAACATTAGATTATATAATGGGTGGCTATAGCCTAGCCAAGTTGACACATCACAAGTGCCTAATCACAGGTCATTGTAAGGAGGCAGTAATGTCTGTAATGAATAGACTGTTCCAGATATTCCTTAGTAGACTAGCCTAGTGGTCACCAACTGGTGGTCCATGGATCACTGGTTTTCCATGAGGTCCAAAAGGTTGGTGACCGCTGGACTAGCCTGTTTCCATGGCCACCCCTGATTCCCAGGTGCCCTGGTCTGACACTAAGGGATTCTTGTCAGAGAGGCAATAAAATCCCAACTCTTCTGCTTAGCAGATGTATTCGGCAATAATCTTTGAGCACCTACTGTGTGCCAGCTCAGCCACCTACTATGTGCTATGATAAACCCAGGGGAAGTTGGCTCCAATTCCTCTTTAGCAGGCAGCACTTTAATAATCATCTTTATTCCTTTCAGTGTCACTTCTATAAAAAGTATTCTTTCCACTTAAGGGCCCCAGGTTATATGCCATTCTGGGGACAAATTAGGCAAGCACTCAGTGTTTCCACTCCTGGCTAGAAAGATAGTGCTACCTAATATTTCAGAACAGAGACGGTTTCTGACATGTCCTCAGTGGAAAGGGTGAAAGCTCCCGCTGAAGGATACAGCTAAAGCCAAGTCAAAACAGGAGAACCTGCCAGTGTGTCCCCTGAGGAAAGCCCAAGTGATTGGCTCTCATGGTCTAAATCCACATCAAGTCCTCCGTCTCAGGGAAGATGCAAGCCGAGGAAGGGCATTGATGGGAGGCCTAGAGAGGAAGGAAAGGGAGGGTGTCTTGGGAACGTCTGTAGCAGTTCTATTCACGGCAGTTCCATCCTCGAACGTATTCTGCGGGGTCCTGTGATAAGGCTGGTCCTGTTCAACCAGCTAACTCAGGGCACATTTCTGCTACCTGAAGGTTGCCTGCTCCTGTCCCTGTTCTGTGGTGTCCATGTACCAATGCCGCTTGCTTGGGAATAGTTTTTCTAGAGCAGCATGACCGGATTAGAAAGGTGAAATCTCTATGTCCCATGGGTTCCTATTTCCATGTATTCCTCTTATCTGTTACTTTTATTCTTGTTTCCACTGTATTGTAATGACTTTTACAGAGAGGAAATTGCCACCTAATTTGAGGGGTAAATAATTCTTTATTAAGGATGTGTTTCTAGTATTACTAGTATCACTAGTATTGTTGTTATTTCAGATGGGAAAGCTAAGGTCGTTCATCTGAATCCAACTCTAAAATCGTTTAAACAAGATTAGAGAACATGACTTTCAAATGACAGGCTTTACTTTTCTCTCTGGTGCACGTGAGCACGGGCTCTGGGTTTGAGTGCTCTTTGCACAGCTTCCTGGATGGTCTATGTGGAGTTGAGGCAGACATTCTGACAACGACTTTTGCTGTAGTTTCCGGGACATCTTACCTTGTTTTTTATTCCCATTACACTGGATACATTCATTGTTCTTCTGTTGCAAATTTAATGTAATCCATTTATACATGATTTATATTTACATCATCTATCACACAGTATAAAATACTGGATATTTTGGTTTTCTACTTACAGTTTCAGAATTGTTATTGCACATGAATTAATTGCCTTTTCTCCTTTTGCAAAGCTGAGATGAAAACTAATGACATAGATAGGAGATAGTTCCCCCTTGGTAATTAGAAATCCTTTAGCATTATTATTTAATCCCTAAGGACAGGGTAGGTGATTACTCTGTATGAGTGAGTTGCAGTCTACAGTTCCATTTTAATTAATTTTTTTCACAATATGAGAGACTTGCTAAGTAAATTTTAACAATGTATGTGCTTGAGGACATAGAAAATTGTCTTAAGGTTTCTATAAGATTATTACTGTATTACACTGTGATTCTCAGAAAATTTACCTTATATTAAATCAATTTATGAAGGAAATATTGTATTTTCCCATAGGTATATTTTGGTTATATTTATATTCTGATTTTGTTGTTGTTGTTGTTGTTCTGCAACCAACAAATCATCAGATATGTTAAGAAACTGCACCTTTAAAAACAAGAGAAAGCAGCAGCTCTGGCCAGTTGGTTGGGTGTTGTCCCCTGCACCAGGAGGTCACCAGTTCCATTCTGGTCAGGGCACATGCCCAGGTTGCAGGCTCAATTCCTGGTAAGGGGCATGCAATCAATCTTTCTCTCTCTCTCTCTCCCCCATTCCTCTCTCTCTAAAAATCAATTTACTAGCCTTAAAAAAAAATGAATGAAACTACCCCTTTGGCACAGGAATTCCACTTCTAGAAATTCATCACAAGGAGTTGAGGACCAGAAATTCTGTGTTTCTAGGAAACATTTGGAAATTTCCAAGAGTTGGTGAAGGGACATGTAGCTTCCATTTCCCCCACCCTAGGCCCTGTTCTGTGCCAAGCTGTGATAAATCCTGACTGCACTGTAAAAAGTGATAAAATGCACCTGGTCCTGGTTTGGTGAGGGATTTTAATCAAATACAGGCCAGATTAAATCTGTTCTGCAAGAAACTGAGTGGCAATTGAGCTGTTGCCCGATTAATGAAAAAGCTGGATTTTTAAAGGATGTGGAGGCCGAGGTCAGAAAGCAGGTAACTGGCTAACTGCCTGTTAGCAGGACACACCAGATATGCATTGATCATGAAGGGAAAACGTCTGGCTTGATTAACAAACCTTATCAGATCAGCGTCCATAAATTAATGGCTGGTTTAAAATGTGATTTTGCTTCCATTCTTCAGGAAGAAGCCAAAATAGCCCTGGGAGGGGCTATGGAGAGAGTGAGATCAGCGGCTCCTGTGGTTGTTTGGGACAACAGTCCTGAGGAAGCAGCAGAATTTCTGTCTCAGACAAAATGTCTCTGATCCTCGGACGTCAGACAGTTCAACACAGTTTCATACTGAAGCTGCAGTGGTGGACTTGTGGCTCCAGTTCTGCTCTGAAAGGATCTCTGCTGGAGGCAAATGTGTGGAAAGAGAAACCTTTTTGTATAAAGAAACCTCTCCCTCAACTCCTCCAGGGCACATTTGTTCACTGAGGAATGTCTGAGTGGTGATCCTCAGGGCAGTGACCTTTCCTCCTCCCCCTTCCCCCAAGGGGGAGTTTTCATTTGGGGTGGGGGGTGGTACTTTATTTTGCCTACAAGGAGGAGATGTTCCGTAGAGGAGGCTGGCCAAATTATACTGTGGGTAGTAAGCTCTGGGTGCTTTCTTCTAATTTTAATAATGCAGGTAAAGGAGCCGTCTTCACTCATGGACCTGAAGTGGAAAGAGCATTAGGCTTGGCGTTGGGAGATGCTTGCTGACCTCAGGCCTTTAAGGCTCAGTTCCCCCATCTATACAATGGGCATAATAATGCCTAATCTTCTTCTCTCACAGGGTTAATCAATGTCGATGGATATAATGATGTTGTGGTTAATGATGCTAATAATAAATAATAGGTATCACCTACATAGAACTTATGTTCCAGGCACTGTTCTAAGCACATGACATCTATAGGTTCACTTAATCCTCAGTCACTCTTGTGAGGTAGGTGCCCATACAGTCCTTGTCTGACAGAAGAAGTCGGGGCTAGGTGACTCACTTGGCCAGGAGCAGCAGAGTGGAACAGAGTCCTGAGCAGCCAGCCCAGAGGCAACCTACCTGGCCTCACTGTGCGTATATTCTCTCCAAGGCAACCTATGTGAGCCCGGCTTAACAACGGCCTCCAGAAAGCAGGCATTCAGCATGTGTTTCATAGAACAAATGAATGATTTCATGGATACGTGAAGTGCTAGGAATATTGTCTTCATTAGGATTAGAAATTGGGTACAGTCAAGGCACCAAGTCTGAATTCTGCTCAGGCACCAAAAAGCTTGGCCCCAGCCGGCCCCAGCCAGCCCCAGGCAGGACTGGAGTGTGTGTGTGTGTGTGTGTGTGTGTGTGTGTGTGTGTGTGTGTTTATGTGTGTGTGTTGGGGGATGGGGTGAAGGCTGGCAGCCCAGCGTGGTGGCTGTCCAGAGCAAAGAGGGAGTACCCAGGTCTGAAACCCTTCTTCAGCTGCTGGGAAGAGGAATTTTTCATTCCAACAGCCCATTGGTTCTGATTGATGAAGAGAGTAGCTTCCGCTAGAAGAAGCTGACAAAGGCAATTTACAAAGGGGCGCGAGAAGGAGGAATTGAGCCGTGTGCTGCCATGCAGATGCCGCCCGCCTGCCAGCACTGTCCCGGGGACAGGGGCCTTGGCAGCGCCTCGCAGATGCGTGTGTCAGCCGCCGTGTAAATAGTGCGGCCGCCCTTGTTTTACTCTTGGGCTGGGACTAGATCAATGGCAAGTGGCACAAAGCCATCCATCACCCCGCAGCAGGTGAGTTATGAGGCCCCTATAAGACACAGACTCCTCCCTTGCAGAGCCATTAGTGGGCATGTGGGCTGGTCAGTAGGGGACCAGGGTCAAGTTCTCCATTGGAGGCTTTGCTCAGAGGAGCCAGGCGCTGCTGCTACCTTTTCCAAAGACAGGAAGTGCTGCAGAGGAGCTGCCTCACTCCTGTCAAGATGCCTCTGGGGGGGAGCACTGGGCATCCCAAGGACATTCCATCCCCACCACGTCTAACTTGTGTTAGTCCACCTACACTGGTTAAAAAAACAAAACACCATTTATCCCATCTTCTCATCCATTTCTACCTCAGTGACTTTGATCCCCCAGTTGGGGTAGCCTAAAAACTGGGGGTCACTCCCAGCTACTGCCCCTCCCTTTGTCCCCACATCCTGTCAGTCATCCAACTTGGGTCTCACTCCTACATTGTTGACTCCAGACCCTTCTCCTGACCCACAGGAAGTACATTTTATATGGCAGCTCAGCATACCATAAAGCATGTACATACATACATCAAAGCACCTAAACAATACTTGCCCTTTGTAAATGCAAAGTCCTCTGAGTGCTTTCTAGTCATGACTCGGTTATTAAATTTATATCCACTAATCAATCAAGATTCATCCAAACAACCTCTTGGACCTAATCCCTTCTCTTCGTGGTTTTTGCTAGCTCCTAAATCCAGTCCCCTGCCATCTTCTGTATGGATGACCAAAACATCTTCCACACTGATCACCCCTTAATCTATCTTGCTCTCCTTCAATCTATGCCCACTGTTGACACACAGAGTGAAATTTTCTGAAGAAGTCATGTGATCATGCTGTTCTCATGATTAAAAAAAACGTTGAATGGCCTTCACTGCTGCTGGAGAAAGCACAACTCCTTTATTATGCCTCAACCTCTAAGTTGCATGGCCTCCACTTATTGCTCTGCTGGTCTTTGGACATTTCTCCCTCACTCTCTTAAGCTGGCCATACTGAACTTCTTTGGCTTCTGGAATTCTGTGTTGGGTCTGAGTCTTTGAACAGTCCTCCCCTTCCCTGCATTTAGTGTAGGGTCTAGGTCTACAGTAAGCAAGGTGAGATGTAAGAAATTCCTTGATGTATAGAGAGGTTCCAAAGACTTAGGGATATAGGAAGAATACTGGGTAACTTTATCATGTGCTCCTGGTGCATTTGTCCACACGTCCCCTAAAAGGATCCAGAAGATACCGCCTTCAACATAGCATCGAGGAATACCCGAGTAAATAATTGTTGGAGCAGTACCAAGCTCCCCTTCATGAGGCTGGAACATCTATCACCCAGAAGTGCTGAGTGCTGGCTACCGCCTTCTCCATAGAATCCCATTCCACCAAACAGAAGCTGTGTTCCTGGGAGATTACACCTCCCCCATTGCTCTCCTAAGCAGCCAGAGCCAAAGACTGGCTGACATAAGGAATCTAAGGCAGGTCATTTTGCCTAAAGGTGATGCCAACTCTGTAGTTCAATTCATGTTTCAGCAATTCCTGGGAACCAAACTAGTGCCCAGTCAAGACCTCATTGCTTAGCTTTTTCTCCGTGCTCTATCCTGCTTCTCTCACCTTTTTCTGGGGTAGGGAAGGCCAAAGAGCAGTACTTGTCTGCCACAGGGGCAAGGTTGACATGGTTTCTGCCACGGACAAATGGTCAGATGGCATATCAGAATGGTACAACCTCAGGGAGCCTTGTTGGAAACTGATTGGTCGCAATGTCCCTGGAACTAAAATGGATAGGTAGTCCACTAAAGCATTCCTTAAATTATGCAGCTGAAAATACTCTGTACCTCACAAACAACAGGCTGGCTAGAATGATCATGAGAGATGGTCAAGGTCCCTTACCTAATTCTCAAACCTAAGATGATTCATGGACCTGGAGCTCCCTGAATGAAGGACATAACCTTGAAGAAAAACCTGAGGATAAAATAACAAAATGATCTCTAAATCTCCTTTGTCTTCTCTAAAAGACCTGCAGACACTCACCATGGCAATTGTGCATTGGAGGAGGGCCATGCCCAGCCATTTAGCGAATTATTGGTCTTGGCTCTTAAAATGCCACTGTGGTCTACCAGTGAGAATGTGAGATCAGTGGGAAATGGTGTTTTGGCACAAGGTCATGTTTTGTTCTGTGTTCATCTCACAATGTGCCTGATGAGTTCTTCCTATGCCCTGGATCTTGAGGGGATAGTTAGAAAAGATGGAATTAGCAACTGGCAGAATCTCTAAATTGGCTCTCTGTCATGTTGAGCAAGGTTTATTTATTTTTTTTTAAGGCCTGGAGAGTAGAAGTCCTTGGAGTAGTCCCCATTGTACCAAAATAGAAAACGTAAAGCCTTGAATTTTTGAAGGCCAACTAGAGTGTATGCATTATCTAATGTGCATGACTGCCCTGCAGGAATGCTACCATTAGCTTACCTTCATAGATGAAAGGCTTGAGATGCAGTCAAGCTAAAGAATATGCTCCTGTGAAGATGTCTGGCTCTCATTCCAGTTCTCTGCTGGCCTGCAGGTGTTGCCTGATCCACGGTGGCCCCATTTTCCCCTCCCCATATCATACATGTTCAAGCTCTAGGTTTGGATTTGGGGATGGGGTGGGCAACACTGTTGCCCCCATCCATCAGAGGAAATGCTGCGCCCACTTCTGCTCTCTCTGTCCCTGAAGCTGGACAAGAAACACCAAAGGAGCCTTGCAATAGGATTGAAAAGCATATCATATCAGTCTTAGCCACTCGAGCTATCACCTTCTATTCCTGCCGAAGTAATTTCAGAAATGTCAGCAACGAGGTAGCCCCCAGTGAAAGCTTCTCCATAGAAGAGACACTTACATGGGGTAGGCTTCCTCCTGTGAACTGAGTAGTGTCTCTCCTCCCACCTCCAAGGGCATGTGGAAGAGTCCTAAACCCCCAAGTGTGACAGTACTTGAAGTTAAGGCCAATAAGGAGATAATAAAGGCTAAGTAGGGTCTAAGGTTGGGGCTCTGACTCAACAGCACTGGTATCTTTAAAAGAGGGAAAGACAGTGGAGCGTTCTCTCCACAGGCTCACCAATATAAGACTGTGAAAGGACATAGCAAGAAGGCAGCCATCTACAAGCCAGGTTGACCTGGGCCGGCAACCTCGACCTTGGACTGCTAGCCTTCAGAACTTTGAGTGAATGAGTTTCGTTGTTAAACCCCTGGTTGTGGTCCTTGGTGATGGAACCCTAGCACACTCAGACACTTCCCTCAGCCCAGCCTGGAGCTGGCCTCTGCAGGCACAATGTTTGGCCATGGAGGCTGACTGTTTGTCAAGTACTTGACTCCTGATTAGATTTCTAGCAAGAGTGGTTTTGAGGAGTCTTTTTCTTTAGTAGATATTACTATTATCATGAAAAATTATACTCTAGCCCTGCATTCTGCTTGAAGACTGATGGTGAGGACGGCAACAAATTGTGGCATAATCTTCACTAATGCATAATTAATACACACTGATTCAATTAGTCAGCGCTCCCCCCCACCCCCTTTTCTTGCTAAAAAATTTACATTTATATTAGAAAAGCAAAGAAATGTGAGGAAGGGAATAAAAATCCCAGGCACTCTTAAGGCTTTCCTCCCTTCTTTGTTTTCTCCTGGTGCTTTTCAGCTCCCACTGCTGCAGGGAGCAAGGAAAGGGCTGTCTGCAGTGGCTTGGCAAGGGACACCCTCTCCCATACCAGATCCCACCTGTCAACCCAGAAGCTCCTCTCATCCCCACACTCAAGCTGCCCTCACCTTATACTTATTCTTCTTCCTTCAGTGTCACATTTCTCCTCTAGCCCCACAGCCCTTGTCAGCCCCTTCTGGATCTCACAAGACTTTTCAACCCATCTTTCTAGCTGCTGTTTCCTCCCTCCCATCCACTTCCTACACTGTTGCCCCCATCCATCACTCCAAAATCCCTTTCATAGTTCCCTGTGGAGGAAATATTTGACTGGCATCTCCAACTCCCTTCCCAGCTTAAAGGTTGGACACATGCCCCAGGCCTGCCTCAGTTTACCCCATCCCTGCTGACTGTGAGAAAAGCAGCATCCACTTCTTTGTGGAGTAATTAATCTCTAATGATTCATCACTTGAGGATCAATGACCCGAGAATGACTGAGGTCAAGGAAATCCCTTGATAGAATAATAAGGTGGGCTGGAAAGAAAAAAAATGGAGAAGAAAGCATGATGATTTTGCTGTTGTCTGCACCTGAACAGTGCTGAGGAATACTTTCTTGTCCTGGAATACAGTCCCCTCTCTAGGAATGGGCCTCCCTTCCTTCCCACCTCATCTCACTATATCCTCTCCACCTGGCCCTCATACACAGCTCTACTTGAAGTCTCCTGGGTAAAATAATATAGGCCTCTGTGTTCATTCAGTTACCATGGTCCCCCAAGACTCCTTCTGGCTGACTCTTCTCCTTCTTTGAGACCCAGCTCAATGTCACCCAGCTCCCTCCCTCTCTGCTGCCACCATGGTTGAACCCTCCTCTGTGCTCCAACGCAACCATGGCTGGTTCAGTTACCACCGTTAATAAAGTATAATTGCATCCAGTGGGCTGAGGGCAGGAATGCTGTTAAACATTCCCCAGCATGCAGAACAGTCTCCACACTAAGAATTAGTGAGCCTCAAACATCCACAGTGCTGAGGTTCAGAAACCCTGCTGTAAAGAGTCCCCTGGATCCCAAAGAAAAAGAATCAGCTGGAGTCACATCAGAGTGCCCAGCACAAATGTTGGACATGCCCTTAAAGGCTGACTTCAGAGTCCTGAGGAAAAAGGACTTTATTTCTAGAGTTCAGTGCTCAGCCAAACTGTCAATGAAATGTGTGTGTGTGTGTGTGTGTGTGTGTGTGTGTGTGTGTGTGTGTTTGTGTGTGTGTGTGTGTGTGTGTTGGGGGGCATTTTTTGAATCTGAAAGCACTTGTAAAGTTTACTATCCACATACATTCATTTCAAAAACTTATTTGAAGTGGTATTCTACAAAAATGTAAGTATGGAGTCCAGAAGATTAATAGCATCAGAAACAAGAGACAGAATACTGAACCAGAGGCTGCAAAAAAATGTGAGAGAAAGTAAATAAAACAAATCCATTAGACTCAGATACACATACATCTTCACTCGGGAGGACAATATAAATTCAGGAGTCACCAGCTCATAGATGTAAATATTTAAAGCCACATAAATATTGTTTAAAGTTATGGGAGGCCACCAGAGGAATAAAAACAGAAACATGGCGCTGGAGGTCGGGGCTGGTGCCAGGCATGGCAAGAGGGCCCTTTATGCCCTGCTCTTGGGGCAGCTTTCTGTTTTTTAACCCATTGTACACCATAAGTGTCTGGAGACGCCAGCGACGGGTCTTCCCCACACACCATGCATGTCTATAAAAAAAAATGTTTTCCCAAAGTGACAGCCCGGATCAACTTTAAAATCATTTTTTGTGAGAATTTGAAAATAAGAACACCAGCATTGTGAGTAATATATTTACTTTTATAATATTCATTGCAAATTGATTTTTTAAATTAAATTCAAAATATCGTGGCATGTGGGGATGGTTTCCATTTTGGACGTGTGTTATTATCTGTGTGTTAAAAACAAACTAGTTTAAAAATATCTATTAAAAATAACTTTCTGAATCCCCATTATTCTGAATAGGCAATGAATCTTTATAAGAATTCCTATTGTTTATCTCAGGGAAAGGAAAAGAATTGGGTGCAACCTGCATGCCAACAACAGGGGACTATTACATAAATTTTGATGTATCTACTCCATTATGTAGTTATTAGAATAATAGGATTATCAAAAACTAATGTAGAAATATAAGGAATATCAGGAAATATCAAAAAAGATATACATGCACATTTTATGAAATTATGCGCATTTGAAAAAAAAGCTGAAAGGCAATTACCCCAGTGACAGCGGGGCTTGTATGAGACTAATAAGATTATAGATAATATGTAATACATACATTTTTCTTTGACCCATTCCCCAAGGTTCTATATATAATGCTACTTTTTACAGTTTAAGCATTCTCCCTTTAAAAGACTCAGAAGGCATTGTTTTTGGAGCCCAGAGATGTCAGGGCAGACAGCTCTGGGGATTCTTGTCTGGCAGGGGGACCTCTCTCTTCTTAAACAGGAGATTGCAAAATTACCACCTTCTGGCTGCAAAAGAAAGCCACAGGGGTTCTATCAACAAGCAACATCTGTGGTTGTGATTTCTTTCTGGATGAATAGAAAAATAAGAATTCAGGAACCCTGTGTGTGTGTGTGTGTGTGTGTGTGTGTGTGTGTGTGTGTGTCTTTCTGCTATGTGAGTCAAGGAGTTAGGAACTCGGATGCTAATACTGTCGCATGATGAAGGAAGGCCAGTGGCTGTCCATAGGAAATGCAAAGCTAGCCCATGAGGGAAGTTTTAAGACATTTTGATCCAAATTAATCTGAAGTTTTAGAGTCTGGTGGTGACAGCCTCTGGGATGGATTAGAGCCCAGAATAAGATAAAAGGTAATTTAATGTGTCATGTAAAAATAGGTGTGGGGAGGGGAATGGAACAGAGGCTGTGTGGCAGACACTGGTGGTTGTCCTCAAAAGTACCCATTCCTCCTTCTCCTTTAATAATAGAAGCCCCCATTGTGGAGCCAGGTGTCAGACCCCCAGAATAAAAGACTATATTCCCCCACCCTCCCAACATGGGTGTGACCAGGGCTCTAGGCAGAAGTAGTGTGCCCCTTAGCCGAGAAGCATCTTTAGGTGAAGAGAGCATGCCCGCTTCCTCGCTTGCTCTCCTCCCTTCTCTCTGGCTGTGCTGTGAACCTGGCAGCTAGAGTGGGAGGGTAGAGGGGGGGACAGCCATCTGAGAGCATGAGGTGGCCTTGGGAACGGAAGCAACACAGCTAAGCAGTGAGACAGAGAGAGTGGGCCCTGCCCTCTGAGGCCCAGGCTGGGCCACCTCATGAATTCCAAGCCTAAGGTTGGGAGAGAAATAAATGCTTCTGTTTAAGCTGCTGCATTGAGGTTTGGAAGCACATGTTAACCCCATAGGGTGAGGGCAGTGAGAAGTGTTTCGCAGTACTGTCTCAAGGGGACCCCCATCTGCCCAGTCAGAGGCCTTTCTTACCAGACACAGTCAGGAGGGGCTTTCAAAACAAAACCGAAAACCTCACAAAAGCAAAAACTGAATAGCAGCGTAGACTCCCCTGGCCACTGAGAGCAGAAACAGTATGAGACTGCATGTTAGGCCAAACCCAGGCCCAGACACGTGTGCTTAAGAGGCCCACATGGCCGAAACTGGTTTGGCTCAGTGGATAGAGTGTCAGCCTGTGGACTGAAAGGTCCCAGGTTCAATTGTGGTCAAGGGCACGTACGTTGGTTGTGGGCACATCCCCAGTGGGGGTTGTTCAGGAGGTGGCTGATCAATGTTTCTCTCTCATCGATGTTTCTAACTATCTCTCTCCCTTCCTCTCTGTAAAAAAATAAATAATATATATATAAAAGCTCACGTGGCTGTTCCCAGCAGCTCAGCCCTGCAGGACGTTGGGCCCTGGGCCGTGCCAGCTGGTTTACAGGATGGCACTTTCCAAAGCTGCTGTGAGGGTCCCAGCTGAATGCTCTGATGTGGAGGGAACCCTTCCTGCAGCTGTTGGAAGGAATCCTGCTTCCTTCCCTCCATCTTCCACAGTGTACTCACAGTATGAAGCCAGGGCAGACGGTGCTGTGAGGGCAGGGGATGCATCCAATGGTTTGCTGAGGGTGGCCAGGTAGGGGAGCTCCCTCTGGCCAGGCTCCCGACCCTCATAGTCTCCTCTGAGGCATAACCGGGCCTGAATGAAATCTTCTCAAAAGTTTCTGAGGCCATCAAGGGTGCAGCACCAGCTACCACCACTGCCCCTGACTTCTCAGGAGAGGGCAGTTCACCTTCCTCGGCAGGACTGGGATCAGCACCCAGGCCCTCTGTGCCTGTCAGCAACTAATTCATGGCACAGCTACGAGGGGAACCCAGGCTCTGGCCCCAGCCCTACTTTCTCTCTCTCTCTGCACCAAAACTCCGTACTAATGCCAGAGTAAACCCACAAAGCAAATGCCACGACATTCAGGAAAGCCTTCATCAACTGAAGCTCTATCTAAAACTCGGGAGCTCTGATCTCTAACACCACATTCGTGGCTCATGGTGGCACCGTGCGCTTTCTCCTCTGGTCGTAAATTTTGGACTTTTGCTTCCCCCCGACTCCCATTTCTTGCTGGCTGTGTGAGCACTGGCTAATTCCATCAGCTAGGAAACCGTACCCGGCTTAAAGGTCGAGTTGGAAGATTTGCTGATACAGAGCAATAATAATGATCTTCAAAGAAATTAACTTAATCTCAAATTTTGAACCTGTGCTATATAAAAACTTACATCTCAGCATTTCATAACTGATTGAGAATTCGAAAGAGGAAATATTGGATTCACAAATGAAATCTTCGAGAAGTGCTTTTCCAGCTAGAGCATCCCAGCTGCCCGCTGGGGAGACCACAGGGCCAGATGGGGTTTGTTCTCAGCTCACAATTGGATTCTGACTGAGATCATTCATTCCGAAAGGCGCCTAATGACGTTAACCAGCCGATGCACTCAGCAAAGGCAGTCGGGTTTGATTCATCTTGAGATCGGCTTTGTTCACATTTATTCAGGGGGCCCACATAAGACTTTGAGCCCAGAATTTAGTGGTAATTATACATGATTGATGGTCAAGTCAGGAAATCTGGTGGTGGTACTGGGACCTGATAGAGAAAAGCATTTCCCAGCTGCTGTGTATTCCTCTGTGAGGCTGTGCAGAGCCCCCAGGCAGTGTGGAAGGAAGAGGCAGCGGCAGGAAAGCCACTAGCTGTAAGAGCCACCGGTGGGAGCACAGCTGTGGAGAGTGATTATGTTACTTCTGGAAAGAAACTCAGCTGGGAGGGAGCTGGGGGAAGGGCCTAGAGCCATGGTCGGCAAACTGCGGCTTGAGAGCCACATGCAGCTCTTTGGCCTCTTGAGTGTGGCTCTTCCACAAAATACCACAGCCTGGGTGAGTCTATTTTGAAGAAGTCTAAGTTTAAAAAATTTGGCTCTCAAAAGAAATTTCAGTGGTACTATTGATATTTGGCTCTGTTGACTAATGAGTTTGCCGACCACTGGGAGTTACCCCGGCTGCTAGATTCCAGACATTGGGCTGTGTGGTTGGATGTTTTAGTGGAATAAAATAATAAATTCAATATTGCTAGATGCTTCTCCCCACCTCCCTCTGGATTTCCTGTTACACCTGCCCCTTCCCCTCTGCCAGATGGCTTCTTCTCCTCTGAGAAAGGTTATCACAACAGAAAAGAAACTTCTAAGTTTCAAAAACCTGGCCCTGAAGGTAATCAGGAATGTAAAAAATATGTGAAAGGTAAGGTCAAAGCTTCCCATCTTTGAGCCTGTGTGGAGAGCGGGAGCCAGGAAGGCAAGTGATTGGTGGGAAGATGCTCGTGGAGCAGGTAGGAGCGCTGCAGCTTTATCCCCGCCCCTCCTTAAGGTCCATGCTGGCAGAGACCAGAAAAGTAGCATAAACTGGGGGCATGTGTGAATGCAGGACCTATTGGCCCCAGAGCCGCTCTAGGGGCCTGGTGTGGCCCAGCGGACTAGTGGCGTGGGCAGGGTGGGCAGGACAGACTGAGAGGGGTCCAGAGGCAGAGTACAGAGCATTGCTAGGCCTGCAGGTGTCTTTTCAGACCAAAAGAAAGGAACATCATGGAATATCCAGGTAAGAAATCCTACATGAATGTATAGTATTCTGTGTTTATAGTTCAGAAGATTTGTGCTATTGATTGATATTGATTCCCTGGATCATAGCCTTGAATCCTTCCAGCTACCTCCCCCACTCACCCCTAATCCAGACACGTTGGCCTTATGTTGACCCTGGATAGCTTCCCAGGGTATTAACTCTCATCTGGTTTATTTTCTGCTCTTATCTGAGCTTTCTTCCAACTTTCCCTGGTGGAGCAACAGGTGTGTAACAATAGCAATCCCCTTATTCCGCTTGCAAGTTCCATTTGCAAGCATTCTCATCCCACCTCTAACCCCATGCCACCAGGTGCAAAGGGTTAGGAAACACTGCCTAGATCTCATGATCCTTGACTTCTCTAACTTTTGCCTTAAACTCTCCTGGCTCCCTTGTACTTGCCCTGCAATCACCATTCCTTCATCCTTCTTCCAGTCTGAGGTCTTCGCTACTGCCCCATCCAGAGACCTGCTCAATGCCCACATTCATGGTCCCCAACCTTAGTTGGCCCTTGAGGCTGGCACAAGCCTCTGGGTCTTAGCAAGACGCCTCTCACATTTTCCTTGGGTGCTTTCCCATTCTCAGTTGCCTTTGAAAAACCCATCTCCTGCCACAGCACCCTTTCCTCTTGGCAAATAATCTTAGCTGGTACTTGGCTGAAAAGAAAAACTGAGGCCATCTGATAACTTGCGTAGCTCCTTCCTCTGCCAGTTACTAGTGTATCAGTGTTGGCATACGTATTGGAAGACAGTTCCCCACAAGTCTCTCAAGTTTCTGAACATCTAGCAATGAAGCCAAATTGATTTGGACTACGTTTTGGAGGATGTTTGCAGTAGGCACGCAGCCTTGGGATGATAGCAATGCCTCTCTTCAGACATCTCCCTCCCATCCCCAGAGCAGACGTGCTTACATCCAAGGTAGCAACGGATTCGCTCTGGAAAGGACGATGGGCAGGTTTTCCAAAAATTCTCATATGGGGACTTTCTCACCTCAGGGCCCCTTTCCTATAAGGCACCCCACTATACATATAGGCAGTACTTGGTCCTAGTCATGTTGCTCTGTGGGAATTGGGGTTTGCAGAACAGGTGCAAGATATCACTCTACTACTGTTGCTATGAGCAATACACTTTTTTTAAATTGAGGTATAATTGACATGTAACATATTGGTTTCAGGTGTAAAACATGATGATTCAATATTTGCATATGTTAAAAATGATCACCACAAGAAGTCTAGTTAATATTGACACCATACAGTTACAAGTTCTTTTTTTCTTGTGATGAAAAATTTTATGAATGTTTCTCTTAGCAACTTTAAAATATTCAATACAGTATTATTAACTATAACTTATTTATTTTATAACTGAAAGTTTGTACCTTTTTACCTCATTCTCGCATTTCAACCAGCCCTCCTGACCCTGGCATCTGACAATCACCAATCTGTTTTTGTTTTAGATTCCCTCCCTATGTAATTGAGATCATACAGAATTTGTCTTTTTCTGACTTACTTCACTGAGCATAATACACTCAAGGTCCATCCATGCTGCTGCAATAGCACAATTTTATTCTTTTTTATGGCTGAATGACTTCTTGTGTGTGTGAGAGAGCGTGTGACACATTCTTTATCCGTTCATTCACTGATGGACACGTAACTTGTTTCTGTATCTTGACTATTGTAGGTAATGCTGCAATAAAAATGGGTGTGCACATATCTTTTCAAGTTAATTTTTTTTTCCCTTTGGATATATACCCAGAAATGGAAATACTGGGTCATATGGTAGTTCTACTGATAATATTTTAAGGAACTTCCTTACTTTTTTCCATAGCACCTGCACCAATTTACATTCCCACCAATAGTGCATAGAAGTTCTCTTTTCCTCACATCCTTGCCAACATTTGGTATGTCTGTGTTTTTGATAATAGCCTTTCTAACAGATGTGAGGTAATATCTAATTGTGGTTTTGATTTCATTTTCCTGATGATAGTGAAATTGAGCATCTTTTTATGTGTCTGCTGGCCATCTGTATGTCTTAATTTAGAAAATGTTTATTCGGATCCTCTGATCACTTTTTATTGTATTTTATTCATTCATTTATTTATTTGCTAATTGAGTTATATGAGTTCATTATATATTTTGGGTATTAACCCCTTACCAGATACATGGTTTGCATGTATTTTCTCCCATTCTGTAGTTTTCCTGTTCATTTTTTGGTTTCTTTTGCTATGCAGAAGTTTAGTAGTTTGATGTAGCCCCATTTGCTTATTTTCGCTGTTCTTGCCTTTACATTTGGTGTCAAATACACACAAAAATAATGTCCAACCCTGGTGTCAAGGAGATTAATGCCTGTGTTTTCTCCCAGGAGTTTCATGTCCTACATTCCAGTCTTTAATCCATTTGAGTTATTTTTGTGTGTGATTCTTTAGCATGTGGCTAAACAGTTTTTCTAATACCATTTATTAAAGAGAGCCTATCCTTTCCCCATTGTATATTATTGGCTCCTTTTTCATAACTAATTGATCACATATGTGTGAGTTTATTTCTGGACTTTTTATTGTGTTCCATCAACCTATGTGTCTGTTTTTATGCCAATACCATACTGTTTTGATTACTATATCTTTGAATTATAGTTTGAAATCAGGGAGTGTGATGCCTCTCACTTTGTTCTTTCATAACATTGCTTTGGCTATTTAGTGTCTTCCGTGGTTTCATAATAATTTTAGCATTTTTTGTTCTACATCTGTCAAAAATGCCAATGGAATTTTGATGGGAATTGCATTGAATCTTTATATTGCTTTGAATAGTATTTTATTGTATGGTTGAATTTGGTTGTTGACTTTGGTTTTCTAACTTTCTTTTTGAGGATTTTTACATCTATGTTCATCATGTTCATCAGATATATTGGCCTATAATTTACTTTTCTTGTCTGGTTGTGGTATCAGAGTAATGCTGACTTTGTGGTAGGTATTCTTAAAAAGAAATACGTATAGACATCTAAATTGATCCCACTGAATGGGCTATATTTGTTGAGGACCATTTCACTTAGAGAGACTGTGTGCCCCAAATCTCTCATTCTCACCTATTAACCAGGACTCTGTAATCATTGATCTCATTAGAGCCTCGGGTTGCCCACAGGCCCTCTGATTATCCCCAGGTGGAACTTGTTCCTCCAGGGTTGAAATTTAAATGGGAGCTGATGCCCCAGTCCTCCTGAGATGTCATTTAGTCCTGAGCTGTGACCTCTGCCATAAAGGGTGTCATTGCTTGCTCCGGGCTGCAGCTGAGGAAGCTTATTTCCCACGTGCCAGGCCAATCAGTCTCCTCACCTGCTTTGATCCCCTGATTCCTCATCCTTCCCTTTCCTCTCCCCCCGCCCCAAGCCATCTGCATGGAGCTTTAGGAGAGCCCACTGCCTTTAAAATCAACTGAACAAAGTAGCCCAAGGTGGTTGCCCTTGGGCTGAAATATAATGAAAAGGAAGCAGTTTATAGTGACATATTCCTGCATTTCAGCAGAGTCACATTTCTGGCTCAGAATTATATTGCAATGCTTTTTCATAGAGTTCATTTCTAGTGAGCATTGTTTTTGGCAACTCTATGGCCGATTAGATATGTTTTCCAGAAGTCTACCCCTCTCCATCCCCAGTGCATTGCATGCCCCCTAAATAAATCTCAATTTGTGCAAGTTCAACATCACAAAGTTTTATTTGTTACATAAGAAGGCCTCTGAATGAGACAAGCGGGAAGGCAAAGTCCACAAAGTCCAGCAGGGCCCGTGTGTGTTAGTGACTGTACTTCCCAACATGCCTGCAATGTTCCTATGATCTCACTTAGTTACAAAGAGCATCCCCTATCACTGTCAAGATCATCTTGTAAATTGGCAGGTCTTTGAGTGTGCCTTGTGCTAGAATTGCTTTGGGGATGAATGAGGCACTAGGTAGGTTGGTTTTTGAAATTTAACTCAGACTGTAATAATGGGAGACATTCTAGCGGCTATTATTGCCATGCCTGGCGTATAGGTTCATAAGGTGAATATATTCCCCAAAATTTCAACTTAAAAGACAGGCTCCCAAGGAAAAATTGTGTCAATCACTTTCTCCAACACCTCGCTTCTCCCAGGTGTTGTAAATATTTCTGCTATGAGCTGGGCTCTGAGGGTAAGGAGGCCATAGGCAAAGAAGCAGGGGTGAGCCCAGTAGCTGAGTCACATTAGGAGACAGACAGATAAGAGAGGCCAGGGTGGTTGCAGGGCGAAAGCAGACCTTAGAAAGGCAGAGTCAGAGAGAGAAGTGGATGGGGAAGTTTCCAGCACAACCTTCACCACTGGAAGAGTTACAATTGTTCTCCTCTTTCAGAGGACTAAGGCAAGTGGCTTTCCTGCTCCTCATTTAATCTTCCTCACACCAGGAGTATATTTTGTTTTTAATAAATAAAATGGTACAAAGCATTATCCGAGTATTTGCCTTTTGATAATAAGGTGAATCTCTCAGCCCCTATTTTCCACTGAGGCAATGTTTCAGATGAACAGACTTGAGCATCCCTGCTCCCTCGCTCGTGCCTCGTGGAGGGGTGCACAAGACAGGGGTGCGGCAGGACCCTGCTGGACACGTGAGGTGGTGTTTTCGCTCTGCTGGCCTTGCCACGAGGCTCATTCATTCTTCCTCTCTCAGAAACTCCAAGGCTGAAAGAAAGATTTATTCTTCACCTCATCATCTGGATTCCTACAAAAGCATTTCCAAACGATTATAGATAGGGAGAAAGTATCCCATCCATAAGAGATATAAAAATACCAATTTCCTCCCTTTTAAAAATGTGCTTCTGAGGAATATAGTGAGCACAAATAAATCAAGACGTTTGGCAGGGTTCTCGGTCCACAATGCTGAGCTGACGATGGGCCTAAGGATGTGCCCAGACAGAGATCTCATTTAGTCCCCTGGTAATCTCCAGTGTCAAGGACCTAGGCTTATTTTGCACTTTTTTTTTATTGTCAACTTTTTGCCAGGAAACACTTTGGGGAATACAAAGAAAAAGATTTTTAAAGCAGGCATCTTAATGCATCACCCAGAGGAGGTCAAGGAGTAGCATCCAGGCAACACACTGGTGCAGCTCCTGTTGTGCTTCAGAGTGGAACCGTTTCGTTTAACATGAGTGAGAATGATATTGTTTTTAAAATCTCAAAGACAAAACATCCCTGACCATTGACATGTTTGATTTGCAGTCTGATACCTGACAGCAAATTATGGAGATGAGGAAACTGGGGCTCGTGGAATAGCTGATCAGCAGTGCAAAGCAGACACTACAGTGCGGGGTAGCCAGTTGGGCTGTCCGAGCACAATTTTCCTGGTGCGTCTAAGAGCTCTCTTCATTGCTGAAGCCTGGAGGAATTAGGGTAGTGGGTGGGGGTGGCCTGAGAAAGGAAATGCATTCAGACAGCATTTGCGGTGAGGGAAGCCAAGGTTTCCCAAAGGCTGGTCATTTGCATATGACCCTCAAGGTGTTACCATAACCACATACCACCTGGATTAATATTTATTTACTCAGTAAACAATTTTTTTCATTTAGTTTATTCTAAAAGGATATTATCTCATTGGTTTGATAGGTTAATTATAATTTTTATTACTGCATATTAAAATAATACATACATATAAAAATGATGTATCACCTATATCATCTCCAGGATTACCTAGCGGTTCACATGCCACTTTGAGGAAATATTGGGTAGGCTGAGTCCCTTAATGCTTGAAAGGTCACAGTATCGGGTGCTGTGAGAATTTTTCAGTTTCTAAATGTGTTGCACTCAATTGGATACCCCCCTGCTTTCTGGGTCTGCCAAAAGCATGAATTGTTGATGTTCAACTCAGGTAATAATGCAATTGATTTCATGAGAAAAACAATGACTATTTTTTAAATATAGACAGTTGATTTGGATAGACACAATCTTTCAAAGTGTGTGTTTTGGGATAAGAAAGGTGGGTCTTTAGTGGTGGGAAGCTCAGTATTATTCATTGATTCAAACGGCCCCTTCTTTATAAAGATGAATAAACTGAGCTCTGGAGACCTTTAGAAACACACAATGGGACAGATGCCTGACACTGAAGAACCCCGCCCTAGTCCTGTCTTCTTTCCTCTGGGTCACCGGCCTCTGCCACTTTCCTCTCTTTCTCCAGGCCAATGGCTCTTGACCATATCTGTGTGAAATGGATGACCACAGCTCTCCCCAGGGTATGGCAAGTCCCTGACCTTGAAGGAGACACAGGTTAGAAAATGTGGTGAAAGTACCATTTGAATGGATGCAAGTGGTAGAGTCTGTGACCAATATAGGTGGTCAGGGCCAGATCAGGGCCTGGCTCATAGAAATTGTTTAATACTAATTGATTAAATGAATGGAAGGATGAGTAAATTAAATGAAACTGAAAGCACCTCCTCTACATCATCCACCACTCCTAATGGGACCCAGCTGTACACAACAAAGACAGTGTGGCCCCCTTCTCCCCTCCAGGTTTCCTCCCAAGGTCAAAGGTCTCTGGCATCAGCACAGAGGGTGGAGCCAGGAATTCTAACTTTGGCACACAGGTCACAGTTGGTGTGCACTTGGGCATATTTAGCCCAGAGAAGCGAAGGGGGACATGATACTATTTCCAAGGCTGTGGCAAACATAACCTAAGGTGACTCCCAATGAGTCATGCCCTTTTATGATCACCTTCTATTGGGTATGGGTGGGACTGCTTCTATTCAACAGAATATGGCAAAAAGGGATGGGATATCACTCCTCTGATTAGTTTACTTTACATGGCAAATGCCATTCCTATGATTAAGTTTCATCATAAAAGACGCTGTCTTTGAAGACTGGAAAGAGACATTCTCTCTCTGGCCTTGAGGAAGCAAGCTGTTGGCATAGGCAGTTCCACATGACAAGAAACTGTGGGAGGCCTGGACTGCTGATAGCAGCCCCTGGGCAATGGCCAGCAATGAACAGGGCCTCAGTCTTATAGTTAAAAGGAGATGAATTCTGCCACCAAACTGAGGGATCTCAGAAGACAGTCCTTCTCCATTTGAGTCTTTGATGACAGTGTGGCCCAGGCCAGCACCTGGATTATAGCCTGATCAGCTCCTAGAGCAAAGGACCCAGCCAAGCCATGTCAACTGATGGCAATTCTGAGACAAATGTGTGTTGTTTAAAGCCTCTAAGCTTATGGCAATTTTTTATGCAACAATAGAAAACTAACACAAAGACCATCTCTTTAGTCAGATCCTGTGGTCGACATTTAAAATTGTATAATATCCTTAATTGTCACAAGACCCATATGAAGTAGGCACTATATATTTTTTAAAATATATTTTATTGATTTTTTTACAGAGAGGAAGTGAGAGGGATAGAAAGTCAGAAACATTGATGAGAGACAGACATCAATCAGCCGCCTCCTGCAAGCCCCCTCCTGGAGTTGTGCCCGCAAGCAAGATATATGCCCCTGACCGGAATCGAACCTGGGACCTTTCAGTCCGAAGGCCGAAGCTCTATCCACTGAGCCAAACCAGTCTCGGCAGCACTATATATATATATATATATATATATATATATATATATATATATATATTTTTTTTTTTTTACCAGTTTTATAAATGTGGAAACTGATGAGATTTTGAACCCAGGTAGACTTCCAGTAACAAAATACTTAAGACCAGGACTGTGGCTCCCAAATTGCGCACTGAGACACCCAAAGGTACCACAGAAATTCACAGGCATCCCTCAGGATACTTTAAAACTTTGAAGGAAACATCTGAAGGACATCATGTGAATTCCCAACTCCACATAGTTTAAGTTTCAACACCAAATCATGTTGCATTCTATTTGATGACATCCTACATTTGTGAACCTGGGTTTTCGGTGGTTGCTGCAATAAAAAGCAGGTACTGAAGAAAAGCCCGTGTTGAACAGGAAATGAGAGTGGTAAAGTCCTAACTGACTCCAAGATGTGGTCATCTGTGTGGCGCCCAGTAGACACACATCCCCTTAGTAAGGAATTGTGGTTATATAAGAACAAAATCAAAATAGTATTTATTTCGATCCATGTATATTCTTTTTACAAACTATTAATTTGTGAGAAATAAATATCTATTAAGTTGGTTGGCAGTTACTACTTATGATAAAATGAAACTGCCTGGAATTTCATTTAGCCTAGAGGTGCTATGAATACAATTACTGGGACACTGGGGACACTAAGAACTAAAACATCTAAGGACCCGTGTTCGGCAATCCAGCCTTCCAGTGCTTGAAGGGCTAATTCCGTTTTACTCTAGAGGCTGGGACCAGAACTGGAGAGCAAAATTATAGGAGGCTGACCTTGGATCACACAAGGATGGGCTAGCTGACTACTGGTGAGGTCCCCACACCTGCTCATGACCACCCAGTGTTAGAGGTGGCCTCTGTGTTGAGAGAAAAATTCTAACAGAGGCTGGACAGGAACTTGGGGGCCACACTGAGGAGGAGACTTCTGTACTTGCCTTATGTGAGAGGAGAACCCAGAGGGTAACTAATGCCCATCCTATATAATAAAAGCCTAATATGCAAATTGTCTGAATGGAATGGCCAGTGGAATGACTGGTCGCTGTGACTCTCACTGACCACCAGGGGGCAGACACTCAATACTTGAGCTGCCCCCAGCCTGCAGGCCTCAGGCCAGCCAAGGTGGGTGCCAGCAGCAGGCCTTCCCACGTCATTCCACCAGTTGCCCCACAGAGGGAGGCGACAGGAGGCAGTGGGAGAGGGCAGGGCCAGGCTGGCCAAGGAGGGTGCCAGCAGGCACACCTTTCCAATCGCCCTGCTCGTTGCCCTACAGATCTGCCCTGGTCGCTAGCCAGGCCTAGGGACCCTAACTGTGCAGGAATTTCATGCACTGGGCCACTAGTAACATGTATTGAAGGATGATTCTCAACCTTCCACAAAAGCCAAGGCCTCACAGAAACCCAGGCTGAAGTGGTCTTCAAACAAGATCTGAGATGAGGAAATGAGAGGTGCTCTCAGATTAGTTGGGTAAATGAGCTTAATAAAACGAGTGCTAGAGACTTAGAGTAGATAGAGCCTACCTGAACTTGCTCAAACTCAAAACATTAAAAACCTGATTGAAATACCATGCAACTTGGATTTTGTTTGAAAGTCACTATTACATTTACATGCATTTTGAAGCTGAGATCTCAGGAGAAAGTGACGGATCAGGGATGGGAACATTTATGAAGGGAAAACACTTCACTTCCTGCTGCGTTAGACACCTTTACAGACATCGCTCCTGATTTACTAGTGAGTGCATATCAACAAGGGAAGGGGTATTATTGTCTTTATTTGGCAGATGGGGGACCCAAGGCTCACAGAGACTGGCATTTTCTTAGTGCTTTGTGGTGTGCAGTGCAATCAGGATTTGAACTCAGATTAATTTGTTACTGAAGCTTGTGTAGTTCTTACTGAAATCATTTATGTTGAGGTGAAAATAATTAGTAGCAGAACTGCCCCTAATAGAATAGAATCACTGCTCTATAGCAGTTGCGACCCACAGGTTGAGAACCGCTAGGAGGATTGCCTAAGACCATCAGAAAACACAGATATTTACATTATAACTAATTTTGCTACTTTTATTAATCATAAACTAGCAACAAAAATAATTTTATGGTTGGGGGTCACCACAACATGAACTGTATTAAAGGGTCGGGGCATTAGAAAGGTTGAGAATCATTGTTCTAGACTCTTCCATTTCTTTGGTTTACTTCCTGGTTCCACTATAGGAAAGGTCCCTATAGCATCACCAAGGACAGCCTATGGCTGTGCTCAAGCCCCAAAAGTGGACAAATAAGGACTCCCTGCAGCCACGAGGCTGCTGAGCCTCACTAAGCAGTGTCGTCATTGGCAGAGGCAAGAATAGATGTGTCTTCTGTTCTGGTGCAGATGAGAACTCCTAGTTCCCCAACATGGGGAGGGCAGGAAGTCCCTGAGATTGAGCAGTGCACATAGGGCAGGATGGCACACCCTCCACACGCAAACCCGAGCCTGACAGCCGGAGAGGACCCAAACCCAGGCCCTGCAGTGTGTGCCTGCCCCTCCCTGTGTGCACTCTGGGCACTGCAGGGAGCCTGTCCCCCTCACCTGAGGGCCTCCCCCTCCCCCACCCCTGTGATGTGTGCAAAATGATCTCCAGAGCAGCCCTTGTTATTTTTGTTTGCATTCTTTAATCCCATTTCTTCCAGTTATTTCTCTTGCCCAGAATTGCCTCACAGGGACCCTGTGGCTCTCTGAGAGTGAGGCTCAGCTCCTGGGAGGGGAAGCAGAACATCAGCAATAGTCCTGGCCCATCTGATAACACCTCCCCTCTCCCCTGACACTCAATCCAGCTTCTCCTGACATTCTATTTCTATATTCTCCTCCTGCTTTCCAGGACATTCGGGTTTCATTAGTGATGTGAGCTGATAAAGACAGACAGCCCATCCGTGATTTAAAATTCGAAGTTCAAATTTAATCTCTCCTTTGATGCTTCTCCTGTAGAGGCAGCATAATCAGTTGGGTTTTCTTGGCTGCTGTTCCTGGTGCTAATTTTTAGCTACGGGCTCAATGTCTTTGTCCTTCCCTGGCCTTTCCCCAGAGTAATCAGTCTTAAGCACTCCATCTCCCTGGGAAAAAACACCTTTTTTTTCTCAAAGCTCCAAATATTTTACCATCTTATGAATTTCTTACCCCTCTGATTTACTGATTTGCCACAGGCACCAGGTAGACCACAGGGCCCTTCCAGGAAGCCACCTTCATAGAACATGACTGTCCTTGAGTTCAGTATTCTCCGGGTGTTCAGTTTTCTCTGGCATTTTGTGGCTTAGCTTCTGGACTTGACCCTAGCTTTTGAGGGGGTAGGAAAACGTGACCCTTTGATTGCTGAGCCTTAGGAAACCTCTGGTAAAAGCAGGTGATCCCCTTCCCTAGACTCGTGTTATCACTTCATCTCAGTCACCATTCTGAGCAAAACGTTTCACAGCAGATCCTCTCAGGGAGGATTCTGGCCTGAAAATCTGAATGAGGTGGGGTTTTGTTTTGTTTTTTTGCAGGTGGCAGGGGTGTGTTTCTTGAAGACACATGCTCCCCACTATTGCTGTCTTGCTCTAAGGAGAGGAGTCCAGAGGGGGAGAGGAACTGGGATATGTGTGGAGGAGAAGGAGGCCACAGGGACACTCAAGATGCTATCTTGGGATTTTTGTGAAAGTGAGCGTGGGTTAGTGTGTGCGTTCTGGTATATGGGACTGAGTGTGAGAGTGTGTGTGTGTGTGTGTGTGTGTGTGTGTGTGTAGGAGGATAAAGGTGTAGCTAACACAGAAATCTCACCATTTCAGAGTTTCAAGGCAAACCTCCAAGAAGCTCAACCATCTGCCTTTCCTCTTTTCTCCCAAAGACCTTGGAATGAAAGGATTTCAAACATGGGAGGACAGGAGAAATGAAGAGCTGGTCACTAGATCCCCTCAGCCTGGATTTCTTCCAAAGGCAAGCTTTTTAAAAACATTTTAATTGTTTTGGCAAGGTTCTATATTTACATGATTCAAGGAGCTAAACAACATTTAAAAGTATGCACTGGCATGCCCCTTCTATCCCCATTTATCTTTCCTGTTTTTTTCTAGACAAAAATAAGCAAATGATGAATATATATATCTTTATTCGTTTTATTTCTTAAATGAAAGACAGTGTGCTGCATACACAGGGCTATGAGTTATCCCTTCTGTCTGCCTGAAGTAATAGAACCCTTCAAGCCTAGTAAGGCTGCTTGTGGTCTTCACCAGGCTAATCCATTCCCCAAGTTTCCTGGCCTAATATACACAGTTCTGCATATTGCTTTTTAAAAGGCATTTATTATGACCAATTTCTTTTTTTATTTTTATTTTAATAAATCTTTATTGTTCAGATTATTACAATTGTTCCTCTTTTGTCCCCCCATATCTCCCCTCCACCTGGTTCCCACCCCACCCTCTGCCCTTACCTCCCCACCCCAATTGTTCTCATCCATAGGTATATGATTTTTGTCCAATCTCTTCCTGCACCCTCCCTCACCTCTTTCCCCCTGAGAATTATCAGTCCACTCCCTTCCTATGCCCCTAATTCTATTATATTCACTAGTTTATTCTGTTAATCAGATTTTCAATTCACTTGATTTTTAGATTCACTTGTTGATAGATATGTATTTGTTGTTCATAATCTTTACCTTTACTGTTTTCTTCTGCCTCTTTTTAAAGAATACCTTTCAGCATTTCATATAATACTGGTTTGGTGTTGATGAATTCCTTTAGTTTTTTCAATACTGGTTTGGTGTTGATGAATTCCTTTAGCTCTTTATTTGCCCATCAATTCTGAATGATAGCTTTGCTGGGTTTTGGTTGTAGGTTCTTGCTATTTATCACTTTGAATATTTCTTGCTACTCCTGTCTGGCCTGCATAGTTTCTGTTGAGAAATCAGCTGACAGTTGAATGGGTGCTCCCATGTAGGTAATGAACTGTTTTTCTCTTGCTTCTTTTAATATTCTCTTTGTCTTTTGCTCTTGGTATTTTAATTATGTGTCTTGGTGTGGTCCAGTTTTGTTTGGGGTTCTATGCACTTCCTGGACTTGTAAGTCTATTTCTTTTACCAGATGTGGGAAGTTTTCAGTTGTTATTTTTTCAAATAAGTTTTCAGTATCTTGCTCTCTCTTTTCTGGCACCCCCATAATTCTGATGTTGGTATGTATGAAGTTATCCCAGAAGCTCCTTACACTATCTTCACTTTTTTTCTTTCTTTTCCAGTGGAGTGTTTTTTGCTTCTTTGTATTTCAAATCGCAAGACTTGATTCTTGCGATCCTCAAGTCTGCTGTTGGGTCTCTGTATAATATTTTTTATTTCAGTCAGTGTATGTTTAATTTCTAGTTGGTTCTTTTTCATCTTCTCTTGGGTCTCACTAAATTTATCCATTTTTTTCTGGGAAATTCTTAAAAAGCCTTATAACCTTGGTTTTGAACTTTATATCCAGATGTTTGTTTTCCTCCATTTCTTTTGTTTGTGATCTGTTCTTTTGTCTCCGCATATTTTGCTGTTTCCCTGGGTTGGTAGAGTAGCTTTGTGTGCTAGCTGTCCTATGGGCCCAGTAGCTCTGCCTCCCCAGTTACCTAAGGTGGACACGCTTGGTGCACCCCTTTGTGAACTGTGTGTACAGCCTTGTTGTAGTTAATTCTTCATTGTTGTTGGTATCACTGGGGGGGATTGGCCTCCAAGCCAATTGGTTGTGAGGATCAGCTGTGTCTGTGCATGTGGGCTTGCCTCCAAACCTCTGCCTTTCTTGGGTGCGTGCGCGTGCCAGCTTCTGGAACTCTGCCTTTCAGTTCCCCAGAGTTTCTGTGCGCTCTAGGGACCCATATGAGTTTGGGTCTCCAGGGTCTCACCCAAAACTGGGGTTCAGTGCAGTTTGATCTATATTTTAATGCTGTTGTGAGGTTCTCTTTTCCTCCCACTAGAGGAAGCCAGGCACAATCAGCAGTCAATGCTCTGTGTGTGCACTTTCGTGCACACTTTCGCGTGCACTTTTGCGAGCCCCTAGACTTCTGTCTTTGGGGGCTCCCCTAAGTTTCCATGCACTCCTTCCTTTTCACAACAGTCCAGACTCCCCCTATAAGTCTTGCCTGGAGCTGGGGTTCAGTGCACTTAGGGTTTTCCGTCTCCCTCCCGCTAGAGGAAGCCTACCAGACCGTCCTCCGCCTGTCCTCTCCATGAGTATGTCTCCATACCTCAGCTTTTTACAGCTTCTCTGAGTCTTCGTGAGTCCCTCTCTTTACTCTAGTTGTAGAATTTTCACTCAGTCAGCTTTCCTGTGGTTCCAGATGGTGTCCGTTCTGTCTTTTGGTTGTAATTTCGAAATTGTTGTGCAAGGCAGCAGCTTAGGTGTTCACCTATGCTGCCATCTTGGTTTCTCTATTATGACCAATTTCAAACAGCAAAGTTTGAAGATTTTTAACAGCTGGAGGATCAACCATATGTTCATCACCTCTATTTTACAATTAACGCTCTTTTATACTTGTTTTCTTACATGACTATATTTTCTATCCCTCTACCCTTACATCAGTTTATCTATTTTTAAATGTATTTCAAAATAACTTATAACACTTGTTTATTATTGATGACAGCCATTCTGAAAGGGTGAGGGGGTATCTTCTTGTGGTTTCAATTTGCATTTCTCTGATAATTAGTGATGTTGAGCATTTTTTACATCTATTAGCTGATTATTTATTATATATGTTGAATTTTGGCAAATATTTTTAAAAAATTAATTGATATAATTATATGATTTTTCCTTCTATTAATGTGTTGTATTACAATGTTTACATATATTAAACCATCTTTGCATTATAGGAATAAATCCTACTTGATCATGGTGAGTGATTCTTTTAATTGGCTGCTAAATTTAGTTTGCTGGTATTTTGAGAATTTTAGCATCTATATTCATGAGGGATTTTGGCCCTTAGTTCTCCTTTCTGGTGGTATCTTTTTCTGGCTTTGATATCAGGGTAATGCTTGCCTCATGTAATAGATTGGGAGTGTTTTCTTCAACTTTTTAGAAGAATTTGAGGATTGATATTAATACTTCTTTACATTTGGTAGAATTCACCAGCAATGGACAGGACTATGAGTTAGTTTCCCTGCCAGGACAGAGTGGGTGAACCAGCTAAAAGGCTGGTAAAGCTCTTTGTGGTCTTGACTCAAACCAACCTGTGCCCCAACAGTGACTCATCAATGCCTTTGTTTTGCTCTGTGGATGGTCAGCTCTACCCACTATACTCTCTGCTCAAGTAATGCTGAACTATGCAGCTTCCAGGTGTTCTAGCCAGCTCTCTGGTCAGGAGGGACCAGGCACTACCCTCGGCAGTGAGTCAGGCTATCAATTAGCTTCCTGCTTGGAGGATTGCGAGCCAGAGCCAAAAAGCCCAGCTAGGCCAGGCCTGTGGTTGGCAAACTGCAGCTTGAGAGCCACATGCGGCTCTTTGGCCCCTTGAATATGGCTCTTCCACAAAATACCACAGCCTGGGCAAATCTATTTTGAAAAAGTGGCGTTAGAAGAAGTTTAAGTTTAAAAAATTTGGCTCTCAAAAGAAATTTCAATCATTGTACTGTTGTTGATATTTGGCTCTGTTGACCAATGAGTTTGCTAACCACTGGGCCAGGCTATGAATTATCCCTTCTGTCTGCTTGAAGCAAGGGAATCCTCCAAGCCTGGTAAGGCTGCTTGTGGTCTTGACTCAGGCAGACCCACACCCCAAGTGTCGTGGCCTAATGGGGCCACTGGTTTTGCTCTGGGCATGGTCAGCTCTGCCAGCTGTCCTTGCTGCCTGAGTGTTGCAGAGCTATGCAGCTTCCAGGTGTTCTGGCCAGGCCTTCTTGTGAAGAGGGGCCAAGAGCTACACCCAGCAGTGGGCGGGGCTATGAATTAGGTCTCCTGCCTGTGAAGGTCAGAAGGGCCAGGTCCAAGAAGTTTTCCAGGGGTTGCCAATCAGGCTTTGCAACTTCCAGGTTTTCTGACCAGGCTTGCTGGTACAGAGGTGCTGGGAGGAATACTCGGCAATAAGCTCCTACCATGACCGGAGCAGACCAGGCAGACCTGCACCACACTGAGTTCCCTGGTCACACCACATCACAGTCTTAGCTCTGCAGATTAGCAAAGCTGCTGGTTGGGACTACAGCTTGGATGCTGCAGGCAGGAACCTAGTCTGCCAAGATCAGTGCTGGTATCTGCAAGCTCCTACCCCTTGTGTTTCACATTTTCCCAGTGGCCAAGCCCCGAAGATTCCCCTGCAATCCCCATGGGGCAAGACCAGAGTGAGGGCTCCCAAAATGCAACCTACAATGCTGGGGGAGCTAAATGTCCACCTAGACTCTCTTTTTCCACTGGCGGAATCATATGCTCGGGGGAGACCTCTCAGCATGGTGCTGCACTGGCCTGTGGGTGGGACAGTGCAGTTAGTGTGTAGCTGCTCTTCTTATCCTTATAACACAGTCTGTCTGGTCTCTGTGGTGCAGGCGGTGCTTCAGCCTCACCCACCATTTTTAGGGCTCTCTGGGTGGTGTCTTGTTCATGAAGAGTTGTTACTTGTTCAGGTGAGGGGTAGCAAAGTCACGAATGACCTATGTCACCATCTTGGTGACATTGCTTCTTGAATACAAAGTCTTTTGTATTTGGCCTTTTTCACTTAGCATGAGGCTTTTGCAAACAGGGTTCTGTGTGGTCTTTTGCTTTCATTTCTATGGGATAAATATCTAGAAGTGGGTTTTCTGGGACACATGACAAATTTATGTTTAAATTTAAAAGAAAAGACCAAAGGTTTTCTCTGCCATTTTGCATTTCTGCCAGCAATATGCTCAACATCCTGACAGGTGGTAGCAATGTCAAACTTTACAAATTCAGGCATTCTGTTGGCTGTGCAATGGTATTCACTGTGAGGTTTTAATTTTTATTTACTTGATAACACTGAGCATCTTTTTTATGTGCTTATTGGCTATTTGTAATTTTTCTTTTGTAAAATGTTGGTTCAATTTTTTTGTTTTTACCCGAACTACCACTTGTCTTTCAAATATATATATTTTTTAATTTTGAGAAAGTCCATTTTATCATTTTTTAATGGTTTGTGCTTTTTGTACTCTAAAAATTATTTGCCACACGTCAAAAAGATTTTTCTCCTGTGTTTTCTTTTGGAAGTTTTATAATTTCACCTTTTATGTTTAGCTCTATGACCCATTTGGAGTTAATTCTTTATGGAGAGAGGCAATAGCAAAGATTCATATTTTGCATGGAGATATTTAATAGTCTGGCACTCAGTCAAAAATTAATTGATCATATTTACTATATGTAGGTCTGTCTTGGAATCACAATTTGGTTTTATTGATCTATATTATATGTCTATATTTATGCAAATAACCATGCTGTTTTGATTACTGTAGCTTTATATTAAATTAGGTAATGTAAATGTTCCTTCTTTTTCATTTTCAACATTCTGGGTCATTGCCTTTACACATAAATTATAGAATCAAGTAAGCAATATCTAAAAGTGGCCTGCTGAGATTTTGATTGGAATTATATCAAATCTATAGGTCATCTGAGGGGGATTAACATCTTAATATTGAATCTTTCAATCCATGAGTATGGTGTCTCTCCATTAATATCTGTCAATGATAACTTGTATTTTTTAGTGTAAAAGTCTTACATACCTTTTGTTAAATGTATCCCTAATATTTAGCCATAAGAGTTTTATATTATTTTAAGTGGATTTGTGGAACTTCAGCTCTCAATTGTTTGTTGCTAGTATATAGAATTAGATTGATTTTTGTATGTTGACCTTTTATCTGCTAACCTTGCTAAGAGTACTTATTGAGCTCTAGTAGCTTTTTGGTAATTCTTTATTGTATTTTACATGGAAGATCATGTTGCTGCAAATAAAAAATGTTTTTACTTTGTTCTTCTTAGATTTTATTACTTTCATTTCTTTTTCTTACAATATTTTCTGGCTATGACCTCCAGTGAAATGATGAATAAAAATCGTGAGAGTAGATATTCTTGCCCTGTTGCTAATTTTAGAAGCAAAATATTTCTTGTTTAATCATTAAATATGGTAGCTATGGATTTTACATAAATCCCCTTTATTAGTTGAGAAGATTCCGTTCTTTTCCAGTGTGTTGGATTTTTATGATCAGGAGATACTGAATTTTGTCAAATATTTTTCTGCATTCAATGGGAAGATGATATGGATTTCTTTTTCAGCCGGTTGAAACAGTTCGTTGCTTTTTGAAATTTTTTATTGTTGAACCAACTTTGCTGTTCTGGGATAAAATGCATTTGCTCATGATTTATTATACTTTTTACATATTGGTGAATTCAAGTTGCTAATATTATGGTACAAGTTTTTGTATTCATGTTCTTGAGTGATATTGTTTTTTTTCTTAAAATATTCTTATGTGGTTTTGGGATTAGTGTAATTCTGGTCTCATAAAATGTCTTGAGAATCATTTCCTACTTCCTACATTCTAGAATAACATGTGATATTGCTATTTTGTCTCTCATTGTTACATAGAATTAATGAGTGAAGCCATCTGGGCCTGTAGTTTTCTTTGTGGGAAGGTTTCTAATTGCAGGTTTACTTTATTTAATAAATAAATTAAATAATTTAATTTATTTATTAATTCCACTTATCTATTTCTTCTTGACCGAACATTTGCAGTGTGTCTTTAAATAAATTTATTTTATTAAGCTGGAAAATTTATTGGTATAAAGTTACTATTATTTTTCTTTATTTTCCTTTTAATGTGTACAGAGTCAGTGGGTTGTCCCTATTTCATGTCTGATATTAGTCATCTGTATTTCCTCAGCTTTAACAAGTTACATTTTCTCTAGGAATTTGTCAATTTTGTTTGTTTTAATTCCATTTGTTTTCAGAGTATTACCATGAAAGTCATAATGTTTAGTTATTACTTTCCCAGTCCCTGCTCTTTTTTTAGTTATTGATATCTAGTTTTGTATTCCTAAAATTGTTTATTTTGTTTTCTTGGTAAATATCAGAGGAGGTTTTAAAAACCCAACTTTTAGTTTGTTGATCCTCTAGAGCAGTGGTTCTCAATCTTTCTAATGCTGTGACCCTTTAATACGGTTCCTCATGTTGTGGTGACCCCCAACCATAAAATTATTTTTATTGCTACTTCATAACTGTAATTTTGCTACTGTTAATGAATCCTAATGTAAATATCTGTTTTCGGATGGTCTTAGGCTCTACAGCAGCGATTCTCAACCTGTGGGTCGTCACCATTGGAAAACACAAATGTTTACATTACAATTCATAATAGTAGCAAAATTACAGTTATGAAGTAGCAACGAAAATAATTTTATGGTTGGGGGTCACCACAACATGAGGAACTGTATTAAAGGGTCACAGCATTAGAAAAGTTGAGAACCACTGCTCTAGGTTATTTTTCTATGTAAGCAATATGTCAAACATGTCAACTCAGGGAAGTAATTAAGGAGCATTTTTTTTGTCTTTCATTGTCCCTTTAAAATTTATCTAGTTAAAGAAAGTCTTCCATTTTTCCTGGAAGGAAATTCAGACAAGTCCATAACTCAGGATTTCTCAACCATGGCATCATTGATATTTTGGGCCAGATCATTCTGTCCTGTGCATTTCAGGATGTTTATTTAGCAGCACCCTGGCCTCTACTACTAGTTGCCAGTGTGGCAATAAAAAATACCTGCAAACATTGTTAAGTGTCCTCTGGGGACAAAATTCTTCCCAGTTGAGAGCCACAGCCATGACTTTCATGTTTAATCTTAGAAAACAAAGTTCTGGAATCACTTTTTTCTCCTAACCTTTTAAATTAATTTCCTAGCTCACAAATTTTCAACCTTTTTTATTTTATAAGTACTTTCTTCTTGTTCTTCTGTTTTGGTTGTCTGGAAATTCAGTGAAATTTATTGCTTAATTGCTATAATTAACAAATTTCAGCTGTTTGGTTTTCCTTCTCTGTTCTTTATAATTGGGTTTTATTTATAATTTTCCTCTTTTACCTTATGTTTGATCTTGTAGATGACTTCTGGTCTTCCCAAAATAACATCTGATGAATATACATTTAAAATAAAACAATAATTTTATTCATGAAACATCTGCTTTGGAGTAAAAAAGAAACCATAGGGATATATGATATAGGACTTGTTTCAAACTACAAGAAAGGGTGTATATGAGAGACAAGGGAAGGAAGGATGGGAGAGAAGCATGAGGGAAGAAGGGAGGTGGTGTTGTAAATCTGCTGGTTCCTCTGAGTGTTTATATTCATCAGAGCTACATGGGGAGAGGATGGATTTAGTTGGATGCAGACAGATATTCAGAAGTTAATTTGGCTGCCTGTCTTCTTATTTTACTGAGATTTAAAGTAATGGTTCAACCACAACATGTTTCCATCTCTGACTGGTATTCCCTGGTGTACTTCTGGAAGAAAAAAGGCCCCATTTCTGGGTTTTTGGCTGGCTTTGACAGAGACCAGTGATCCAACCCTCCCATTCCCCCACTCATGCTGTTCATAAGGCGCATGCATCCTAAGTGTGTTCCGTAGAGCCCTACTCTGCTTCATTATCACATCTAATTAGACCTTAGCATTTGGCAGGGGGACAAGGGGAGGATTGCAAGCAGAGGGAAGGCTTCCAGGAGCTGCTTGAAAACTATCTTGGGATGAAAACCCAACAAGCTTAAATTACTATCTTTTACCTAGACCTAAAAAGAAGTGTGTGTGTGTGTGTGTGTGTGTGTGTGTGTGTGTGTGTTGTTTTCAGAAAAGGAACATGCCTTAATATGGAATAAGATCAAGCCCTTCTGAAAGGTGGGAGTGGGGAGCCAAAGGAGAATAGCTTCTGAGCTCAGTACCCCAGCTTTCTGTGACATTTACCTTTCTATTAATTCCTGGCATTTATATTGCAGTGATAGATCAATTAGCTCTCGCAATGTTCTAGTCCACTGACCTTATCATTTAACTATCCTATGGTGCCATTGCTACCACAGGGAGACTGCAAAAGAAACATTTATAATTCTGAACTACCTATGCCAGAGCTGGGAGGTATTAAAAGGCTTCGTTTGGATAATCAGCAGCACATTAAATGATTGAACCTGGAGGAAGTTTTCCTTTTTGCTGAATTCTGACAGTAACACTGTAAAAAGCAAAGGAATAGAACTCATACTGAATAGTGCTGCTATTCAGGGGTTCCAAAATGACCCTGAGAACAGTGATCACAGACTGTCAACACTGGAGATCTCCCCTGGGAGACCTGTGTGTCAGTCAGGGCTTTGGCTGCAGGCAGCAGAGCTGGACGGTGGATCCGGTGGGTCTGGTGGATCCGTCGGGGAAGAGGGAATTAGCTGGCATGCTGGCCGAGGACTCAGAGGTCAATGGGAGGACAGCAAATGGGGTTTGGGGGTGGAAAGAAACCAAGGATGCTCTGGAGGGCTAGGATTGAGTTCTGTAGTGGGAGGGCCCTTGGAATTACCTTTCCATGAGGACCACACTACATAAATAAGAGTATATATCCCTGGAGGAAATTAGGATGCTTTTAGGCAGGGGAAGTGGCCACTGAAAAGAAAAAAAAGGGAGGGAGTAAGAGAAAAAAGAATTAATATGAGGTCCTTTTTAGTCAAACCTCATTTTGCAGATGCAACCACTCTAGACAGGATATGGTTTATTCGCATTTACCAACTAGTGAGGGTCCTCTGGGAGGAGGGTCTTGTTCCACCAGATGATGCCGCTGGAAGCAGCACTGCCTGCCTTGCTCAACTGTCATCACAAGTTGGGCCGAAGTGTCATGGACTGCCCAGTTCCTTCAGATCTAAGGAGTTTGGAAAGCACTTCATTCAGTCAGCTTTTAATGGAAGGAGTGACCATTGATGCTTTTAATAGAAACTAGTTTTACATCCACGTTTTCTGCAGGCCACATACATCAGCCCGCTGCCCGAAGAAATCACTAGCTGGAGCGGGTGGACAGTGATATATGGGACTTCAAATCCCTTTCGGAGATCCTGTCCATCCGTCCTGGGCACAGGTTGCAGTTTAAACAGCCACACTGTCTTGGTGGGTGCACTGGCCCTAATGAACTGAAGTCAGTAAGAACACGGTTGTCTGGGACACTGTTTCAGGTATTAAACCTGCTGTAGATGAGGGCGCCACCTGGCGGACGATAAAGCTGCCGAGAAAAGGTATTCACCCAGGGCTCAGGCAGCAAGGTCAGTGGGTGCTGCAGAAAGGAGGTCAGGGGTCCTGTGGATCCCTTTGCCTGTTCTAAGAAGCTGGTGGCCAGCCCACAAACAGCACGTTGTTTTTGAGGGAGGTGGTGACTCCTCTAATCCTGGACCGGGGATGAGAAGAGTGATTGGTTTAATGCATGGAAACCTGTGTAAATAGCAGCATGCTGTTTTGGAAGAGGTTATTGACTTGCTGGCTGAAGGGTAGAGCGAAGTCCCGGTGTGGGCTCTGTGACCAGCTCAGCCCGGTGTGAGAGCCACCGGCCCAGGCCCAGGACTGCAGCATAGCAGCAGCTGTCAGCTTCTCTCCAAGCACTCCTCCCAGCCACCTTTCTCCCCGACACCCCTCTGTTGGAGCTAAACAAATCCTGCTATGAAACAAAACAAAAAAAGACCCTGGCAAATAGCCAATCCACTCAGAGAAATGAGATTTGAACAGCATTTCAGTTTTGATTTCTAAGTAGGAAGCAGTGATTGTATGCAACACACACCCATTATCATCAGAACTCATAAGCTTAATTACAGAAAAACTGAAAGCTAATAATTTTTTATGCACCATTACATCCCTAGGAGGCCAGTTACCATGGAAATCTCTTCTTCCATTCCTTCTACTTAGAGTACATTTACATGGAAAAGGGAGAGAAATATAAACATGATGCAAAGATTAAACAAAACAAGGCACAGTTTGCTACAAATATTTTACATTTAATATAAGAATACAGTAAAAAAAAAGTTTCCACAGAACTCTAAGTGGTAACTGCTCCATTGGAAAAGAAAAAGAAGCTATTCAAAATTGATCAATGTTTACAAAAATGATGAAATCATGTTTTAAAAAAGTAGAAAACAATTTAAAAACATTCTACAATGTTAGTCAAAGTTCAAAGTATATTTTTCTGAATGTAAAAAAAAACTAATAAATAAATAAGTGTTAAATACAGATCTGAGTTAAAAATGGTAAAAGACAGACAACGGGCTGCTTTATACATTTAGCCCCGTCCATTTTCAGATTTGCTTACAAACCAGAGGAACTCGCCAAAGGCCTTGCTTGTATGTTTTACACTTGAATTCTTTATCAGAAGCACCTTATTTCCAGTGTTTCTTTTATCCACTTCACAAATATATTATTTTAAGGCAATAACAAAGACTAAAGGTGCTTTAACCTGACAACATTGGTGCTAAAAGGAAACTGTGTAAACCACAGGAGTGCTTTCTCAAAATGTTGCTTATAGGCAGAATGTTTGTACCCAGGGGGGTGGGGTGGGAACAGGCTCCACTCCCACCCATCACTCCAAACTTGTCTTCTAACAAGGGGAGAGGAAGCAACCAGAACATGACCTTCCTGCAGCCACTGGCGTGGGCCTGTGCCAGGAAGGTAACCTCAGGCCGGGGCTGCCCAGGAAATGGTCTGGACATCACGTATGCACTGGGTCTTTGCTTTCAGTTTGCTTAGGTTCCTGAAGTCAGTGCTGTTCTTCGGACTTGGGCAACTTTATTTTATTCTCCTGCATTTGCCTGGCTTTTTCTAACCCTATATGGTTGTATGGCTTGGATGCTTTGGAGAATTCCAGTATTAGGGTACTCATCAGAGCAAACCAGGAAAAACACACAGAAAACCAAGGTCAGCTAGAACCACACAACCACCAATACCCCCTACACTCATGTTGCTTAATTAGGTCATCCAGTGCAATGTCTTTAAACATAAGCTTTTTAGATGTCTGACTTATAAAGTTGTTTCAGTGAGAAAGCTCAATGTTTATGAAGCAGTGGCCCAGGTAAAGTCCAGGCATTGGTGCATGGCGAGGGTCTGATTATGTCACAGGATGGTAGTGGGTAACTGAGTGCACATAGTGAAATGAGATGCTTATCACGTGAAAGGCAGTTTCATGTCCTTGACTGCTTTGGGCATGAATTTGAAATGACCAAGACCCCTCCCTACCAGTTTCTATTTATCTCTGATTTTGATTTGATGTGCAGAAACTACACCTAGGGTTGGATTTAGGATCATAAGATTATAAAATACATGTTATGGGGAATCAGGGCAATCCTATCAATGTCTTTGACACTAAAGCCAAAAATAGTGAACTCTACTAAAACATGTCTATTTTCTGTACATGGCCAGTGTGAAAGGCCTAGCATCCCAGGAGGAATTAGGGCAAATTAGTTCACTGCTGCTGGAACTGGACCTCTGCTTGTAGCTGAAGCAAAGCAGTTCATATGGGCAGGGGAGGGGCCTCCAGGCCATCCCACAGGCTCCATGTAGGAACTGCTCATGTGGGTGAGGGGAAGACATGACAGTCCTATGAAGCATGCACAGCTCTGGGCATCATGCCCATGCATTTGCTTACCACAGTCTGCCATTTCTTAAGACCAGGCAGGCAAGTCTATTTCTACCAAGTCAAATTATTAGTCAAAGAAACTTTCTACATAATAGGGCATTTTTCTTCCTGCTTTTTGTGTTTCAAATTAACAAAAGCATTGGATTAGTGAGCTGGCAAAGATTATCAGAACAACTGGGATCTCAGATTCCCTTCCAGTCCCCAAGGGTCTGAATGCAGGGCATTTTAGAAATTTAAGCCCCAATTGGGAGGAATTTTGCTTTTTTTGTTTGTTTCATAAAGATTGTTCATGCAACTCAAAAGAAGACCCCAAGATTGTACCATCTGAAAAGAGCTCCATAAAAAAAAGAAAAAGAAAAAAAAAAGATTCATCATGAGGTGCTGGAGTCATACACTACCTCACTTCTCATTCTCAGGGTTTTGCTGCTCTAGTGCGGGGACTGGGATTATTTTTAAGGCCATATTACACGTGCCCTGTGAGCTCAGAATGTTGACATTTCCTACTGACAGCTTTCCTAGCTTTTAAATAAGGTGTCATCTCCGGTGAGCAGATGGACTGCCTAGGCGGTTAGAGTGTTTGCACTGATGCTTCCCCTGAGCACACTGGGAGTAAGGTAGTGTTTCTGTTTCAGGGACCCCACTCTGGCTTCTTAGGTTGTCATTTTAGAATCCACTGTGGATGGGGACTACCATGTGCTGATTCCGAGAGTAAAGATGTTCTTGACAAACAGGAGCAGGTGGCTTTCTAGGAAGGGCACCACTTTGGGGAACTTGCAGAGTAGAGCTGATGTTTTGTTTTGTTTGTTTGTATTTTTTTTTTTTTTTAGAGCTGATGTTTTAACCCAGCAGTACTTTGGAGTCTGATATCTAGGTTGACTGACTTATTTTGAACTCAGGCCTTCATATTTGCTACTCTTTTTTTCTGAAGCTATGGGAAAACTCATTACTGTGGCACAATTGAAATACTAATTTCAGATATTTTCTGACAAGAGTGTGCAAAAAATAAAAATAATGGCACAGAAGGGTGGAATGGAAACATTGAATATGCCCAGGGGTATAAGGTGCAGTGATTGTTGTTAGTGTTTTAACATTTCTTGGCAGGTAGGTCACCCAATGAGCTTGCCCAGGCTGCACCTGCTCCCTGTGACCTTCCCGCCTGGGAAAATCTCCCTCCTCTCATCATCCTCTGTCTCCAGGGACCACAGAGAGGTTTTGTCTTCTGCACTGCATCTGCGTGGGCTCTCGCATAGTGGATGTGCAGTTGGCCTGGTAATGGATGCCTGGGAGTTCCTACAAAGGCAGGGGCCTCCTGAGCACCTGAGAAACTCTTTGGTCTAAGCCAGTGGTCGGCAAACTGCGGCTCTATTGACTGAATTTGCTGACCACTGGTCTAAACCAATTAGAGACCATCTGATAAAAGCCAACCATAAGAGGCTTTTCTGCTTTGGAAAGATAAGGATTAAGAAACTGAATATGAGAAAAGGAAATACTAGCAAAAAACTGAAAACCAAAACCAAACAGCATTCTCCTCCTTCCCCCCGCTGCTGAAAAAACGAGCACCCAGCAAGGCTCCTTGCACCTGCCAGAGCAGATGTTTAAGAAAAGCTTCTGAATGGATGAGGCTGAGGGAGAACATCACAACACTCTGCTCCAAGTCTTGACTATCACTTAGGACAGTTCCTCACTTTGTAGAACACTCACATCTGCAGGCCTCAATGGTAATGTTTGGGGAGACGGTTTAGAAATTCAGGATTTGGATCTAAATATTCTTGTTCTGGGGCTCTTGCTAGTTTTCGGGCATGGGGGGAAGCTAAGTCTCTGTATTTATGCTGCAGGCATAGACACCCACAGGATATTTTTTTCTTTAACAAAATAAAAAGTAGCAGCCTCCACAGCAAATTTCCCACCTGCTGCCCACCCAGGTGCGTGTGCCTCTGCTCAGCATCCCGTTGCTCAGGGAGTGTACGGAACACTGTCCTGCCTGAGGCCTTTCGGAAAAACTGAGTGAAGGTAACTCTCATTTCACAGGGGCCGCCTCCTGAGATTGTGGGGATCATAAAAAACACCAAAACCCAATTCAGTGCTCTTTAATAAATGTTGTAGCTACTGGAGAGGCTTGTAATATTTAATAGCATGCAGAAGGAAGCGCCTCAAAAACCCTCTTCTGAGGATCAGCTTCCCCTTATTGATGCTGCCCCGATCTGTCAGAGGTTGGCCTCTGAGTCACTTTGGGTGGCACTGTTACTGCCCTTCATGTCCTTTAGTCTGCTGTCTGGGTGTCCCGTTCTCTGCCTTTGGTGTGTCCCTCCAGCAGGGCTGCACTGTGATTGGCTTTAGGATGTTTCTAAGATTCCTTCAAGGATTACTAGTATAAAGACATGGGGCCCTGCTATTTAATTGGCATTTTCCTACTTCCCTGCTTAATTTCATGTTTTCCCAGAGTAGAGTTCATCCCAGTGAAGTCTTGGGGAGAGGGAGAGGGGAGCAGTGGTAACTCTAGGAGCCCTCTCTCACAAGGAGAATGAGGGCTGAGATAAGCATGCTTTCCTCAGATTAGCCTATGTGAAGCCCCACTATAAGCAAAGATTCCCAATAAAGTATGGATAATCTGTGATCTCTGTTTAAGAAGTATAAAATATAACTAATGCCCATGTAAAGATACTCTGAGTAGTCTAAAAGTTTGAAGACATCCGACACAGTCCTTTAGTGGGCAGGACAATGAGTACAAATGTCGCCCAGCGCAGCAGCATCTCCCAGCCAGGGACGTAAATGGCTCCAAACTCGAGGGAGCAGGTGTGCGGTCCACTCGGATGAAGGCTGGCAGGTGACCACCTTCCTCCTTTTGGCCCCAAGACCTTTTCCATTTCCTGTAAGAAGGATCTGGCTTGGTGGCACTGTTTTCCATAGGCTTTTTCGGGACATCGTCCAAGTCTTTGTTCCACTTTCATTATTCCACACTCTCCGTAGGACGGCATTGTCCAGCACTGGAACAACGGGGTCTTTTCTTTTTGCCTTCAGACGGGCTTGCCTCAGCTCATTTCAACACGGCCGTTTGAGAGAGGAATTCAGAACAGCAGATTTTTCTACTACCCAAGTATCTCAGTCCTTATTAAGCAGCTAAGTACATCTTAGTGTCTAAGCTTACAGTTCAGAATATAATCTTTGAATCGGCATGAGGCAGTAGGATGGTTTTCAAGGGGTAATAAATAGTTCCTTAAATTGAATTATGTCTCAGGCATATAGTTTATATATTTTGCTATTATGACATTATTTTTTAAAGGAGAATTTTGTGGGAATGTACCAATCGCTTGCAAGTAGGTAATCTTGGTACAGGACTACTCTTTTTACACAAATGAATATGCAGCTCTGGGTGCTCCCAAATAATAGAGTATTTACATTTGCTATAAACTCATCAAAATAGAGAAAAATAAATTAAAATATTTAATAAAAAATTTCTGGCATGTATAAGCAAATCAAAGTTAGTAATAAAAGAGGTAACATTTTATTTTAGTGGTAAACTTTCAAGCTAACTTAATAGTATAATGGAAAAGTAATATAAACTCATTTTCATATAAAAATCTTTGTTTCTATTTAATTAACATATTAATACATAAAGAAAAGTGGCTTTCAATTGTTTGCTTTTTATTTTGCATTATTCTGTTTTGTGTGAGAGCTTTGGTCTCCTAAAAACAAAAGTCAGTCTCTACATGACTCATAACAGTGCTCATGGACAATTTTGTTGATAAAAAACATTTTAAATACCATGTGATCAAGAGAGTGTATGGGGAAAAATAAAGAGGGGAAGTGAACAACCTCTTCAATTACTCTCCTGTCACAGGCCACATAACAGTGCACTAAGAGTACTCACTGAGCAAGGTTTTCCAGTACACCCTCAGAATATCTAGTGCCTCACAGGGATGAAGAATAAGGTGGGACATGTATTGTTGTGGCATTCTAAGTTTTATGTTTATCCCACTATACTGTCCTCAGTATGTGACATCTATTATAATTAAAACACTTTCTTCTGATGTAATCTCACACCAGTATTGTGAAGCATAATTATCTCAGTGGTGTTAATCAACCTTTGTATACAATTATATGGCAACACTGAAACAATGAATGTAACAGACAAAAAAGCCATATTGTGGTTTGAAGAAAATGGGAACTATTTTGGTGACTAAACATTTTTTCTTTTTAAAATAATCAAGTGAAAAAACATTTGTGAAATGCATGCTGAACAGTAGCTCGTAGTCTGTGCTGATCTACCTTTTTGTGATAAAATGGTGAATTATGAATGAAGAACTTTATTGTTTATATTACATTTGGGATATAAGAGAGAAAGGATTACATGAGGCCTTTTACTGGGGACTAGTGGCAGGACAGCTGAAATATAACCTCTGGTTTTGAAAATGTATACAAAATCTCGTAATTCTTTATTATTTTCCTGGAAAAGAAGAAATACCCTGGCTTTGGGAAGTAAACCCTGATTACTCAAACATAAAATTAATCTCTTTTCACAAGTTGGTAATAAATGTTAATTTGACATTAAAAGATTTTTCCTTGAAAAATGATAAACTAGCTAAATATTTTTCATAAAGGCTCCTTGTGATTCAAGGTAGAAAAATGTAGGTGAGATTCAGACTGCCTGACAGAGGCCCTTTGTATTCATAAATTAAGAAATTATGACAGGAACTGTATGGGAGTGATAAACGCACCTCTTGAAAAATCCATTAACAACACAAAGATTTGCAACCTGGCTTAATTACATTCAGACTGGTGGCAATTTTGGTTACAACTATTTTCTTACAAGTCACAGGATTTTGTGCATTTCTGAAGGCTTCTTTTCCTACATCAAGTTGCAAATTCAGAACAGTACTTATGTGTGCTTTTTGGTTATGATTTAGCCACCTAATGTACATAATTCTAATAATTATCAGTGACAGAAAGGATGAATAAATTATGCTTCAAATGCTGGATAATTAACAGTAAAAATGGTTTGCATAAGTTTTTCTTGGTGCATATACCTATATTAAATTTAATATTTAGAACTGATAATGATCCTGAAAGACTCCCCATGAGTTATTAATCCTGAACTATACTATTGCCTGCTCTGGGACGAAGAATAAAGCGGAATTTAAATGCTGCAGCTGTCACAATGTTTTGAAAGCTGCTTTAATTTAAGCACAGAGTTAAGATGTGAATTGTAAATTCTACCAGGGTAAGGGAAATATCAATGCCATATTCTTTCTTCAAACCAGAATGCAAAGATTAAGCTTCAGCTCTTGTTCACAAAATTACAGCCCAAACCATCCTTCTCTCTCCTTGCTGAAAAGCTTAGCAGTGAAGCGGCTAAGTGATGGGAGGCCAGTTTCTATAAGAAATTCATGGAAGATTCCCTCAGAAATACTAGGAAAGGGTGCAAATGTCCCCACTTTAGTCTTACAATTGAAGGCTGGCTGGGGCCTGAAGACCAGAGCACTTCATTTTAATTCCCACGTCCGGGCCCTGATTTATCACAGTGTGTGCCATTAAAAGAAGGTTCCATTTATTTACAATATCTGACAGAAGGGAAAACAGTTCTGACTTTTAAAAAATTGCTTTGAATATTGCAATATATTTTTGAAGGCAAGTTTATTATGCTTTTGTTTTAGTCTGAACGTAGTAATCATTAAATGTGTACAAAACTTGCAAGAAGATTGAAATGATAGACAAGCCATTTTTCTCTTCAGTATTATCCTTCCTACTTTTTGGAGTGTTGGGTTTGAGTTCCATGCAGTGATATTCACAGGCAGCAAACAGCCAAAGAGGACAGGAGGGATTTTCTTCCTATAAATAAGCTCTTCCACTAAAGGAGGACCAAACCGTCATTAGGTGCTCTTTGCCTGGACACACACCTGAGCACATAATCTAGCTCCTCCGCCCCATTTACCCCTGAGCCTGACCATCTCTCCCACACACACTGATCCTGAGAGGTAACTATATACACAACATGGAGTAAGGTCCCTGGATGCAGCAAAGGTTTAGCTCAATAGAATCCTAGATTTAACTGTTACATATTCCTAGGAAGCATCTCCAGCACTATGCTTGCACACTTGTCCACTAAGGGAAGGGTTTCCAGGTAGCAGTCTAGGGGTCACACAGGGGGAGAGTGAAGATAAGGTGCTGTCCTGGATTTTCTTCCTCAATATTGTCCGTTTGTCTTCATCCACACCTGCCTTGCTTCGTGCAGTGTGTGTACGCACACGAGTGTGTTTTTGAACTAGGGTCGTGAAGCTCAGGAAATGGCACCAACGCAGGGCATTAAATTCTGGGAGGCCTCCTCTGAGGTGCAGGTACTTCACCAAAAGCACGCTGTTGGTTTTGTGGGCTTGTGCTTTGTAGTTTCTCTAAAAAGTTTTTGGTTGCCATTAACAAGGCTTTATCTACGAACTCCTGAAAATCATTTCTTAGAATCTGTTTGGGACTTCAGACCGTAAAATAAAACTAGTGTGTTTGATGTTTGTAAAGGCATAGCTTAGATAGGAAGACATTTTGTGTTTTCCTTCTCTTTTCTGATCCACTGCCTAGCTGCTCTTTTTCTCTAGACCACCCTCCCGTCCTGACTTCTTGCTGTCACAGCTCTCCAAAACTGCCTTTAAAAGCTGCTGCCTCGACGCCAGGAGCGTGCTGTTTGAGGACATCTCGTGCATGGTTTTCCGATGCCCAAACAGAGGCGGGAACTGACAACCTCACTACTAATACAGGAGAGTGACAATTCTTATAGTGCACTTATTTCTGGCAATTAAAACAAAAAATCCAAGAGGCCAAATAATTCCTGATAGAAAACGATGCTTAAAATGTAATCTTGCCTTGGCAGAGCAGAGAGCCAGCTTCAGCTGGAAGGTGTCCTGCAAACATGGCGTTACCTAGGCAGCTTCTAGCACCGAGAGCGTAAGGTCTGTGGCACCGACGTGGCCCGTGACCTGGGCCTGGAGTAGCAAAGCTTTGAGGAGCATCAGTGGTCTTGATGTGAAAATGTCTGTTCTCCCTCATGTGAGCACCTGTGCTTTTCTATGACAGTGGCCTGGAGTGGCAGGATAGCTACAATGAGCTAAAAAAGCTCTTGGTAGGACTGTCTGTTCCTTAAATGCATTTGCCCCCAACCCTCCCCCCTTTTTTTAAGTGGCACATATTTTAAAAAACAGTTAATAAAAAAATAACCTTAGCAGACTGGTGCAGGTAATGTGGTACTAACTCATTGCAAACGAGGGAACAGGATGTCTGAAGGTTGCATCCGGCCCCGCCTGGCACTATGGGAACTTCCTCTTGATGATAGTGAGCTCTTTCTGGAGTTCGCTGAACTTGGGGCGGTTCTCAGGCTTATAATCCCAACACCTCATCATAATTTTAAAGATCTCCTCTGGACAATTCTGAGGTGCTGACATCCGGTACCCTAAAGACCCAACAGAAGAAGGAGATAAGATACTAAGCTTACAAATTTCATAATGCCCTGGGCAAACATTCATATCTTATGTTGTAGATGGAACAAAAACAAAACACCCTTTATAAGGCAAACTGATTTTTTTTTTTAAGTATTTCATTATTATGGAGCCACAGAATTACCTTCAAGTTCGGAGAACCCGCTTTGTTTGTTGCTAAGTCTGATGTGAGATACAACACAGGCAGATGCATATCTGCTCTAAGTATTTGCTTTCAGATAACTCTGGGCAGAGTTTTAAACTCATCTCTACTCCCCAGGTTTTTGAAGATGAAGAGAGGATGGGGATTTGATAAACACTAACTCAAAAGTGAAATAAAAATGAACATGAGATAGAGTCCTTTACAGCCCAGAAAAATCTTATTTTCCATTCCAAGCTTTGGGCGCATCCTGGCTGTGTGCTGGGCTGGTGACTGTGTGTGTCCCTCAGAGAAGGTGTCTGTGAGAGGTCAGAGAAGGTAGGAAGGAAGCAGGAAGCCATCCTCTGCACCAGTTCTACCACCAGGCCCCGCCCAAGATGTCTGGGGTCCCGTTGCTGTTTGTCAGAAGCATTCTTTCTGTTGATAGCTAGGGACTGCCTGGCATCACCATCACCTACTGTTCCCGTAGTGATCTGGGAATACCACGGGGTGTCTTCAGAAGTGGTACAAAATTCTCAGAAACCTCCTGAAGTCTAATTACATTTCATTTGCAGTGACACTAATGGTGTTTACTTCACATGGAATAAAAAACAGGAGCTTGAGGAATGCTCTCTGATTTCCCTTGACGAGACTGAATGGTGTGCCTTGCAGATGTGAGGCCAGGCAGGGGGAGTGGGAGAAAAGCCTGGATCTCTCTATTTTCAAAGCTAAAAGGGTTTTTGTTGCATAAGAGCCACATGATCCATGGGGTTCAGAAGCAGATTTATAAACACCTCTCCTCTCCCTACACCCCCAAGCAGCATTGCCCCTTCCCGCCCCCCTGCAGCCTGTCCCCGGGGCTGGATATGGCCACTCCCGTCTTTGGCTCACCTCTTTCCACCTGCTCACGTGCTTGTTGGTTTGTCATTCCAGGGTATGGGCAGACCCCTAAGCTGAAGGTCTCCCAGAGGAGGATGCCAAAGCTCCACACGTCACTCTCAGAACTGTACCTCCCTAGAGGGCACACAGAGCCACAACCAGGTGAGTGAATAAGTATGTGACCATTTTGGGGTATGCACTTCTATGTCAGTCACATATTAATATATTTAAACTTACCAAAAACCTATTCTCTGCACGAGTTTCACTCCCAAAAAATGAACACCTTCCAAATCACATCCCCACCCCCACTCCTGCAAGAACAAATATCCAGCCAGCATGCAAGCTTGCTTTCCCTGTGATACCTACCTGAGAAGGATGGTTTATATAAAAAACATGTTTGTACATATCAATGTCTAGGACAGTGGTCGGCAAACTGCGGCTTGTGAGCCACATGCAGTTCATGAGCCGTGGTTTGCCGCTCTGTTGACTAAGGAGTTTGCCGACCACTGGCCTAGGAGATGAAGTAAGTTGGATTTCTGCTTGCATCATTTCCATTTACTAAGATTACAAACAAAGTTGAAGCAATAAGGAAAGTTTCTTAAATTCTTTACAGATATTCTTACTTGTTTCAAGATTTTGTTTTCTCTACTGACAGTTTCATTTATAGAAAATATATTTGTGTGTATGTTTTGAATAGAGTACAAATTAACAGAGCTGGCTGATAGAAACAACTTCTTTAAAGTACATGGTGACTTCTTTTTTGTTGAAGTCCTGATGGACCTGTTTTACTAGGCTACATAAGCTAAGCTCATAAATTCATTTTTTAATAGTCTTCCAGAGAAGTAGAAATAAAAGCCAATACCAAATACATTCTGAAGATGGGTGTGAAGTCAAGGAGGCAAAGCAGAAAAATTCTTTCCAATATCCAAGAGGTAAAAATTGCCTAGATTTTTCCAACATACTTTTTTTTTTCATACACAGTATAAACTAATCATCATTTGCAGCAGTGTTACAGAAATTCTGAAATGATTTCATTTCTACTTCCTTGTAGCTACTCGCCTCAACCTTTCCATTCTAGGATTTATAAGTGCCCTCTTCTAAAATCATCCAGTTTCTTTAAAATAGGATGGCCTTTTCACTTTCTTGGGGGAAAAAAAAAAGTAACATGAGAACCAGAGTAAGCCTACATTATGGTAATATATCCAAAGCAGAGCTTAGAGTATGCTTACTGATTTTCATCTCCAGCTATGTACATTAGCTTCCTTCTTAGTAGACTAAATATGGACATTCACTATGATATTTAGCAGGAAGATTCATTTTCTTGTCTGCATATCAACTCTTTTTCATGTCTGTCATCCAATAATTTAATACCTTTTATGAAAGTCATTCAATAGCTATAGTTAAAACTAATTGTATGAGAAATACAGTCAATACCTTCTTTTTGTAAGATAATATCTGAACAGATATCTATATTTTATATAATCCAACACCATCTTATAACCTTGACCTTTGAAGGATAATTTTTAAAATTTATTTACATATTTACGTTATGTTATTGAGGTAGAATTGATTTATAAGGGTTTCAGGAGTACAACATAATGATTCATTATTTGCAAAATGATCAACACAATGAGTCTAGTAAACATGTCATCACACAGTTATATTTTTTCTTTTGATGAAACTTTTAGACCTATTCTCTTAGGAACTTTCAGATATGCAACACATACCACACATATATATTAACTATAGTCACTATGCTGTACATAACATCTCCTTCACCCACTTTCTCCATTTCACCCATCCTGAAACCCACCTGTAGCTACTACCCATCTATTCTCTGTAGTTGTGTTTTTTGGTGTGTATATGTACTTTTCTATCTAATTTAGGTACTCAAGATTCATCCATGTTGCCACAAATAGCAAGATTTCACTCCTTTTAATACCTGAAAAGTATCCTATTGTTTATTTTTACTACATTGTCTTTGTCCATTCATGTATTGATGAGCACTAAGGTTGTTCCAATATCTTGGCTATTGTAAGTAATGCTACAATGAACATGGGGAGTAATTATATCTCTTTCAAATAATGATTTTATTTCCTTCAGATAAATACCCAGAAGTGGAATAGCTGGATTATATAGTACTTCCTTTTTAAATTTTTTGAGAAACCTCATACTGTTTTACTTTGTGTCTGCACCAATTTACAAGCCCACCAAAAGTGCACAAGGGTTCTCTTTTCTCCACATCTTCAACATTTGTTACATCTTGCCTTTTTTTTTTAATAATAGCCACTCTAATAGATGAGGTTAATATTTAATTGTGGCTTTAATTTCCCTGATGATTAGCAAGACTGAAAATCTTTTCATGTGCCTGTTGGTTTTAAGAAAATGTGAATTCAGATCTTCTGCCCATTTTTTGATCAATTTTTTTGATTTTGCTGTTGGGTTGTATATATTTTCTTTATATATTTTGGATATTAACTCATTATCAGGTATATAATTTGCAAATATTTTCTCCCATTTAGTAGGTATATTATATAACCAACTAGTCTATGATAATGTAGTAATGATAGCCTATTCAGCAAGTGTTATTACACCAGTCCACTCTTACACATATACAAAAATAAACTCAAAATGTATTAAAGATTTAAGTGTAAGACCTGAAACCATAAAACTTGTAGAAGAAAACAGTAAATTTCTGACATCAGTCTGTATAATGTCTTTTTGGATATAGCCCTTGAGCAAGGAAACAAAAGCAAAAATAAACAGAATTTCAACTAAAAACCTTTCGTACAACAAAAGGAAACCATCAACAAAACAAAGTCAATCTACTGAATGAAAAGTTATATTTGCAAATGATATATCAGATAAGGATTTGATAATCAAATTATATAAGAAACCTCATATAACTCAATAACAAAAAAATATAACCAACATGATAAAAAATGGGCAGAGGGGATGATAAGACATGCATCCCTATGTTCACTGCAACGTTACTTATAATATCAAAGATACGGAAGCAATTAAGATGTCCAACAGATGAATGGGTAAGGAAGACATGAATATATACACACACTGGTATATTACACTGCAATAAAAAGAATAAAATCTTGACATTTTCAAAACATGGATGGACCTAGAGGATATTATGACAAGTGAAATAAGTCAGAGAAAGAGAAAGACAAATACTGTATGGTTTCACTTATATATGAAATCTAAAAAATATACCAAACAAAAACAGAGACAGAAATAGAGATCAAAGTGATGGCTATCAGAAGGAAGGGAGTAGGGTGAAGGGGAATATATATAGTCAGTAATAATGTGATCACACTGTAAAGTATAAAAATGTCAAATTGCTATATTTTATACCTGAAACTGATATAACTAATATTTTTTAAATACTTAAAAATATATTGCTTGAAGCCTGGCTGTTAAGAGATACCTGGAATTAGAATTGGGATTTGTAAATACTGTCATCAGTTTGAAATTCAACTAAAATACACTTTTATTGAAAGGCAGAATTTTATTTGGCATAATTGCTTACAAGTAAGAGGAGTTGTAAAGGCAACATAATGTAGATCTAGCAAACAGGTATAAGAACAAATTCTAGAGATCTGGATTTTACTAGTAAGCCTTTGGGATATCCCAAGTCCAGGCCCAGCTCACTTATAGGGATGCTATAAGAATGAATAAAAAGGGGCTTAGCGATGTCTTGTTATCCAAAGAAAACCTCTGTGTAAATACAAGAGTTACAATCCTATCTTTTAACCTGTGCTTGATCTCCTTAGAGTAATAACAACCACCACCCCAGAGAAGAATCATGATGGAAAGTAACAGAACTGCTACTTTCTCTAACATGAGGAATAGTGTATTTAGTTTCAGTTCACTAGGAAGCTCACAAAAGCTTCTCTTGATAGCCATCTGGGAAGACAAACTAAGGGTGAGGCTTACTATCTGTAGAAAGTTAACTTTGAAAACTTCATTGTTCGCAACTAGAATAGCCTTGTCAACTTCTCATAATACCTACATGTGTCTATCCCATAGTATCCTTGGTATATAGAATATAAGAGAGATTTTGGTTTCTGCCCCAGCTAAGTCCCAAACCAATTAGATTCCACAGCTTTATCTGGAAAACATCTGTTGGTTCCTCAGAAAGTTAAATATAGAATTACCATATGCTTCCTAGTGTTTATTTAGAATAATTGAAAACAGGTACTCAAATCCATGTACACAGATTTTCATGGTGCTATTCACAAACGTCAAAACTGCTGAAAAATACAGCAATGGATGAATAGATAAACTGTGGTAAATACATAAAGTGGAATATTAACCAACCATGAAAAGGAATAATAGTCTGCAACATGGATGAATCTTGACAACATTATGTTAAGTGAAAAAAGTCAGATATTATATGATCCAATTTCCATGAGATATACAGAATAGGTAAACACAGCATGAAAAAGCAGGCATGTATGTGGCTGAGGAGAGACAGTAATAGGGAGTAACTTCATACTGGGTAAAAGGTTTTATTTTGAACCTAGATGGAGGTAGGGGTTGCACAACATTATAAATTGTACTAAATGCTACTGAATTATTCATTTTTAAATAGTTAATTTTGTTACATGCATTTTATAAAAAGTTTTATTTGTCTGAATCCAATGCTTAAAGATTATTTATAAATGCCTTATTTTTCATGACGTAATTTCTTTTTAAAATTAACAAATCATTTTAATTCAAATCATACCACACCCATTCACCAATCCATGGCTTTTATGCTGCTTCTCTTACTAAAAATGCAAATTTCTAATTTCACTCAAAGCACAATCTTTTTCTTCCAAAATTCTTGAGCTGTTACCCATCTTGTTATGGCCTATTTTATCCCAACCACAGATAATGCAAGCTGTATTTATATCCAATTACAATGACACATAAAAAATTCAAGTTTAAAAAGAAATCCCTGAAGTTTTAAAATGCAATTCCCATAAGATTTATACAAGTTCCAGAGACTGAGATGCGAAGAAACCATGTCAGTTTTCAGAGTGAGAAACTACAGGATTGATTGGCTTAATATTTTAGGAACCTAACATTAGACAAAGTTATAAGAAATTCAAAAGAAATGCCAAAGCCACAGCAACACTTTTATTCTGTGTATAATCTGACTCTTAAAATGAAAATCTGGTAGTGACATCAGCATCATGGCAGAGTGAGGAAACATCTTGGTCTCTTCCCTCAAAATAGATTAAAAACTTAAATAAAAGACCTAAGACAATAAAATATATAGAAGAAAACATATGAACTAAACTACAGATCTTAGTCTCAGGCAGGTTTTTGTGAACTTGACCCCAAAGGAAGTTAAAGTAAAAATAAATGAATGGGACTACCTTCTTCTGCACAACTAAAACAAAACAGCAATCAATTATATAGGAATAGGGGGCTAATATTCAAAATATATAAAGAACTCAACAAAACACTTCAATTTATAAATGGGCAGAGGACCTGAAGAAGACATACAAATGGCCAACATATATATATATATATATATATATAT
>JAAGEH010002531.1:16186052-16221014 GCA_011751065.1 Lasiurus cinereus
TAAATTCACTAGCTATAGGAAAATGCAAATCAAAGCCACCATGAGATACAACCTCACAGCTGTTAGGATGGCTAATTATCAACAAGACAAGTAATAACAAATGTTGGAGAGGTTGTAGAGAAAAGGGAACCCTCATTCACTACTTTGGGAGTGTATATTGGTACAGCCTCTATGGAAAACAGTATAAAGATTCCTCAAAAATTAACAAAGCTAGCATATGACCCAACAATCCCTCTTATGGGTATCTACATTTATTTGTAAAGATATGTTACCTCTATGTTCACAGTAGCCAAGATATGGAAACAACTTAAGTGTCCTTTGATGGATGATTAGATTAAGAGATATAGTACATTTATACAGTGGAATACTACTCAACCATAAAAAGCCTTTGCAACAATATAAATGGGTCTTGAGAGTATGATGTTAAAATGAAATAAGTCAGATGGAAAAGAACCACATGACTTCACTCATGTGGGCTATAAAAGAGAAAGTAATAAAGGAACAAGTAAAACAAATTCATCGACACAGAAAAACTATATGGCATTATGAGAGGGGAAAAGATGAAGAGGGTAAAGGGGGTCAAATGTGTGGTATTGGAAGGAGACAGCTTTGGATAGTGAACACACAATGCAATATATAGATGATGAAATATAAAACTGTACACTTGAAACTTGTATAATCTTGTTAACCAATGTAATCCTAAATTTTTTTTTAAATTTAAATCATTTTTCAGATAAAAAGGAATTCTCAGATTTGAAAATGCTTGTAAGTCATCTTTTTTAAAAATATATATATATTTCAATTATTTTTTTAAAGAGAGGGATAGAGAATTAGAGTTTCTCTCTCATAGATATTTCTATCAGCTGCCTCGTGCAGGCCCCCTACTAGGGGTATGCCCGCAACCAAGGTACATGCCCTTAGCCAGAATCAAACCTAGGACTTTCAGTCCGCAGGCTGACACTCTATCCACTGAGCCAAACCAGTTTCAGCGTAAGTCATCTTTTAAAACTAGCAATCTTACATATAAAAATCTGATCAAAAAGGTCAATGAATTAAGTTGGTGATCATGTTGAAGTGCAAAATATGAACATTTTATATCTCATTCTAACTTGTACTCTGTTGTGCTCCTCTAATTTTGCTTGTGAATGTTTTGTTCTCTTGGAACCCTTTTTCTTTTTCTTTATCACCACAAAGAGTCCAATCTTACCGTAATTAAGAGCTTCTGGTGCTGTCCATTTAATGGGAATCTGCTTTAAGCCAGAAGATGAATACACTCCACCTTCCTCTTGGCGAGACATTCCAAAGTCACTGATTTTCAGAACATTATTTTCACCCACCAGGCAGTTTCTTGCAGCAAGATCCCTAGGTTACAAACACAGAAAACACCCTTATTAAAACAAATTGAAAGCCACTTTCACATTTATGACTTCTGCACTTCGCTCTTTTTACATTTGCAATGTATTTATAATGAGGCTAAGAGAGCTTGTGATTTAACAGTCTCTCCCATCTTTTCTGTCACAGATAAAAATCATCCATGCCAACATTTGCACATGGAACAGTAGACATACTAATTTTTTAGGCACCACATCCATTTCAATTTAAATAGAAAAACTGATTCTAGGGTTAAGACAAAGTCACAAAGGAGAGGCCAAGCAAATTTGGCATTATTTCTTCTTTGATTGCTTTCCTAGAGAAGGATGGAAAGTTCTCCCTCTGTGCTCTGCTATTTAGTAGGTAGCCATTATCCACATGTGGCTAATGTGACTGAGAAACTGAATGTTTTATTTTATTTACTTTTAGTGTATTAAATTTTAAGTAGTTGAGTGCTGCTAGTAGTTACTGAATAGTAATCTGCAGTATAATCTAGAGCTTCCCAACATTTTTTCACTGTACACTTGAAACTTGTATAATTTTGTTAACCAATGTAATCCTAAAATTTTTTAAAAATTTAAATCATTTTTCAGATAAAAAGGAATTCTCAGATTTGAAAATGCTTGTAAGTCATCTTTTTTTAAAAAAAATATATATATATATTTCAATTATATATATATCTGGGTCAGGCAAAACTACATGATGATTTGGCCCTGTCTCTTTCTCCCACTTCATCTTGTTCCACTCTTCCCATAATTTGCTATATTTTAGACATACTGAGATTCTTATTGTCCCCCCACCCCCCAAACATGACAAGCTTATTTCCACTGGAGGACCCTTCCCTTGGCCTGGAGTATACTCTCAGACTTTTGCATAGCTGTCTCCCCTTCATTCTTAGCTCAAATGCCCTCTCCTCAAAGACATCTGTCCTGACCACTCTTATCTGATAGGGAAGACAACAGTAAACAAAACATACCAAGTCCCTACTTTAATTCTAGTGGGGAGAATATTCAATAATGGAATTTAAATACATACACACACACAATGCTACTGGTGGAACCCCAGAGCTCAGTTAGGAGACAGTCTTAGCCTATACTAAGATGAAAGTGGTGAAGTTGGTCAGAAGCCATTCAGGATTATTTTGAAAGTACAACCAATAGGATTTTCTGATAGATTAGATGTGGAGTAGGAGAGAAAAAGAGTCATGATGACCTTAAGATATTTTGGCCTAAACGACTGGAAGAATGGAGCTGACATTTATTCTAATTGGGAGGATGTAGTGTAGCAGACATCCTAAGCCAGTTGCCTCCTAATGTTCATTTACTACTCTTCAGTAAAATCACCTTGATTTTTTTTTTTTGCCATCCAGTGAAAAATTGCTATATTTCCCAACCTCTCCTACAGTTCCTACAACTAGATGTGGCAGTAATCTAAGTTCTGGCCAATGAGATGTAAGCAGAAGAGTTGCTAGAATTTCTAGGAAGTTTCTTTAAAAGAAAGAGGAAATACTTTTACATTTCTCTCTCATGCTAACACAAAGAAGCACACCAAAGTTGGAAAAACATCAAGAGATGTGGAGCCAGGATGCCTGATGAATATGACTACCATACATATTCTAGATTGTCTACCTCTGTATCTCTGGAGTTTTTAATTTTGTTAGTGCATGAAAAAAATTTCTGTCATTCAAGTGACAGAATTTTTGTTTCTGAGCAAGTTTTTTTTTTCTTTTTGGGGGTATGTTAACATATGTAGTAAACACAAATCCAATATTGGGAATGGGTAGTTTTGAACTTGTTGAGTTTGTGATGTCTATTAGATATTCAAGTGGAGAAGTTAAGTAGGCAGTTGGGTATATTAGTTTGGAGTTCAGAAGAGAAGTCTAAGAGTTGTTAGCTTTTATATGGTACTAGAGGCTCCATGCATGAAGATTTGTGTAAGAATGCGCCTTCCTTCCTCTGGCTGCTGGCACTGCCCTCCCACACTGCCCAGAGGCCTGGAGTGGCCAGGAGCAGTGCAGAATGCTCCTGCCCCATTCCCAGCCACTCTGTGCCTGTGTATGCCATCTTTGTTGGGTTAATTTGCATGCTCACTCCTGATTGGCTGGTGGGTATTGCAAAGGTACAGTCAATTTGCATCTTGCTATTTTATTAGTGTAGATTTGAAGCTATGGATTGGAGAATACTTTCACCTAGACAGTGAGCATAGAGAAGAAAAAGGTGTTTAAAGACTAAGTCCTAGAATATTCCATCATTTAGAGAAGGACTGAAGAAAGGAGACTGAGAAGGAGCAGCAAGTGAGGCAGAAGGGAAACCCAGAGAGAGGTTGGTATCCTAGAAGCCAAGTGAGGAAAGCTTTTCAAGAAGGAATAGCAATCAACTCTATCAACTACTAGTGAGAAGAAAAATTAGGGCTATGAATTGGCCACTGAATTTGGCAACATGGATTTTAAGGATCCACTGACAAGAGCAATTTCAGTGGAGTAGTGAACACAAAAACCATGACTGGAGTGTGTTCAAAGAGAATGAGAAAAAGAAGTGGAAATAATGAGTTAGGATACTCTTGAATAAATTTGCTATAAAGGAGTATAGATAAGAACTAAAAAAGGGTTTTAGGTCAAAGGAGTTTCCTCACTCTAATATGGGGGTTATTACATGCAGATATAGATGGTGACAGCATTGTACAGAGGCAAAATTAATTCAGAAGGAAAAGGCGACAATTGCAGGTGTAAAGCCCTTGAGAAAGTAAAAGATAGGGATAGGATCCAATGGTGCACTTCAAAGCTGTATTCCCAGTGCTCAGAATAGTACTTGACACATTGTAGATGTTTAATAAATATTTTCTGAATGAGTACATACATACCATCTTATCCTAGGAGTGATCCCTGCTGAAGACAGATTGTCTATTCTATACTTTGTCCTTTTTAATGCTTTTTTCCTGAGGAACAATCAACAACTAATTTCTCTTTTAATGGAGATGATTTAACATATTTATCTTTGGAATGCATCTTTAACTATCAAAACATGACTAAAAAATCCAAAAAAATTAAATCCTAATTTATATAACTGGTCTTGTAATATCAGCAGTACCTTGAGCTGATACATAACTGAACATAACTAGGTTGATTGTCTGCTGAAGCAAAAATACCAACAATAGCCAGAGGAATATAATAGGAACTTAGAGCCTAAAAAATATTCATAATATCAAGGGCACAATTCAAAATTGTTAAACACACAAAGAACAAGAAAAATGTGATGAACTCTTAAGAGAAAAACAATCAACAAATGCCAACATCATGATATCAGATATAAAGTAGCTATTAATACTTCCTGAAATAAAGGAAAACACACTTAAAATAAGTAGAAATAACAACAGTAATATCCAAACATTTTAAAAACAGGAGGGTAATTGCCTAACTCATTTTATGAAGCCAGCAGAACTCTTATACAAAACCTGACAAATTACAGAAAAATACCCTTATGAAGACAGAGTCAAATATTTTTTAACAAAATATTAACAAATAAAATCCAAAATGATGTAAAAAAGACAGCTCATCATGACCTAGTATAGTTTATATTAATAATGCAGGTTGGTTTAACATTTGAAAATTAATCTATGTAATTCACATTCACCAGATAAACAGAATATAGGGGGAAAAACTCTATAAGCATTACAATTGATAGAGAAGAAGCATTTGACAACATTCAATATCTATTAATGACAAATGCTAAGCAAACTAGAAATATTAAGGAACTTCATCAACCTACCAAAGGGCATCTGTAAAAAAACTCATCCATTGGCCTAAATGGGTGGCTCAGCTGGTTGGAGTGTCATTCCATACACCAATAGATTTAAGGTGCAGGTTCCATTCCAGGTTAGGGCACATATCTAGGCTGTGGGTTCTATCTCTGGCTGGGGTGCATACAGGAGACAACCGTTCAATGGTTTCTCTTACACTGATGTTTCTCTCCCTCCTTTCCTCTCTTTCTCAAATTAGTAAGCATATCCTCAAGTGAGAATTTAAAAATATTCAACCACTAACATCATACTTAATGGTGAAACACAAAATTGTTTTATCAGGAGATCAAAGCAAGGCTGCTTGCTTTCACCACTTCTATCAAAAGGACTTATGTTCTCATAGTCCTGGCCTTAAAATCCTATCCTATATAATAAAAGGGTAATATGCAAATCAACCAAATGGTGGAACAACCAGTAGCTATGATATGCACTGACCACCATGAGGTAGATGCTCAATGCAGGAGCTGCCTCCAGGTGGTCAGTGTGCTCCCACAGGAGGAATGCCGCTTAGCCAGAAGCTGGGCTCATGGCTGGTGCGCACAGTGGAGATGGCAGGAGCCTCTCCTGCCTCCGCTGCATGTGGGTGGTAAGGGGTGAGGAGTCCTGGACTGTGAGAGCCCCAGACTATGAGAGGGATGTCTGACTGCTGGGGGAATTGGGCCTAAGATGGTAGGTGGACATCCGCTGAGGGTTCCCAGACTGCGAGAGGGTGCAGGCCAGGTTAAGGGACTCCCCCGACCATTCCCTCCCCAGTGCACGAATGTTGTGCACCAGGCCACTAGTAAGACATAAAAAACAAAACAAAAAAAACACAGAGGCACCAATATCAAAAAGGAAGTAAAACTACCTCCATTTGTAAATGATATTTTTTTACATAGGAAATCATAGGGAATTTATATAATTAAAATTTAGCAAGTTTGTAAGATAAAAGGTTAATATAAAAAAAGTATGCTTGTATAATAGCAGCAAACAATTGGATGAAATAAATTCCATTTACAGTAAAGCCAATAAAACAAGTGGCTAAAAATAAGTACAGCAAAAAACAACTAAGTTCTTTATACTTACAGCTGTAAAAGTTACTGGAGAAAATATAAATAAATGAAAAGATATTCCATACTCATGGAGTGGAAGACTCAATGCTAAGATGCCATTATTCCCCTTCTTCCCTAATTAATCTATAAATTTAATGCACTCCCAATCATTATTTTAGCAGGTGTTTTTGTAAAATTAACAAGCTGATTCTAAAATGGATATGAAAAAGTTAAGGTTCTAGAATAATCAGATTAATTTTAAGAAGTATAAAGTTGAAGGACCTAACCTGATTTTTTAAAAAATATATTTTATTGATTTTTTTACAGAGAGGAAGGGAGAGGGATAGAGAGTTAGAAACATCGATGAGAGAAATCGATTAGCCCCCTACTGGGGATGTGCCCGCAACCAAGGTACATACATGCCCTTGACCGGAATTGAACCTGGGGCCTTTCAGTTTGCAGGCTGACGCTCTATCCACTGAGCCAAACTGGTTTCAGCGGACTTAACCTGATTTTAAATTGTAAGATAAAGTTATTGTGATCAGTAGAGCTCAGTAAAGGTAAAAAGATACAGCATGATAGAACAAAGGTCTGGAATGGATCTACAAATATATGGTCACCTGATTTCTGACAGAGGTGCAAGGTGCGTGCTGCGTACCTCCCAGTCCTGGTCACTGGGCCACTGACTCCTTCTTGGGGCCAAATGCAAGCCCTTTTGGTGAGGAGGAGTTTTTATTAAGTGCAGCATGTTAGGCATTCACAGGATGTCACCTTGAGTACTTTCCTCAGAATAGCACTACGCTTCAAAAATATGTGCACTTCTGTCATGACTATCTCCAATGTGCCACCAGAGCAGAGGTTTGTTACACTTCTGCGAGTGACAGATCTAAAACCAATTCAGAGAAACCTCCAATTCAACGTAAATAACATTTTGATAATGTCTGCAGAAAACTGTACTTGCTTTGGGTTGCATTAAGTTCAAAGGAATGGAAATGGTAGCTTTTTGGCATAGTCTATTAAAGTAAAAGGCCTCAGGCAATAAGTCTATACTGCATACTCATTGCTTGCCTAATATTCCAGTAAGCATTAAAGGAGATAGGAAAAACAGATTTGACCTCTGGGCTGAGAAGCCAGCAATCTATTTTGGGAGGTAAGGCAGACATAACACCTTTCTCCCTTGTTTCTCTCAATTTCTTTCTTTATTAAGCTCACCACTGCCCAACCCTGAGTCAGATTCTCAAGGAGACGCACTGGTGCTCCCGCCTCTTCACACCTGAAACTGCTCCAAAACAAGCCAGTATGAGCCAGTGCATTACAGACTGCGGATCCTGCAGGAATTCAGAGATGAGAAATGTCATAATAGGCCAGCCTGATGTTCACAGGAGGCATCAGACAGAGCTCTGTCTCACCACATGCAGAGAAACAGAATAGCAAATGCTGTCGACTGCCAAAAGGAGATGGAAATGCCCTACTTAGATCTGCTGAATTATCTTATTCAAAGATTCAAAGTCAAACTTCTGAGTGTGTAGCAGGAGTGTCTTGCAAGTCATATATAATATGAGACAGGCTAATTAAGGATAAAATGAGAGCAGAGAGCAGTTGCAGGAAACCCAAAGCCAACAGGCAGTGGAGATGAGCAAATTTTCTGTGGTCTCTGGAAAGCACAACAGTGGGCATCTTGCTCCATGGCGATGTTGCTTCTCAGAACAAACATGATGGTAAAGCAGGAGGCCATGCCAGCATCCCTCTGCCAGACTTCTTTACTCCAAACATCATTTACTACTTGCAGCTATGGTGCCACAAGTCAGGATTTATCCCTTATATAGGAAAAGCATTAGAGAAACTGTTGCTTTGGGGGCAGAGGGCAGGAGGAAGTACAAAAACTATTCCTACTAAGTTTAGATAATACTGAGACACAAATAGCTATGAACATTTAGAAGGAGAAAACCTCTTTAAGGCCCTGAGGTATCCTCATTCCGATCAAGACATGGCATACAATCAACAATTCAGAGGGTGGGGGATAAATGAAACTGACTTCATTTGTCTTACTAAGTTCTGATAAAAAGAGTAGACTTAAATCTTATTGCTATACAACAATATCTATATTGTGAGAGCTCCAAGTATATTTTGAGGGCACCAATCTTGAAGTATTAGATCATATACTAGCTAGTAGATCTTTAGAAGTTCACTTCCTCTTAACCTCAGTTTTCTCATCTATAAAGTGGGGATAATAGTATCTACCTCATAAGATTATTGTGAGAATTAAATAAAATATGTAAACTCCTTAGCACAGTAATTGGAAAATAGTGGGTGCTCAATAAATGTTAGCAACACACCAATATAAACTGCCCGTTTAGCACAACAAAACTTAAATTTTGCCACAGAAACCATATATTGGAGAATTACTCTCTTTTCTCCTTCTAATTAGAATGGACTATTTGACAGTTTTTTCTTTATAATAATAAAAGTGTAATATTAGACCAGACAGCCAAACGACCTTCTGGACATCATTCCAGATGTCCTTCCAGATAAAGCTGCCTCAGCAGGGGTAGGAGCAATCAGGAAAGCAGAAGAGCAGTTAGGTGTGATTGGGCAAGCAGGCAGAGTGGTTAAGGGCGATCAGGCAGGTAGGTGAACAGTTAGGGATCAGGCAGGCAGTTAGGGGTGATTAGGCAGGCAAGCAAATGGTTAGGGGTAACAAGGTAGGCAGGCAGGCTAGCAGTTAGGAGCCAGTGGTCCCGGATTGAGAGAGGGATGTCCAAGTGCCAATTTAGGCCTGATCCCACAGGCCTAAACTGGCATTCGAATATCCCCTGAGGGGTCCCAATTGCAAGAAGGTGCAGGCTGGGCTGAGAGACCTCCCCCCCATTCACTAATTTCATGCACTGGGCCTCTAGTCCTATCTAATAAAAGAGTAATATGCAAATTGACTGTACCTCTACTATACCCACAAGCCATGCCCACCAGCCAATCAGGAGCAAGTATGCACATTAACCCAACCAAGATGGCTCCAGCCACAGAGAGAGCAGGAAGGAGGCTTGGGTTGCCCTGGCGATGGAGGAAGCCAAGCTTTCCATACACCCTGGCCAGCCCAGGCCTCTGCTTAAGGCTACAAAGTTTTAATTATAGAAGAAAAATAAATTCCAACAGAAATGGCTGCCACTACGGAATAAGGAAGAGGCTCAGCTCCACTCCAGGCTATAAAGTTCAATTGTAGAATATAAATAAATCCCAGATACCAAGACCTCTGCTTGGGTCACTGGGAAGCATGGCCAGCCTGCAAATCACCACAGGCCCCTCGCCCAGGCTGCCCCACATCCCAAGGGAACCCCCACCCTGATCTGGTACACCCTTCAGGGCAAACCAGCTAGCCGTTACCCATGCACCAGGCCTCTATCCTATCTAAAGAGTAATATGCAGATTGACCATCACTCCAACACACAAGATGACTGCCCCCATGTGGTCAAAGATCCTGCCCCCATGTGGACACAAGATGGTCACCACAAGATGGCCAGCAAGATAGGGCAGTTGGGAGGGACCAGGCCTGCAAGGGAGAGCAGTTGGGGGTGATCAAGCCAGCAGGGGAGGGCTGTTAGGGGTGACCAGGCCAGCAGAGGAGGAAAGTTGGGAATGATTGGGTCTGTAAGAAAGGGCAGTTGGGGGGGACCCAGGCATGGAGGGGAGGGAAGTTAGGGGGTCAGGCTGGGAGAGGAGGATAGTTGAGGGTGACCAGGCTTGCAGGGAAGGTCAGTTGGGGGAACCCAGGCCTGCAGAGAAGGCAGTTTGGAGGGGGAGAAGACCAGGCCTGCAGAGGAGGGAAGTTAGGGGAAAATGGGCTGGCAGGGGAGTGGTTAAGGGGTGATCAGGCTGGCAGGCAGAAGTGATTAGGGGCAATAAGGAAGGCAGATAGGTGAGCAGTTGGGATTTAGCAGTCCTGGATTGTGAGAGGAATGTCCGACTGCCTGGTAGGATTGGGCCTAAACGGGCAGTTGGACATCCCTCTAGGGGTCCCAGATTGGAGAGGGTGCAGGCTGGACTGAAGGGTCTCCCCCACCCCCCATACACAAATTTTGTGCACTGAGCCTCTAGTATAAATATAAAAGCCTTTCAATTTCGTTCTAATAACAACTGATGTGGCATTTACTACGTCAGGCACTATTCTAAGCACTTTTCATATATTAAATAATCTAATTTTCCTAATTATGGTATTTATGGTTTTCATATTTTTATGTTGAAACTGAAGGACTTGCCAAAGTTTGCACAGCAACTTTTGTGGAGGAAAAAGGACTTGAACCCATTAGTCCAACCCCATGCCTGCCATGATAGCATCTGCTATAATGCCTCTCAGCTATTCATTCTCTTCCAGAATGTAATCCAAAAACAGACCACTTAAACATGGGCAAGGGCTACAACTTTTGAATTTTAAACTACAGAATAGCCCAAATTGATTACCTTTGGAAAGGGACACTTCAAACTTCCTCTCCCTCAAAAGAGGGAAAAAACTCATAATAGGCATATAAAAAATGTTTTCTGAAGAAACCCCATGTTACCAGCTGCTTTAAAACAATATTCATGAGTTGTGATGGAAGGAGAGTGTGACTACAGTTTATTGTTGCAGAATTGAGTGCGCACTGATAGAAACAGAACCACACGCCATCTCACTGATTGCACTGGAAAACTGAGATTGGGCAATGGGGGGTATCTTTAGCAACAGAGCGGGCACCTTGGGCATCATTTTATACTGGCCAATGACAATGTCACTATTACTAGACAGTGCTGCAATCAGTCAAAAAGATGATCAGCCAGATTTTCCTGCAAATCACATGTTGCTTATTTCCACTTCAGAATCTACCTGATCTTTTATTTAAAGATAGGGGAGAGCAGGAGTTAGGGGGAGATCAACCAAAGGACTTGTATGCATGCATATAAGCCTAACCAATGGACACAGAACAACAGCGGGGTGAGAGCATAAGTGTGAGGGGGGGGGGATTAGGAGGATAATAAGGGGGATAAGGACATATATGTAATATCTTAATCATTATCTTAAAAAATAAAATACATAACTATGAAAATCTCCCTACCTTTCCCATTTTCAATTATGCCCCTGATCTCACACACAGTTTTCCATTCATCATAGTGTTCCTCATGGCCTCTCTTCCCTCATGATCTCTCCCTTGTTGAATTCTGTGCCCATTATTAATGAGACACTTATTTCTAAAAGAAAGGACCTCAAAAGAAGCCCCATTGCAGAAACCGGTTTGGCTCAGTGGATAGAGCATCGGCCTGGGGACTGAAAGGTCCCAGGTTCAATTCCAGTCAAGGGAATGTACATTGGTTGCGGGCACATCCCCAGTAGGGGGCATGTAGGAGGCGGCTAATTGATGTTTCTCTCTCATCGATGTTTCTGGCTTTCTATCCCTTTCCCTTCCTCTCTGTGAAAAATCAATAAAATATATTAAAAAAAATAAGCCCCAGCTGCAAAACTAAAAATTAGTCCCATTATTAAACTCTGCTTTTTCTCTTTCTTGGAAAAAAAGTTTGATGTTGCAGACTTCTGGGAGGTTGGAAACAAAAGTACTACCTCTGTGGATGCAGTAGGAGATGAGATATGGAGTGAGCATTAGAGTAAAATTTGTGCTTTTTTGCTCAGGGCTGGTCCAAGGCCCTGTGGGTATATGTGGTAAGGACCAAAGGACTTACTGTCCCTGAACAGTCTCCCCTGATGTCTGCCACAACACTTAGAATCCTCAGTAGTTGCCTCCTTATTTGCTGAGAATCACTGCTAAAATGGAGAAGCGAACACTTATCACATTTTGGCATAAAATATTTGAACAGATTATTGAGAAGACACCATATAAACAAAGCCTTAAAGCAGTGGTTCTCAACCTTTCTAATGCCATGACCCTTTAATACAGTTCCTCATGTTATGGTGAACCCCTAATATAAAATTATTTTCATTGCTACTTAACTGAATCATAATGTAAATACTGTTATGAATCATAATGTAAATATCTGTGTTTTCCGATGGTCTTAAGTGACCCTGCTAATGGTTCTGAAGCTGTGGGTTGTGACCCACAGGTTGAGAACCGCTCCTTCCTTTGGGAGGTAACAGAGAAGCATCACCACATGCAGCCTGGTTGCCTCACCCCCAAATCTCCTCATCCAGGGCTGCCCCGGGGCTGCATCCCATGGAGAACTAGGCCTTCAGCGATTTCCTCTGAGGCTGCTGCAAGCCTTTACTTAAACGGACACATACAGAAATTCAGTACATACTGAAGTGCTTCTTTTTGGTTAATATCCTGCCTTGGGCGACTTCCCTAGTAGAGGATTCTGGTTGGACATGCACAACTCCAAATTCCACGTATTCTTTTATTTAGCATAGACATCAGATTCCTAGATCACCAGCAAAAGAAAGGGAACTCACATGGATAATGAAAAAATTCAGAACCAAACCCATTGTGAAACACTTTCTCCCATCCTAAATTAACCTGAAAAACCCAAGAAGCACTATCTTTGTATTTAACTACTGTTATTAATCTGGGTGTGTGCAGTTTAATGAAGTGGGTACTTTATTTGCAGAGTCAGATGTAAATCTCTCTCAGTCAGTTTTCTGCTATCACCTGTGGGCCACATTCTAAAATGAGATACCAAATCTCTAGAGACTACCTCTGGGTATACATGTTAAATAAATATTGATCTACTATTAAATCTCCCAATAAATAGAAGAACGAGGCACAGAGGAGGACAAATTAAAAGAAAATAAATGTTTGAATCTGTTTAGTTCACAGAAACATACCAAATCCCCATGGATAATTCAACAACAAAACTGAGCTGTCTTAAGCATACACATTGAAGGACTATATCAGAGACTCCAACAAAATGCACCGCAAGGACTTGCCTCCAAAGTCAGCCTCAGTGCTAATGGTAAGAGCTGCTAATCCTAACAGACTTCTGGAAGGGAGATTTGAAAAATATCCACCCACTACCATTCTGAGAGGACAAGAAGCGAAAACAGAAGCCATTTGCCTGAGTGACAAATGATAAAACTTAAGATGTTGCACGTAGAAGTGATAAGTTACTCTGAGCAATAGAGGAAAAAAAGTATCAAAATCTCTTTACTGAATAGCCATCGTGGTAACAGCCATCATGATAATAGCTATCCTTTACTGAGGGCTTTATGCATATGTGCCAGGTAGTGTTTTAAATGTTTTTCACGTATCCCATTTTCTGTCAGTATTCGGCTTCATGCATACTAATTGGAACATTAAGTACATTTCTAGGTTTTGCAGAAGTAATAATGCAAACATCTCCACTCTTGGGAGTTTTAGGCTAGGGATTAGGAGAACAAAGTTCTCACCAGTGTTTTCCTTAATAAGCTGTGCAAGTACATCACACAACATTTTCCTGGCCTTGGAAAGGAGAGCACCAATGCTTGACTTTTCTGAGCACAAGGGCTCCTGTACAATGCCAAGCAGTTTTATGACTCCTTTGTACTGCACCCTGATGGGAGATTTGTATGTTTCATAAAGACCAACAGAGAAAATGCAACATGATAAAAAGCTACTAAGAATAATGTTTTGAGACAAACTTATATATTAATCACAACAGTAAAACAGTACTGAATATTGGTATGTAACAGGACATTATCCTCAAATAATGCCTGATACAACTTGAAACACTTGCAGCAATTTGGAGGAGGCAAGCATCCTTGGTCCACCAGTTGGTAGCCAAGTGTATGGTCCTTTCAACTCTAATATTCTGTACATTCTAAATTAAAGGCACTATCTTCCTGTAATGGGCTGGATGAATCTAGACACAGTCATGCTAGATGGTTCTAATGAAGAATTTTCCATGTTTTCAGTGTAAGAGTGAGTGTCAGCAGCTAATGAATGGAATAATAACTGGGAGGGTAAGTTGAAAGAATGCCACTATGTGGCCAAGGGTCCCACCACCTTAGGGCCAAACTATCACAGTGCAGCCTCCTCTAGCTTCTGCCAAATAATTGTGGACTGTGACCAAGAAAACACACTTCCTAATCCTATCGGAATAATAATAATCATTATTAAGTGCCTAGTATGTGTCAGGAAACGATGCCAGGAGCTTTACCTATTATCCCAATCCCTATTTGAAGTGTAGAGTATCTCTATTATACAGAGAAACTCATACTCAGAGACTAAACAACTAACCAGAGAATACATAGCTAATAAGTGGCTGAGTATGGAACCTGTCTTGCTCCAAAGTCTTTTCAATATTCTATAATGATGAATATTTTTTTTGTGTTTGAGATATTATTCATATTTGCAATCCCTGAGTAGACAGATTACTGCCATTTTGTTCCTGAAACTTGATCTCTTTCCCATTTAAGTTTAATGAAACGGAGTCTCTGACTCAGTGCTGAGGTTATGCAATAACCACTGCAATATAAGAACATATTGAGAAGACTAAAATATGTATTACTTTTTCTATTCTAGTTTCTATTCTATTTTCCATTCTGTATAAAGACACATAACAATTCCCCCATAATCATTTGTGATGGTTTATACTTTCATGATGTGATAGACATACTCACACTGGGCCCTAAATTAAGATATAAAAGGCACATAAAGGAGCAGAGCAACTGTGTAGTCTGATGTACAAGGTGCCATAATGAGCCTCAGGATCATTTAAGTTTTTATAGTCTGCAAAATGTTCCGCTACTAATGAACAAATACACTCTAATTATGGTGGAATGTACCTAGATTTAGATACTAAATCTGCAGGTGGTTAACTCTTTGCAGGATTAATTTCTCTGTGCAAGGGATGCCACCAACTGCACTTTGTTGAGAGAGTCAGTCATGGACAATATTCCTCAAGCACTCTGCCCAGTTCTCCCAACCCGACACTCGCACTTTTGCCTCTGTTTGGCGGTGCCCAATTAACTCTTAGGCCATCCCTTCAGGCAGGTCGGAAGACAGCTTCATCTGGCATACTAACACAGAAAGTGTCTCAAGAACAGCCCTCTGGACAGAGGGGAAATATCTAATCATATTTACTGTGGCACCAGTATCCTGTTAATGGGAAACACTTTTCAGTATTTATAAGAATTCAAGAGAAGTCATGACTCTCATTTATCTCAACAGTTCTTTCCTTGCCTCCCATTTATGTTCTTTTAAAATGAAATTTTCATTATTCCTATTTCAGTTTCTAATGTTGTTTTTTTTTGGTTTATGAACTGATATCCCAAGTGACTTTGTAATAAATTTTCTTTCAGGGCTATGATTGCTTTCATTGTATGAAATTCAGAGGAGAGTCTAAGTTATGAATACAGGTCTATTTTATAATTAATTCATTTTTATCTTGAAACAAAGATCTGAAATTCAATTTCCTTTATGTCTCTATATTTTCTTTCCATAGTCAAGAGAGCTTGCCTTTATCTTTGTTCAATTTTAATGCTGTATTATATTTGATAATACAAAAATATCAGTAGTTTTAAGACTAGATTTCATACATGTAACTATTTTTCTCTTTTTGTAATTCTACAAGATAAGAGTTTTAAAAAATATTCACCAAATGACCTTCTATGATTAGTTGTTATTCATTCTGTGATTCTTTGATGTAATCCATATATAATCTGCATTTTGCATTCATGAAGGATTACTTGTCTGAGCAAATATTAACTTTGTAAATACATGTGTTCTTTTTGGTCTCTTAGTGAAATTTGCATTTACCAACTGGCAAACCACAGTTACATAAAACAAAAGCATCTGAAAGACTCAAAGAGGACAATACAATAATTTATGTAAGTGTAAAGCCTATCATGCTTCCACAGAATTCTGGTAAGTTACAGTGATTTCCAAGTTACCAGAGGGAACTGTGACAGCTGCTCAACAGCATTGTCAATGGTGGACAGCAATGGAGGCCAATCAAGGGGAGGATCTCAGTGTTTTGATGAAATTGCACATGTAATAACTACCTCTGTGGGAACTGAACTAGGACAGAGGGGTTTTACATTCCATAAAATGGTAAATTGTCATTTTAGTGCCATCAACTGAATTTTAGTTGATATTATGTAATAGTTGGCCTTTTAGATTATCTAAAGTATTTTAATCCCAACCTGAGGACATGTTCATTGATTTTAAGAAAGAGGGAAAGGAAAAAGAGAAGGGGGAGAGATGGAAAGAGAGAAACATTGATCTGTTACCTCCTGCTTATGTCCTGACCTGGACCTGGATCAAATGTAAAACCTAAGTACGGTATATGCTCTCTGGGAATTGAACCTCTGTTCTTTTGGTGTATGGGAAGACGCTCCAACCAACTGAGCAAAACTGGCCAGCACTATCCAAAGTACTTTTAAGGCAAAGAAATTAGAAATTACAATTGCAAACAGAGTTTCCATATTAAGATCTTATTTTGGCATCAATGGTAATTAATCTGACATTAAATTCATGCCACAGATCAATATACCTTTCATCCTGAGGCCCAACACATTTAATAACAATGATGCGAGAAGAGATGAAGTCATATCTGATTATTTGATCCAGGAACTGATTAAGGAGGCAATACTACATGTCTATTACACAGATGGGTTTTTATGTTCTAAGAACACGCCCTTCTATGGTTCTTGATTGACATACATAAAAACCCTATTTTACACCAAAAATACACACTTATTTTGTACTTTTTTGAAAGTACTACCATTAATTGTATAATTATAGATTCTAGTTACTATAAGTATACAAAATAGAGTATCTATATGTGAATATGTAGATACATATCCACCAATCAGTCCACCATTGGTTCAACTCTCCTCTACTGAGGCCTAACTAGGTACCAGCCCTCTGCAAAGTGCTGCAAAGAAAGACAGCCTCATTCCCACCCTCAAGAGATAGCTATGTGAGCACATAAACAGCAATACTGGAAATTACAAGTTTGAAGATTAGGAGTAGGCTCTCAGAGACAGGTGTGGTTCGAAACATATGGCCACAATATTTTGTACTTCTCCACCCCCTGCTCCTGGCCTAATGGTGAGGCTGTCAAACAGGATGTGGCAGAAGTAATCATGCGAAGCTCTATGGCATTGGCCTCAAGAACTTGAAGCTTCCACTTTTGCTTTCCTGGAGCACTCCTGATATAAAGAGCAGAAAAATAAATCTGAGACACCTGGCAAATGGAAGCTAGTTAATTTGGAGGTAAACTTCCCTGAGGTACCTGGGGGGGAATTTTGGTATCAGATTAAAACAAATCACAGTAAGTGATCTGGATAATGTGAACCCTGAGTTATCAATAAAGGTTAACCATTGTGAGTTATACTTAGTGTCAGAAAATAGGAAAATATGATAGACAGTTTACAATTATTTCTGTAAAAAGATTTAAAATTGAAAGGGAGAAGACCAACAGATAAATAGGTTTGATGCCTTAAAAATATGTATGTAGCACTTACTCATTGCCAGCTGCTGTTCTAGGCAAAGCAGTGATAAAACAGACAAGAATTCATGTCCTCATGGTACTTCTATTCTTTTGGTACATGCTAGTTAATTGATGCATTGTCGAGTGTGGCATTTCTAAAAGAATCACTTAAGAACAGACTCATGAAATATAAATAGAATCCATCAAAGAAGAAGAAAATAGTGAAACAGTTTTGCCTAAATAATCATTGATTCATTCTGTTAAAATGGAGACAAAAGCCTAGATGGCTTCAACATGCTACCTAGAAGGGAGGAGGTAGAGGAAGGAGGGAAAAATAAAACATGCTACAACCATCATCCTGCTCATAGTAGAAGAGAATAGGCTTAGATTGTAAAAAGAACGGAAATGAGAAGCATATGGTGACAAACAAAAAGCAGGGATGGCAATATGTCCTCAGAAAATAGAATTTAGGGAAAAAGCATCAATTAGATAAAAAGAACTAGTCTATATTTCTAAAAAGTAGAACTCAGCAAAAAGATACATATTAGTGATACTAAATGGTCAATGCAGCAAGCAGTGAAAACAGAGAATTGAGTCATATTCTGAGTTAAGGGCAAGCAGCACAATTTAACACAGACATAACCAATTCAGAAGGGGGCAATATTTAAAATGTGTAATAGACCTATGTCAGCAATATCATCAGAGATGGAGTTAGATGGCATCAGAAACAAATATCACACAGGGACCAGAGGACCTGCTTTCTAAACAAACAGCAAGGTAACGAACACTAATCAAGGAAAATGGTATGTTAATACCACCATCACTAACGGAAGGGTTTATTCAAATTTGATCTATGTGGAAACAGTAATTATGGAATCCCACACAATACCAGTGTGTGGTCTGATTATTAAATAGGCAATGATGTCATTTTGTGTAGAAGTTGTGCTTGGCTTATATGAAACAAGGCTGATTGGAGTTTTGAAAACACATTTTTGGGAGCAAATGTGTCTTTGAAAAACAATGGGCAAGTCTTCTACTGGGCTTTCTAGATATAATCTCAGGATCAATTATTTTTAAATCTAACTAGTTTAAATTTTCTGGGTGACTGATTCTATTACTACAACAAGAGACTGAATAACCAGAATGTAAATAAAAAATTGGTTTTATTTCCTGAATGTTTCTATAATCCACTATATTAGTATATAATGAATGACATGTAAATTTCATCATATCGCCATGTGCTAAACAATGAAGTTGTATAAAAATGTATCAGGTACTCCAACTATTCAATAAAGATTTTCTTCATAGGCTGGATCATATTTACATCACACTGTCAAAGAATATACTAGGCAGTAATGTTAAAATGTATGTTCAATATTTTCTTTAAAATTGAATAGTTTGTACAAAAAGTAATTATATCTTTTTTTTCTGATAGTAATAAAATAACAGATGCTTGTTTTCATACCATTATCCAAATTTTTTTTCCTCTAAAAAATCACCTCATCAACGTCCTTTCGAACAATAATAACAAAGAATCCCACACATGCTGAATTAATTTACAGGAACACGAATCATGAAAAAGAAAAATCTTCCTTTTCCAGAGGATATATGGCAGACTAAAACTCAAAGAAGGACCACCATTTCCTAAAAACTCAAAAGCAGCTATTCGGTTTAGCAACATGCAATAAGTGGATAATTAAATATTTTAGTTGATAATATGATTATGAGTAAGAAATGTAAGACAATGATGAACAGAATGGGTCTAAATTATACAGAAGAGAAATAATTTAGGGTTTTAATTCGTAGAGAAATGACAGAGCCTCTTTTTCTGGGACGGTTAACACATTTCCTTGACTTCTACTATGTAGCAAGCACAGTGTAGTGTTAGAAAAGACTAGGTTTCTGTCCTTAAGGACTTGACACTGTGGTAGTAAACATGATCTTGTAGGAATTATAATAGAAGCCTACTGTGAACATGATGGGTACAAAAGAGGAAGTAGGCAGGAAAAAGATGATAAGAAATGCTGCATACTTGAGTAGAACCTTGCTAAATGATTAAATATTTGCTAACATAATTATCCAGACATGGAAACTATGTTAGACATGACCTAGGAGGGAAAAAAAAATCAAACTTATCCTTACTAAAGGATAGTCTAACTTTTCCAGTGCTAGCAAATTAATATAATGAAATTTTCTGAACTTTCACACCAAGTAAAGAATTAAAGGTTACTATGAAATATCTTCACATGGAATTTCAAAACTTAGGAATCACATCCTATATGATAATAGGATAATATGCAAATTGACCCTAACGGTGGAATGACTGGTCACTATGATGTGTACTGACCACCAGGGGGCAGATGCTCAATGCAGGAGCTGCCCCCTGGTGGTCAGTGCACTCCCACAGGGGGAGCTCTACTCAGCCATAAGCTGGGCTGATGGCTGTGAGTGCAGCAGCAGTGGGAGGAGCCTCTTCCGCCTCTGCAGCATTGCAAGGGATGTCCATCAGTCAGACATCCCCTGAGGGCTCCCGGCTGCCAGAGGAATATCTGACTTCTAGCTTAGGCCCAATCTCCCGGGGAGTGGGCCTAAGCAATGAGTTGGACATCCCCCAAAAGGGTCCAGGACTGTGAGAGGGTGCAGGCCGGGCTAAGGGACACCCCGACCGCCAAATGCATACATTTTTGTGCACCGGACCTTTAGTAATCAAATAATTTAACTTAAACTAAGCAAATAAATGCATTAAATAATGCCTCTCTTTACCAGCACCCCTTCCTAACCAGTATTTATTAGAAGGAGAAAGTTGTGGAGGTGAGTGTGTGGCTCTAAATGGCTTTTTCTAACACAGACAACAGCATGGTGATTACCAGAGAGTAAGAAGGGTGGGAGGAGGTAGAAGAGGATAAAGGGGGAATATATGGTGATGGAAGGAGACTTGACTTGGGATGGTGAACACACAATGCAATATACAGATGATGTATTATAAAATTATACACCAGAAACCTATAATATTCTATTAACTAATGTCACCTCAATAGATTTTATAAATTAAGCAAAATGACTTTTTCTAATTCTGAACAACTAATCGGCTATAGGGCACTTATAAAAGTGAAACTGAAATTCAACAGTCTTTGTATCGATCAAAAGACATTTCCTTGGCTTCTATTGTATTACTTTATTTTAAAAATATTATCCCATAAGAAAGGTGTTGCTTGAACTCATACCTAAAATCCTTTATTTTCCTTTTAGGGCTTATAATGTCAAATTCTTACAAAAGAAACATAATGTATATAACAATGCTATATGGTATACACCGAGTGGCCAGATTATTATGATTTCTGAATGCATAGTAATCTGGCCACTCAGTGTGTGTGTGTGTGTGTGTGTGTGTGTTAGAGGCCTAGTATATGAATTCGTGCATGGGTGGGGTCCGGCCAGCCTGGCCAGAAGTAGGGGACATGGCCAGCCTGCCTGCTGGTCGAACTCCTGGTCAAGGGGACAATTTGCATATTAGCCTTTTATTATATAGGATATACAATGAGTGGTCAGATTATTATGTATTCAGAGATCATAATAATCTGGCCACTCAGTGTATATATATATATTTTTTTCTTTTTTTTCTCTTTTTATTGTATCTAAACTTATTGCAGTAATTATTACTTAATATATGTAAATCTAACCATTATACTGTATATCTTAAATTTATACAGTGATGTACATTAATTGTATTTCAATAAAACTGAGGCGGGGCCAAAACCGGTTTGGCTCAGTAGATAGAGCATCGACCTGGGGACTGAAAGATCCCAGGTTCGATTCCGGTCAAGGGCAAGTATCTGATTGCAGGCACATCTCTAGTAGGGGTGTGCAGGAGGCGGCTTATTGATGTCTCTCTCTCTCATCGATGTTTCTGGCTCTCTATCTCTCTCTTCCTCTCTGTAAAAAATCAATAAAATACATATAAAAAAAAAACTGAGGCTGGGGAGGGGGAAGGACAAGAACTAGAACTGTTAAGACAAATAGAGACTGAGTTATACTATTAAATTTTATGTAACAGTATTTATATATTTTCTATTTCATTTTTAAAAAGATACTAATAGTATAAAAATGACTTAAGAGCAAGGGAGTCCTGAAAAATAAGTATTTTTTAGACAAGTAAAATAACTTAGTAAATTATTTCAATATTACCATGGCCTTAAAATTACAAAGAATGTTAAAATATTAAATTATAAAAGCATTCTATTGAAGTTATAGAAAAGGATAATTAAACAAACAATGAACCTTTTCGAAATAATAAAACTGGAAGCAGAATATATTCACCAATCTCAGTGTTACACTTTGCATTAAGCAAGTGGTCCTATTTTACTACTTTTAGTCTTACACATCTACTTTTTTGTGTGATCTTTGCACTTGGTGTTTATGTATGACAAATCCCCAAAAGCCTGTAGTGAACTGTGAAGAGACAGAATTTGGAAAAGGTTATAATGTTCACAGTGGGAAAAAATAACACATCAAGGTGTGGTTCCCCCCAAACTCCCATATGCCTCACCCATCAATCTATCAGATTCCCAAGAGGAAGTTCAGAGCCACAGGTCTATTTTTAGCTTACAGTGAAAATCTAGACAGTGCGTTTAGAGAGTCACATAATCGCTGGGGACACAGATTTGTCTCTCCCTTTATCTCTGACCTAGAGAACTGATATTCTGTTCACAAAAAGAGAGCCAGAAAAGCAGATCTGATGCTGTTCAGGGGCTGCCAAATTATGTCTACTTTTCATTTTAAAGTCAGATGAAGTAAAATTAAGGGCAATATAAATGAAAACAAAATATGGAGATGTGAAGAAGGAGGTGGCTAGAACCAGGATTTTGATGGATTAATTTCATACAGAGAACCAAAATTTAATAGCTCTAGGTAATGAAAACATGAAGTAGAGAGGAAATTTTACAAGATAGGCTAGTATTTTGCATAGCAAGTTATGCCTAGAAGCTTCCAGAATAAGATTTTTATGCTCATGAAACATTTACAAAGAATATATATAATTATGTATGAACTAGAGGCCTCATGCACGAAATTTGGGAACCAGGGGCGAGGGGGCTGTTCCTCAGCCCAGCTGGCACCCTCTCCAATCTGGGACTTCTTGAGGAATGTCCAACCACCAGGTGGGACTGGACCTAAACAGGCAATCAGACATTGCTCTCACAACCCAGGACTGCTGGCTCCCAACTGCTCACCTGCCTTTGCCTGATTGCCCCTAACTGCTTCTGTCTGCCAGCCTGATCATGCCCTAACCACTCCCCTGCCAGCCTGATTGATGTCTAACTGTTCCCGGGCTGGCCTGGTCACCCCTAACTGCCCACAACTGCCCTCCCCTGCATGCCATTTTGTGGTGGCCATATTATGTCCACATGGGGGCAGCCATCTTTGACCACATAGGGGCGACCATCTTGTGTCTTGGAATAATGCTCAATTTGCATATTATTTTTTTATTAGATAGGATATTCCTTCAAGGGAAGTTATTAAGATACCAAGACCAAAAGGAGATGAGAGAAAACTGACTAAACCAATTCTACATTTAGCAGACCACAGGGCTTCCTACTGATGCCTTGTGAATATTTCTTTATCCCTGTCATTGGATTCATCACTGTTTCTTTCCATGTGGTCTGAAGACAAAATAATCAGTATTACCACGTCTGACATCTGACTGAATCCTTAAGAGATACCTGTATAGATCCAAAGGCTAACTTTTAAATGTAGCAGGAGAAATCTATACAGGATGCCTCATTTCCAGTGTATTACATCTGAAAATAGTAAGCATGAATGGCATTCCAATTTATCACAAAATATTTATTTGATTTGAGATAGAAAGGTGTCTTGGGTTCATTTTCTTTCCACCCAGCAGATGCTCTTACAAGATTCAAGTTAGGACAATATATATATATATATATATATATATATATATATATATATGCAGTCCTTTTCTCACTTTAATAACTATCACTAAGAAAATAGAATTTCAATAGGCAGGTAAATTAAAAATAGTCAGTGTCCTGTTATCAGCATAGATGATCTGCTTTGTAGACACAGATTACTGCAGTCTCATTCTGCTTTTGTGTGGAGCCAGCCTGAGAAGCTTGGGAGGCTGGGCTGGAACTATTCAGACTGTAGTCTGTGAGTCTGCATTCATAATTTGACTTTCAAATGTCACTGAAATATGTCTCCAAGTGAAAGTGCTTTCTTTTGGCACCTGTCTCAGCTATAATCCCTGAATCTCATTTTGGGAAACAGGATTCTTTTGACACTATAGGCTCCCTCTATCATTACTGTGCCTTACTTACATTATATACTTTTTGACAATTTTTGTTCTATTGTCTTGTAACTTTTATTTTTTATATTTTTGTTGACTCCATATATTGACTCCCCAATAAGATCTTAAACTCTTTAAAGAACCATTTTACTTTGAATCCCCATAAGCATTCACTCATTTCACAAATAGAGTGATCTCTATTCAAAGCATCAGTTGGTGACTGTAGGAGCAGAAGCATATAATTAAATTTTAAGGCAGAATGTGGCATAGTGTCCTAACAACAAAAATATGAAATGGTAGCAGAGAGAAGGTAGAAGCTAAATCTGACTGGTGGATGGCAGAATAATCTATGAAGGAAAAAAGTTGAGCCCCTTGAAGCAAGAGTAGGGGTTTTAAAAATTAAAAATAACATCTATTATTGTGTTTCTGACTGTGAAAGTAATACATTTTTTACTGTTAGGAAAAACTTGAAAATACCCAAAAGACTAAAAAGAGGGTTGGGTGGAGGCAACCATTATGTAACCAGACAGAGATAACTGTTCATTCCATATTGAATATGTACAAAGTAGTTTGCTTTGCATGCTCATTTTAAAAAAAAGTTACTAAACTAAACATACTGATTGTATCCTGTTTGTTTAACTTATTAATGTATTATTCATGTTTTCATAATAATTATTTATCCCACTAAATTATTTTTAAGACCTTTGATTGCATTTATATATCAATATTTATTTCAGATATTTTAGCTTTTAAGGCTGGATAGAATTTTAACATAATATGACAGTGACTAGAGGGAGAAGGAAAGAGGATCATTCTAAGTAGAGGACACACCCTGAACAAAGAAAGGTGTGTGGACAAGAAAGTGCACCGGTTCAGGAAGCAGGGAGTACTTTGGTTTTTGATGATGATCAGTGGCCCCTGAAGGCTGAGACTCTGAATGTTGTCAGAGGCAATGTTGAGCTACTAAAGGTTTCTCAAGAGAGAGATTCTAAACAGAGTTGAGATTTGGGATTGTCGAAGCAAAAATAGATGGGGGATTGAAGGAGAGAGAGGCCATAATTCTAGGAAACTGGTTTTCTTAAGTGAAACATTCTCCATGTCCTCGTTTTACCCAGTTCATTTGTTTCACAGACACCCCAGCTTTACATAAAATACAGATTTTTTTTTTAAACATTCTTTTTCTTCTAACTTGGATATTCCCTACCTTCTTCATCTGGCTATATCCTATTTATTCTTTAAAATCTATCTGAAGCATCAGGCCTTGTAGTCTTTTCTGATTATATTAACACTAAAGGCCCGGTGCACAAAATTAATGCAGGGGGAGGGGGTGGTGTGTGTGTGTGCCCCTCATCCCAGCCTGTACTCTCTCCAATCTGGGACCCTTGAGGGATGTCTGATTGCCCATTTGACATACTTCTCACAATCCGGTCACCCCCAACTGCCCTCCACTGCAGGCCTGGCAGTTGGACATACTTCTCACAATCTGGGCCTGCTGACTCCCAACCACTCACCCTCCTACCTGTCTGATTCCCCCTACCCACTCCCCTGTCAGCCTAACTGCTCACCTGCTGGCCTGATCACCCCCAATTATCCTCCCCTGCTGGCCTGGTAAATCTTAACTGTCCTCCCTGGCAGGCCTGGTCGCACCCAAATGCCCTCCGCTGCAGGCCTGGTCACTCCTAACTGTCCTCCTCTGCAGGCCTGATCACCACCAACTGCTCTCCCCTGCAGGCCTGGTCTCCCTCAACTGCCCACCCCTCAGGCCTGGTCAACCAAAACTGCCCTCCCCTGCAGGCCTGGGTCCCTCCCCCACAACTTTCCTCCCTTGCTGGCCTGATTGCTCACAACTGCCCTTCCCTGCCAGCCATATGTGGCAGCCCTCTTATGTCCACATGGAGGCGGCCACCTTTGACCACATGGTGACGGCCATCTTGTGTGTTAGAGTAATGGTCAATTTGCATATTATATCTTTATTATGTAGGATTGCACAAGGCTGCATGCATCTCGCTGAATGGCCATCACAGACATACTTAATCCGACTCTTGTCTTAAATGCAGAACCTCTTATGCGAGTTTGGCACCTTAATGCCCAGGTATATGTCATACGGTGGTTCTCAATATATGTTTGCTGAATAAATACCTGAGAGTTCCTAAGTTCCTAAGACCCAACTTTCAAATGTTACCTGAATTGGGAAGCTAAATTTACACCAGAGACGTTCTGGATAGGGAAACTGAAATCTACAATTTTGGAAATAATGAGATTCCATGAAAAGGGGGAATCACTCAGGGAAATAAGTCAATTATTTTTGGAAGCTTATTCTCACAATAGGAAATCTATCAACGTTAACAGCACTGAAGCGCAGAGGCAGGCTCATTAGGGAACTGCTTGAAATGCTCAATATCAGGAAAAAAAGATAAGAACTTGTTGCCAGTGATCAAATAAAACCACCAGCAATGCACACTCCAGCACAAAAACCTTACGAGAAGATAAATGGTTTAAAAAAATTACAGTCCAGACATGACAGATCAAGGGAAATAGAATTTAGAATAGTGAAAATTTTACAGCCTTCCCGTATTGCTGATCACAGCATTAACTTGCATTTTAAAGTGTTTTCATAGAAATAGTCACTATAAAAATCTATGTAGCACTGAACTGCTGGCAGATTTTAAAACACTAGTGTCTTTCAGAACATAATAAAGACATGATTCAATCTAATTCTATATATATTTTCTATTTCGATTCATTGAAAAACAATTAGTCCACCAGCTTGTCAGTCTTGTGGAGATAACTGAGCGATTGCCCCCAGTTTCACCACAATGTAACCAGTGTGAAATTCACATAGCTTAGCAGTTTTTCAAAAAAGCACTATGATAGTTTCTGGTTAAAACAGCCTGTGAGAAGCACACGGCTGGGTCTCAGTTTAGTCTAGTTTACGATTAGCAAGTTTGTTTCTCCCTCTTCTCCCTCTTTCCATCAGCATCTGAACAAAGAAACCTGGTCCTTGACCCCACACCCCCTATCACCCCATTTTTCTTCTCTGACCCTACTATATCACCCCCTTTCTGCACCCACCAGAATTTGTTTCTACCTGTCACTTTATGGCTATTTTACCTGTCCCTGGGGCTATTTTTCATGGCCTCTCAACGGCACTTGACACAACTGACTGCTGCCTTTGAAACTCTTGCTTTAGTTTTAAGACAGCAGATCACCTACGACTATACCCTCTTGATCTCTTTTGCCCATGAAATCCGTAAACACTGAGGTTCCCAAAGGTTTGGTGCTAAGGTGCTTTTCTTCTCATAATGTGAGGCTCCCTTGGGGTGATCTCTTTCCTCTTTTGGCTCTGCCATCCATAGACTCATGGCTTCTCTAGGTCCCTCCTTTGTTCCAGAGCTTACCTCAGTGCCTCTGGGCATCGCCACATTACTCTTCTCCAGCAATCTAAAATGTATCATGACCCCGACAAGTAATTCACCTCTGTTCCCTCACTGAGTGGACCATCACCCACTCGCTCCTCAAGTCATACTTGTGGGGTCCTGTATGATGGTCCATTGTTTCTATCCTTGCATTCTATTAATGATAAATCTTATCAACTTAAGTTCTTTAAATTCATCAACTACTGTCTTCTCCCACTCAACCCCTAGTTCTCTCAGTGCAGTCCACCATCACCTCTCACATCCTGGCTTGTGCCTGAATCTGCTTCCTCCCACCTGTTCCCCACACTGCAGAGTGTTATATTCTATAACACAAATTGGATCATTGCACAGCCTTATGCAATGAATCCAAACTGCCCACAAGAAAAAGTTTAAGTTCCTTAAAATAGCCTATAAGGATTTTCATGATTTGGTTCTAGTTTATTTTTCCATTCTTATTTTTTGAAAATATCCTCCTATTTCTCACTCATTACAAATCCCTGTAACCACATTATCTATTAGAACTCTGTTTCTCATCTGGTCCACAATGACATCATGTGAAGTTTTGTCAAACACCTTACTGAAATCAAGACATAACCAGTGTCCCTTATCTACCCAGCATAGAGGGACTCAAAAAATAAACAGAAAAAAAACAGTGCTCTTGGTGGGTTTGTGTGGTTCTTACTCACCATCATTTTCTTGTCTATTTAAGAACCTATTTTAAAATTTTGTAAGAGGTACCATGATGCTCACTGGTATAAAGGTTTCAGAATCAATGTCTTATTCTTGTGAACAATCAAGACAGTATTTGCAGATGCTAGTGTTTTAGCTTCTTTTGTATTCTCCACGAGTCTTTAGATCAACAGTTTAGTGAACTTACTAGCAGGTTCACTGTATCCTGGGCTACCATTCACCTTAGCCAGAAAACTCATTCCAAGTAGTTCCACTCTCCGCAGCACCCATTAACTGCAAGGTCCTCTCAGCAACGTCTCTTCTTTTCTTCCATTCTCTCCTTTTTACTGCCTTGTCACTTGCTAAAATGATCACTTTTTCCAAGTACTGTCTCTATTCTGCCTAGTGTGAACATTACTCTCCACCAAAAAAAATCCATCTCCTTTTTTATTTTAATTAATCTTCATATGTTTCAATAGAGTCAGCTCATTTTAATATTTAACCTGTTGGTGCTAATTTTACAGAGATGCTCACCAAAGAGTATCCCAGGAAGTACAGTATCAGTTACTTAAGATAGATTTATATCTGCTTTTCTTCCCGAGCACATGGAAGACTGCACTTCGTAGCCTCTTTAAGTTAGCTGGGCTGTATGAGAAGGAATGTGATGTGTGTGTCCTTTTTGACCTACAGAAGTAAAAATATTGCCATGGCAACTGTAGAGCAGGAATTGAGGTCATAGAGACATAAGATGAAAACACCTTGGATCTCTGTGTCACTGCTTAGAGTTGCTCTGCAGCCTTATAAGACCTTTACCAGATTTTCCTTTAGCAGGGAATACTGTTTTGTGGAGTAAGACACTGAGATATAGCATTTATTTATTGTTGCAGCATAGTTTAACCTTTCCTAGCTAACATAGGATCTTTCATCATTATTTCAAAATTTCAGTTTTAAAGGGCTCCTATTCTAATTGAGTCATTCCGCTTGTTCCCCCTTTTAGGATTTAAGATGCTATAGTAGGTTGAGTTATTTAGCCATCTCCTATCCCCAAAGAAGTCTATCTCCTTCCTAATCCTTGCAATCTATGTTACATGGCAAGAGAGATTCGAGATTTTGAGATGGGGAGGTTATCTTGGATTATCTGGGCAGGCGCAAGATAATCACAAGCATCATTATAAGCAGGAGGCAGCAGGCTCAGTCAGAAAAAGGAAATGTGTGAATGAAAGTTGAAGTTGGATTAAGGCAGTCTGAAGATGGAGAAAGGGGCTCTGAGCCAAGAAACTTGATTTCTGCCTCGTGAGACCCATTTTGGTCTTCCAACCTCCCAAAACTGTAAGAAAGTAAATTTGTGTTGTGTTAAACCACTAACTTTGTGGTAATTTGTCACTGCAACAACAGGAAAGTAGTACAGATGTCAAATAGTACTTTACCTTTCTCTGAACATTTTGAAAATGACTTTTCTAAAGTCTAAAGTTCACATATCTAAAAACTATGTCTTAAACAATATTCCTCTATCCTTTCATTCTTTCTTTATCTACGTGCTAGTGGTTAAGGGCTATTGGAAAAGAGTTTCTTCTCACTGTATTCTTTTTTTTTTTAGAGCCTCACCAGATGATATGTTTTTATTGACTTTTAGAGAGAGGAATGAAGGGAGAGGGAGGGAGAGAGAAATATCCATCGGTTGCCTCCCCTATGCACCCCAACTGGGGATCAAATCTACAACCTCAGTATGTGCCATGACTGTCAATCAAACCCACAACCTTCTGGTATATGGGATGATGCTACAATCAACTGAGACACATGGCCAGGCCTTCTCACTATATTCTTAAACCTACCCATTTTACCTTTTCCATCTTATGGGCATGGGTTTTGTTTCTTTACTTGCTCTAAAAAGGTTTCTGGTCTACTTCCATTTCTGAATTATTTAATCTGCCCCAATAAACTGGACCACAGAAATCAATTCATCAAGCCACTTAGCTTCTCCACAGTAAAGATCGCCTGGCATTTAATATTCTCCAGCAGGAAAATACAAATGACACAGTCTCTGAAGGTGTTTCCCATTCCTTCAGTTTTCATACTTCCAGTAAAGGTTCTGTTGAGAAGTATAATGACAAAACATCTGTTATACCCGTTTTCTGGTTCCAAGTGGGGGACACCTCAGCACTAAATTCTTACACAGGTGAGCCTACCCTTCCAGCAGTATGTGATTTTTGTACTTTCCCCAAACAAAAGAATCAGTATTAACTGTATTTTTGCTAATTTCTGCAAAATGGAGACACTAAATGAATATATGGCAGTGTAATATCTGTTTAGGTCAGCAAGAAAGATCTCTAAGAATAGGATCCTTCACAGTTCCCTTGCCACGAGGTTCTTTCTGCTGCTTCCAGGCCAACTGTCCACATTGTGGAGCCAATACTTTAAGCTTTGAGATGAGAAAACAGAGGCCCTGATAGTTGAAACAACTTTCCTAAGGTCAGAGTCAGAATATTTCCAATGGTTGAAAACAAGGACCCTGGAATCTGGGTTTGAATTTAGACTCAGCCTCTTGCTCCTACCTTTACATGTATCTGTGGTGTTCATTGTCTTGCCTGTGAAACTGGAAAACAGTATTCCCTTTGTCACAGTGAGGACTGAGTGAGAAGAATTTAACCAGGTCCCGACACATGGGAAGCAGTATGGACCTGTTCACAGCCCTTGAATGATACAGTGAGTGAATGACAGCTAGTATTATGGGAGTCTGGTGCTCCTGTCCACTGCCCTCTCTCTGGATCCTTAAAGCTAGATAAGATATATTTGACTTGGTAGCATGCTAAAAATGCGACTGTAAGTCAACTGAAAAACTTTTACAATGTTTTCCTTGTTTTTGTAAAACAATACACACTTTTGATAAAGAGTTCAAGCAATAATAATAAATAAAACTACAAAGAAAAAAAATATTGCCTCGAAATCTGCTCAAGGATCGAATCCAAGATGGCGGCATAGGTGAATACCTACACTGCTGCGTCGCACAACAATTTCAAAACTACAACTAAAAGACAGAACGGACATCATCCAGAACCACAGGATAGCTGGCTGAGTGGAAGTTCTACAACTAGAAGGAAAGAGAGGGGCTCACAGAGACCCAGAGGAGCTGCAAAAAGCTGAGGTACGGAGACGCGCGCGCTGAGAGAGTGGGTGCCGGAGTACCTGGCTGGCTTTCTCTGGCGGGAGGGAAACGGAGACTCCCAACGGCATTGAACCCCTTATTTTACGACACTAAACCCCAGATCCAGCTGAAACTCATACGGGGGGAGTTTGGACTGTGAAAAGGGAGAAGTGCATGGAAATTTAGGGGAGCCGCAAAAGATCAAAGGCCTGGTGGCGGCACGCATGGCGCTGCGCGGAGGACAGACTGCTGATTGTGCCTCTGGCTTTCGCGAGTGGGCGGGAGACAGACCCTCCGAACTGTGCCACTTCTGAGTCCACTGAGCCCCTGTTTCGGGTGAAACCCTGGGGACCTAGACTCCTGTGGTCCTGGCGTGCAGGGGAGCTGGAAAGGCAGCGGTTAGAGGCACTGCGGGCGCGTGCACAAGGACCCTCCAGCCATTACCCAGTCATGTGAGACTCAGGGGCCGTAGAGGGCGGGGCTGACTGGAAGGCAAGGCGGTCCCTTAAGCCCTGAGACTCCACCCATCCCAAGCTCAACAGAGGCTTCTGCGGCTTTGCACATCTGGCATTATAAGGCTGAATCCAACACAGAAGTTTCCCCGACATAGTGAAAATGCCAAGACAAGGGAAGGGATCACAAACAAAAGAAATGGAGGAAAAAAAACAACTGGATAGAGAGTTCAAAACCACGCTTATAAGGTTTTTCAAGAATATGCTAGAAAAGATGGATAAATTTATCAAGACCCAAGAGGAGATGAAAAAGGACCAACTAGAAATTAAACATACACTGACTGAAATAAAAAATATTATACAGAGTCCTAACAGCAGACTAGAGAAAGGCAAGAATCAAGTCAAAAATTTGAAATATAAAGAAGCAGAAAACACTCAACTGGAAAAGCAAGAAGAGAAAAGAATCCAAAAATGTGAAGATAATGTAAGGAGACTCTGGGACAGCTTCAAACGTACCAACATCAGAATTGTGGGAGTGCCAGAAGAGAGAGAGCAAGATACTGAAAACCTATTTAAAGAAACAATGACTGAAAACTTCCCACATCTGGTGAAAGAACTAGACTTACAAGTCGAGGAAGCACACAGAACCCCATACAAAAGGAATCCAAAGAGGACCACACCAAGACACATCATAATTAAAATACCAAGAGCAAAGGACAAAGAGAGAATATTAAAAGCAGCAAGAGAAAAACAGTTCATTACCTACAAGGGAGCACCCATACGACTGTCAGCTGATTTCTCAATAGAAACGATGCAGGCCAGACGGGAGTGGCAAGAAATATTCAACGTGATGAATAGCAAGAACCTACAACCAAGAATAATCTATCCAGCAAAGCTATCATTTAGAATTGAAGGGCAGATAAAGAGCTTCACAGATAAGAAAAAGCTAAAGGAGTTCATCATCTCCAAACCAGTATTATATGAAATGATGAAAGGTACTCTTTAAGAAGAGGAAGAAGAAAAAGATTAAAGTCAAAAAATTATGAACAACAAATACGTATCTATCAACAAGTGAATCTAAAAATTAAGTGAATTAAAAATTTGATCAACAGAATAAACTGGTGAATATACTAGAATCAGGAGAATTGAAAGGGAGTGGACTGATAATTCTCAGGGGGAAAGGGGTGAGGGGTGTACAGGGAGAGACTGGACAAAAATCATACACCTATGGATGAGGTCAATGGGAGGGAGGGAAGGATGGGAGCTGGGTGGAGGGGTGCTATGGAGGGGAAAAAAAAACAAATGTAATAATCTGAATAATAAAGATTTAATTAAAATTAAAAAAAAAAAAGAAATCTGCTCAAGTCACATGGTGAGAAGTAGAGCCCAGCTTGAAGCCCAAGCTGTCTGGCTCCAAGCCCTTCTGCACACAGGGGAAGAGGCGGGATTTTTCTGATAATCTGTATAAAGGTCCTGCTTCATATAAAAAAAAAATATTGCCTCAAATCCTTTCACTTGGACTAGCTCCCTATGTATATGTAGGGGTGGGCAAAAGTAGATTTACAGGTGTGAGTATGCAAAACAGTTTATTCTTGTATTTTTTAATTATTATTGTATGATTTATTTGTATTACAACTGAAAACATACACCCAGAAAGTATAGCTGAATCAATGAATAAGTAACTTGGTTCATCATATTATAATGTTGCTTTTCAATGAAAAGGCAAATGGATGTCTGAATTGATTTTTTTTAAAAATACAAATTTTGGGTGAACAGTTCACTCAGGAAATAGTACTAACAAAGTAAAATGGATTTTTATTTACTTCATTATATCATAAAACGGCTTCATGTTCAACTTCATTTTGACTCTCTGACTAGTTAACCAATTCTCCTAATTCTATAGAATATATCACTTGAGTTTGGTTTATACAGTTAAAGCTGTGTATGGTACCTTCTTCCTATATTTTTGTTACTCTTTTTAATAATCTATTATTTGTTAAGATGTTTTTAAAAGATAACATAAATAGTCTTAAAGTTTAATACTACAACATGAAATCTCCATTTTAATGGTTTAAATTACAGTGCAAATTTTATTAAAGTGGTGATAAGGCAGATAGTAAAGTTACAGGTTTCATACTTCCTTCCTTGGATATTTCTACAAGTCCATTCTAAGGTTTTGCTTTTCTATATATAATAACTAAATAGAAAATGTAGTCATGAGTACAATATAGGCATACATATAAAAATAACTTTATGTTAAAATTACCCTGTAAGTGTTTGGAATTCAATATGCATCTAAATTATTACTTGCTTAATATTTTATACACACAAAAATCAGAGATGTATTGACCTTCCTCAGACAGCAATCATAATTTAATCCTTGTTCTAGAGGGCTGCCGAGTCCTACACCTGATATTTATTAATGATTTATACCCTGCCTAATTCTAATGACTTTATGGTACTGGCAGCACCTCTAGCCTATGGTGCCTTTGTGAACATTAAAAAGGGTGTCCTCTGTGGGTGGGCAAGTCGACTGCAGCCTTATTCCCATGCTCTCCCTCCTAGTGTAGGGCACAAACTCAATATTACTAGATTGGTAACACTTTGTGGTAGGTTAAAATATAGATTTGGGATTTAAAACAAGCTAGACCCTCTTAAATGGAAGGAGCTGATGAGATAAAAGATTTGCCAGGCAATCACTGAGTCTACATTTTGTGCAGCTAAGGCAAAAGGAGAAATGTGGGCTACATAGCCCTGGTTCTTCATGTGACGTACAGAGTCATTCTATATATGCAAAATCTTCTTGGGACTACACTCTTATGGAAGTAGCATCTACCTCCTGGAATTAAAGTTGTTCTTTTTTAAAAAAAATATATAGTTTACTGATTTTTTACAGAGGAAGGGAGAAGGATAGGAAAAAACATCAATGAGAGAGAGACATCAATCAGCCGCCTCCTGCATGCCCCACATTGGAGATGTGCCTGCAAGCAAGGTATATGCCCCCGACCGGAATTGAACCTGGGACCTTTCAGTACGCAGACGGACACTCTATCCACTGAGCCAAACCAGTCTTGGCGAATTAAAGTTCTTGATTAGCTTCAACTACAGTTGCCCCAAATGGTCAGCAATGGTGCACTCACACCAATGGACTCTCCCTAAGAGCAGGAGGCACCGTGTAAACCAACTCTGCGAAGATGCATTTTTTAAGGAGCTAAACACAATGTAGTCATTTACTTTCTGATTTTTTTTTCCTTCCAAAACACCAACTTTTTATTTATTTTTTATTTTTATTTTTTGCATTAATCTCTCTTTTTATATATATATATATTTTTATTAATATTTTATACATATCTCCCCCTTGCCCCCCCTCCCTCCCAGGCATACCCCAACCCCCCAGTGT
>JAAGEH010002531.1:16221414-16256068 GCA_011751065.1 Lasiurus cinereus
CCAACTTATACAACTTAATAAAAGGAAGATGAAGGATCCAATAAAAAAATGGGCAACGGACCTAAATAGAACCTTTTCAAAAGACGACAGAAGGAAGGCCAAGAGACACATGAAAACATGTTCAAAGTCACTAATCATCCGAGAGATGCAAATCAAAACGACAATGCGATACCATCTTACACCTGTCAGAATGGCAATCATCAACAAATCAACAAACGACAAGTGTTGGCGAGGATGCGGAGAAAAAGGAACTCTTGTGCACTGTTGGTGGGAATGCAGACTGGTGCAGCCACTGTGGAGAACAGTATGGAGTTTCCTCAAAAAACTAAAAATGGATCTCCCATTTGACCCTGTAATCCCACTCTTAGGAATTTATCCTAAGAAATCACAAACACCAATCAGAAAGGATTTATGCACCCCTATGTTCATAGCAGCACAATTTACATTTACTTTCTGATTTTGCAAATTAATTATAGAACGGGACTTGAAAAACTTTTTAAATGGCCATAAACATGTTCACTAGACTGTCTCTAAAACATCAGAAACATGAAACAGGTTGTGAGCTGATGTCAGATTAAGCTTGATCACAGCCATCATGACCGATCTTCCAGAAGAGAGCAGTTTTCAAAGTAATGGCGACAATCTGCTTCTAAAAGTATCTTTGCTGGAGAAATGTCTTCGGGGGTCAAACTCTCCAGTAATTTCGGCTCCAGCCAATGCCCTAACTTAGCAATGGAGGAAAATATGTCCAACAAATTACAACACACCCTAGACACATTATCTGACTTTGCCTATTTTACTCATCTTTTACTGTGAGAAAGTGTATGGGTGCACCTTTTGAAAATTTAGTAGCCTTTGAATTTTCTTTTCTTAGTAAGCTAATTCCTTGATATGGTCTTTGGGGTGACAATTCAGTATATTGCAGGTAAAACAGAAAACCTAATTTTTATTTTGAATATATAGTCTTGCCATCAATTCAACTTGACTTAATTTAACTTATGATTCTAGTTCTTGTTCTCACAGTGGTTTGTGGAAAAGTATTATCCCTAATGATAAAAAATAGATAAAACAAATATAAAAATGTTGTTTCTTTAAAAAAATAAATAAAACCACTGCAGTCTCTATCAAAAAATGTAACAGCAGGAAAGCATCATTCAGTGAATTACAGCAATTTTCTGTTCAGCAAGGCCATTTTAGACTATTTTTCTACTTTCAAAGGGAAAAAGAACTAGTGGAAGATATAAGTTCTTCCAAATACTTATCTATAATTTTATTTTATAGAGCCCATCACTTATTTTCAATATAATAACATTTTTATAACATGACATTTTGATCACCTTGAAATCATTGAGTTATAATTAAATCATAATGTATTCTATTAGAATGACTCAGTTAATTCTGTCAGAATGACTCAGAGTTAAGTATGCAAAATCTGCAATTAGCTCTACTTCAAAGTCCAACATTTAACTGTCAAAAATACGTTACAGATTGTTCCAATAACAGTAATACAGCAGAGACACATCAACCTTCATTTTCAGTAACTTCTCAGTAAACTTATATGCCAGGAGAATACTAATGACAGGAATAACGACAGCAATAGCTACCACAACTACTACTACAGAGATATATTGGCTTCTGGGACCTGAAAAGGAATATTTTACTGTTCTAGTTCCTCTCTTCAGAGCCGGCTATCAGACTGCCAGGTCATTCCATGATTTGTTTGCTGGTTTCCTACCTCCTCTATTCCAGAGGAGTGTCACAGAAGTCTCCTGGGGATACAGATAAGATCCTATATCAGGGATAAGACGGTAGGCACTCAAGAAAGGTGGGTGCTCAGGAATTTCTTCCATCTCTTTCTTCCTAACCCCCTTGCAAATAAACTCTTTGGGGCCCTGGTGACCAGGGAGATCATGATTTCAAATTGAGGTACACAGATGGTCACAAAGACATTCGTATAAGACTGGATAGTGAGAAGATGTCACAATTTTTATACCCCAATTTTGCACTTCTTTTTAAATATAGGAGAACAACTGAAAGTGAGCAGAGTAACTATTTTATAATGTTTCTAATCTTCAGCATCTCCCAGACTATCTTGAACATTTGTTTCAACCATCAAAGTATGTTGCAGGTGACACTCTTGATTTGTGAGAACATGTACACACAATAAAGCCTCATTTGGACTGGATTTAGGTCTTTCACATAAGGAAAATATCCAAGTAAGGATTAATAAACCTTTGAGCAAAACCTTTCAACAGTTTTAACCACTTTTAATAAAAAGATTTCCAAATGCAGCATATGTTTTCTTTCATTCCTAAATAGATTGAAAAGAACCTCTTACTGTCCCCCATGATTAGGATCATCATTATGAATAACAATGACTAAACTTCAGTGTAAGACTTTAAAATTAGGTGTCTTCTTTGAAGCACATGAGTCTATGATTGAATATAATGTCTTATAATCATAAGCACTCCATACATGTTGAATACTGATGTGTCACAAAACCACTAAGTTAAAAACTCCAACATACAAGGAAATGTCACTACATGTAGAAATGTAAGAATGAGTCAGATAAAACAATGATGATAAAGAAAGTGGAAATAGAATAAACATAACTATGGTTATATCAGTAGACAATAATATTGCTCAAACCAGTATCCTTAGAATAGATATTTAATCTCTCTACTGCGCATTTTATTAGATCATTGGTTTTTCACTTGTGTTCCTGACATGGGAAGGCTCTACTTCATGGCTAAAATATATCTGAAAAGTACTAGAAAGTGCTGAAAACTGAAGATATTTTTGCTGCAAAAATCTGTCATTATGTCAATCTTCCTCGAGTTATTTAAATTTGGATAATAAAAATATAAACATGTTTTTTACATTTCTCTTAATTTCATTGAGGAATCTATATCACAGTTCTTTACTGCTTGCCTGGTATGTCATCTGTACATATCTTAAAAACTAAATACCAATATATAAATTACCTAAATTTCCCTACCTCTCTGTTATTTATACAAAGTTCTGGGAAACCATTATTTTTTAACATAACATAACGTTTGTGAATTGTAACATCTTTTTCTAGATAGCCAAATAGTTGCCATATTAGCGCTTCAGACTCAAGGCTTTCAAAAAGCAGGCAAAAACAGGGAACGTAATAAAAAACACGATAGTAAGCATTTCCTGAGAAATGTAACATCATTGTGACAGTAAGGTTCCAATAATAACATTCTCTCTGTGTCCAGCCTCTCTTCCACAATGTAAACCCTAAATAATCTCAGAAGAATGTTCTACCACACTTGAATAAAGAGCCTCTAGAAAACTTTTTTTTTTTTTTTTTTTTTTTACTTTTGAATGTTGAATGCTGCTAGCAATCAAGATTCCACACTGCCTCCCTTTACCTCCCCCCACGCAACCCCCTCGCCCCCCTCATCTGCCTCCATGGAAAGACACTGGTTGATGCCAAGTAATGCAAAGCACAAAGGAGTGATTCATGCAGGGGCGGGGTGGGGGAGTGGGGAGTGAAGAAAATTCTTTACAACTAGGCAAGAAAACATTTGTCATGCAAACACAAAGTACTGAAGCACATCATTTGAAGGTAAATTTAACCTCATTTAATATGAAAAAATTTCCTTAAACGACCTCTTTCCTTCAAGTCCTCTGCAAAAAAATGTTTTTGGTGTTTGTTTTGTTTTGTTTTGTTTTGTTTTGTTTTGTTTTTTTATGCTTCGAGGTTTCAGAGAGCATTTCCTTTGGGGAGAGAGTCTCTTTCCTCTGTTGTGGCTGAGCCAGGCTTGGTGAAGGTCACCTTGTTCTCTTGGACACACTGAATAGTCAGTGACTTTATGCACCTACACTGGAGCGGTTAGAAAGTTGACAATGAAGAAGAAAATATAATATTGTTAGAGAAAACTTTCTATAGCTGAGTTTGCCACACATTGTTAGCACAAACGGTGCTCTTGTCTTAAAGAAACAGAACAATTCAAACGTGGTTAGGTTTTTAATCAAGAAAATAAAATAAAGAAAGGAAACAATTCTGATTAGATTTTTTTTTAGCTCCCTAGGAAACAACAAAACCACCACATGAAAAGGAGGTTGGATGGAGAAAAGCAGCAGCACTTCTCTCTTCACCACTTAAAGATTATGCATAGGAGAATTAAGAGAAACTGTTACAAATTAAATCCTCCATTTTTTCTCATATTCTCCAATTTTCTTAATTTGGAATTCACATGAAGACCAAAGGTACTTTGTATTCACACTTGTTTTCACATTCCTTATGCCTCCCTCCTTTCTCACTGTACAGATGCCTACGCTCTTGAAAGAAACACTAGGTGTGTCCAAACAACATTTGGTAGCAACTTGCTGTCCTTCAGTGACTCTAAGAATGAAGGGAATTGCCTAGGTCCTTAAAGGGCTCCCATGTTTTGGTTACCTCAGCAGGAAAATCAAACCAAACTAAGCAAAACCCTTAACAAAACATACAATTTACACATCTCAGATAGTTTCACCTTTAGGGATATGAGTAGGGTGAGAAAAGATTACCTAGATGTAGATCACAACAATGCTATGGAGTAGAAGGACCCATAAGGATTCCCTCTGAACTCCTCCTTTTACATGAGGAGACTAGGACCTCAGGGAAGCCGGGCCCTTTGCTGGCCAGAGGCACCACCAGGGCCAGAGGCATGTTCTCTGACTTCCATTGGCTACTACACACATCCTTGTGATGCAAGAAACTACTTAGAGGTTCAATATATAAAATTATCCATATTTTAAGTTTACTTATATAAAAACAATGATTAGCGCCCTAGCTGGTTTGGCTCGGTGGATAGAGCATCAGCCTGCAGACAGAAGGGCCCTGAGTTCGATTCCAATCAAGGGCACGTGCCTGGATTCCAGGCTCAATCTCTAGTAAGGAGCGTGCAGGAGGCAGCTAATCAATGATTCTCTCTCATCATTGATGTTTCTATCTCTCCCTCTCCCTTCCTCTCTGAAATCAATATATTTAAAACAACAACAACAACAAAACACACACACAAAATGATTACCAATGGTAGGAAGAAAAGTAAGAAAAAGAGCAGGAAAGAAGAGATTCAGTCTCAGCTATGTGAAGGCCTTACCAGGAAAAATGTATTCTTCTAACTCATGCTTTCATGGTGAGGAATGGCTTTGACAATTAATTTAACAACTATTTATTGACAAACAGTAATAAACAGAATACATTCCTTTCCCTGGGAACTTACAAATTAGTTGGACACACAAGCAACAAACAAGTATAGAAGCAATACAACTGCTGACAGTTGGACATGCTGTTAGGAAAAACTGAGCAGGTTGGGAAAGAGTGTAAGGGAGGTAGGGTGGGAACTACTTTTGTGGGATTGACAGAGAAGGCTGCTAAAGAGGTGCTATTTGAGCAAAGCAGGAAACTGTTGAAACTGATATGTGGGTTGTCGATAGGATGGTAGAAAGGTCTGAGATGAAAAATAGGTCAAGTTAAAGAAAATTTATTCACACTGGACCCAAGTTAGGTCTCTGTTTTTCCCCAAATGTTTTTGCCTGTCCTTTCTTTAAGTCAACACTCACAAGACTGATGAGACAATCTATCTTCTAGGTTGGCAAGAAGACAACTAAATTTATGTGTCTATAGTCAAGCACTTTATTGCAGACAACAAGCTCTTTTCTTTGTGCACCGAAGTGGATTTGGCTCGAGCAAAATAACGGAGACCTTATCTTGATCCCCGATATAACTCTTGCTAATGCTCCCACGCCTGCTCCAAGTGCTGACTCAGACCGCCCCGTTACTTAATGGGATGACAGAGCTGCTAGCACTTTTCATTGACCCTGAACTCCTTCTTAATGAAACGGGACCAGGTCGGTCAACATAGATAGGCTCCTGCCTAAATAAGAGTGGCCAGCATTGATGCAAGGTTGCTGCTTTTGTCAGAAAGTAATCACATCTCATCTTTAGTGACAGGACAAAAAAAAAACAGAACAAAAAACAAAGATGTATTTGTCATTGCCTGGCTGTCAATCTTCCTAACGTTGAAGAGGTAAAATTTTAGTATCTACTACCAGAATATAGTCTAAAATTCTAAAACTATATAATCTCATTTTTATTTTATTTTATTTTTAACATATTTTATTGATTTTTTTTTTTATAGAGGAAGGGGGAAGGATAGAGAGTTAGAAACATCAGATGAGAAACATCAATCAGCTGCCTCCTGCACACTCCCACTAGGGTTGCGCCTGCAACCAAGGTACATGCCCTTGACTGAAATAGAACCTGGGACTGTTCAGCACGGAGGCCAGTGCTATATCCACTGAGCCAAACTGGCTGAATAGGGCTATCTCACACTTTTTTTAGACAAAACTAGATTTCACAGAAGAGGCCAAAATTAAGTGTACGTGGAGTACAGGTCTAAAACACAGGTGAGTTAGTCACGGAGAGGTCTGCTGCTTCATCTCCTATTCTCCATCCCATCCTCTTTACCTTTGTCAGCTGAATTTATATTTGATGATCTATTTGATGGTGAGCTAAACTTCCTCCAAACCACACCATATGCTATAGGTATGCTCTCTGTGGTTCCTTCAAGAGATCACTTCTTACTCTTTGGACTTCAGATACCTTCTGCAGTCTGTTACAAAGCAATTGTCTAATAAATCCCCCATGCGGCATGCCATTCTTTCTATTTCCCTAATTACATTTTTTGTTATTTTATTAGCAATTGTTAAAACAAGTTTTATAGTCCTTCAAGTTCTACTGCTTCCACTTAACTTCTCAGGTTGAAGTCTCCTTTTTGTGCATTTCCCACACCTGCTCAGTGGCTCACCATCTAACAGGGCATCCATGTATATGTAAGTTACACAAAACACTGGAGAGGGAAGGAGGAGTCATGTTATTAGAGTTAAGCAAACAAAGAAGTGGCACTGAGCTCTCCAATGTTCTGATGGTTCAATGATTATTTTTAAACGTGTTTGGTAACTCATGTAAAAAGTACTTCCCAGCAACATCCCATTAACTACATAAAAGAAGCAGCAAAGGTGTATATAGCAGTCTCTTGAAGCTTTCTCTTATCTCCAGTCTCCTAACAGAGATGATTCTAAGGATTTTCTCCCCCTGAGCCCATAGCTACTATGTGAAATCTATTCAGGAGGTGATTTTCATGGAACTCACAGGTGCTAAAAACTAGGAGGAAAGGATTCTGGTAGCCATCTGGAAAAGAGCGGGTCAGAAAGTCTGAGGACTATGCTACTGTACGTAGGCTGGTAGCTTTTAAAATCACCATAAACCAAGGACCCTATAGTGGACCCTATACTTGATTGGCATAGTAGGCAGAATTACAAGTGTGGTAGCTCTATTATCGGACACAAACATATGGTGCCTCCCTATGTAGAAGGATTATATAGCTCCATCATATTGAACTCAGGCATGGCTATGTGACTTGATTTAGTCAGTGCAATTTAAGCAGAAATGATTATTGTCCCTCTTAGGAGGTAATTTTAAGAGCCAGTGCATGGCTTAGCAATTTGTCTGTCTCTGAGATTGTGGAAGCAATGGACTTGCCATCTTGCTGTGTCCATAAGTGACAATTGTGAGCAGAGCAACTTTTCTGACGCATGGCATGCTGCAGTGAGAAACAAATTTAGGTCTTTTAAATTTCTAAGATTCTCATGTTGTTACTACAGCATAATCTAGCTTGTCCTAATTGATACAGAAGGCAAAACTTTTCTGCTCTATGTGATGGCTGGAGTATGAGTGATATTTGCTGTTGGTCTGCAGTACCTCCCATGGGCTTTCAGTTTTGTGAATCTTCAATCAAATCCAGAGCAGAAGAAGAAAAAAAAAAGGCCCTAAGTATTTTTTTCTCTCTAGGGCCATGCAAAATTCATCATATTACTTCTATGTCTTCTGGCTATGCTAACCTAATTAAGCCTATATTAATTCTTATATTTCTTGTTGCTCAGATGTGGCCACTAGTTCCTACAACTTTTCCAATTCTTTAAATATGGTGTGCTCAAGAGATATGGAAGAGGAAGAGCTGGCAGGGAGCATGGATCCAGGGTTCTACTCTGGAAGACTTCTCCATGGACTCTAATGAACTGAAGAGTAATACTGTGTTATGAGGTGACTGCCCTCCTCTTTAATTCTCTGTGAATATAATTTCTCTCTACCACATAACAATCTCTTGCCTCCTAATTTATTATAATTAAAATATACTTCACTCTATAATCAGATGACTTAGATTATAAAAGTCACTTTCTGTATATTCGTAATGTCTCCCGTTAGAAGATAGAAGGCTTTAACATTGTTCTATACTTAAAAGCAGGATTAAAGGAAAAAGCATCTTTAAAAAATATATATTTTTATTGATTTCAGAGAGGAAGAGAGAGGGGGAAGAGAGAGAGAAACATCAATGATAAGAGAGAATCATTGTTCCGCTGCCTCCTGCATGCCCCACACTGGGGACAGAGCCCACAAATCAGGCATGTGCCCTGACCGGGAATCGAACCATGACCTCCTGGCTCATAACTCACCACTGAGCCAGGCTGGCAGGGCAAAGAAAAAAGCATGTTAAGTCCAAGAATTAAAATAAGGGGCAGTATCATTAAACACTGAAGTCATTTCAACAGGTTCTAATATTCAGAAATGTTTTCTTTCTTGTTCTCTCAGAAATCATCAATAGTTTTGTGAATGGCAATTTTGTAAAAAAAAATATGTTTTTATTGATCTTTAAAGCGAGAGGAAGAGAGAGGGAGAGATAGAGAAACATGGATGTGAGAGAGAAACATTGATTGGTTGCCTTCTGTAAGCACCCTGACCAAGAAAAGGACAAGACTCATATGAGTTCATTCATATGTGGGATATAAAACAAAAAGCAACAAATGTACAAACAAATAAACTTGTAGACACAGATTATCATTATGATAGTTACTAGAGGGTAAGAAGGTGGGGGGAGGATGAAGACGGAAATGGGGGTCAAATATTTGGTGATGAATGGAGACTAGACTTTGGGTGGTGAGTCACTAGGAATATAATATAAAATTTATAAGTTTTTTAAGTTTATACCTGAAATTTATATAATCTTATTAACCATACTACTCCAATAAATTTAAAAATTTGTCCAATTGATCATGAAATGACTGACCTTATGACTAAAGGTGTATTAAGTTGCTCAGTTTAAGATGCCTTTAATGTCATTTCAGAAAGCATAAGTGTCTGTACTATTTATTTGTATCTGTGTAGTTATCCAATATAATGAAAATGAAAATGTGATTTTATTTCAGTATAGATGAAATACTGTTCTACTTTAACCCATTCATTCCCATTTAAAGTTTTATATGGATCACTATTAAGAACAACTAAAATAGTGCATTGTTTTTTTTTTACGTAATATGTATATGCTTTTTGTGTGCACAGAATAAAAATAAGCCTAAGCCGCTAGCAGCAAAAAACTAAGTGCTTTCATTGTCTATAGTAATATTTCACATTATATAAGGTAGCACTATTTTGCTTATTAAGCAGTAAAGGTATGTGCAATTTGAGCTCTTTGAAGGAGTCAGAGAAAAAAGCCTGACCTTTATTTCTGATATGATTCAATAACACACTTTCCAGTCAGCTGGTAATAGATAGCAGTGTCCTCTCTTTAACTCAATTTTTTATTGCAATACACCTAGCACTGTGTAGACCCTGTCAGCTAATTGGCTGCCCATCTTCCTAACCTATACTTACTTCGGCCATTGTAAAACTGAGTTTTCAATCAATCCATATACTCTGGTCAATTCATCAAGATATCAAGCTTAAGAGGATGTCAGCAAAATGTGTGCTCTAATATCAACACATCATAACCAGAAGAAAACTGGGGGAGGCAGGGTTGCTTTCATGACTAGGTATATAATTCATTAGTTTACTACAGCTTTTAATTTAACCAGAAAAATCTCTAAATCTTAATGGGGAAAAAGTGAAATAAAAACCATGTCTAGCATCTGAAAATAAAGTGAGTCAAACTGTATTTCCTTGCTTGCTTGGTAATGTCCAATAGGAACAATTTTTCTATCCTTTAGCATTTTTCCTTTAAGTCGTGAAAAATGAGAAGCAAAGACTGGGTCCATGTCCCTTTATAGGTGCGGGATGGGGGTGGGAATCTTCTGTAGGGTTGGCAGCAAGAGTCTGTGGGAAATAGAGATTTTGATGGACACTATTAAAGAAAAGACCTGAGGCTCATCTGTGCCTCCCTGATTCATCTGACCCCTAAGTGACCCCTGGGCGCTCTGACTGGCGCAGTGTTGGGGAAGGGTTAGAGCAGCCTCTGATGCACCCTCTTCTTAGGGAAGCCATGAGAAATGCCCTGAAGCCCTTCAGAACTCGGTCTATGCTGGAGTCTTCCTTGGGCATCTCCCTCTTCCCTCACAGAGCCAGTAAGTGCCAAATGAACAGACCAGCCAATCAGTTTACAGAAGCCACTGTATAAATAAGACAATTTAAAAATATTTCCGCTCAAAGAAACTGAGAGACTTTGGAAAGTTAGTTACAGCTTTAGATTATACAGTCAAGTTGGACAGACTGTATTATGGGCATGATACATTACTATGAAGCTTCTTTGCTTCATGTCAACATTATCAAAATTACTGTGACAAACATAAAAATATGATAGATCACTTTAGTAATCATCACAGAGATGAGAAATTACTTCATTTATACAAATGTGGGAAGTTAAAGCTTGGACTAGAGACACATATGTTTCTAGTATTATCCAATATTAACAAAATACTATTTTGACTTATTAAATATAGAAATATGGGCAGATTTTGCATTGTAGGGGGAGACAGATCTGAAGGTAGGTAGCTAGGATGGAAACTCTGGAAACACATGTATCTTTAATAAACCTCTGCTCTATCACCTATAAAGTGGTGATAATAACTTCCGTTGGCTACTATGAGGATCAAATGAGAATCTGTTTAGAAAAGTAATTGTTAAGCAATAACTAGCTAAATAAATGTAATTGCTATCATTATTCTAAAGTTTGCCTTTCAAGAGAGAATGGCCTAGAGAATAACTATAAGAAACATTATTGTGTATGTGCTACTCATACTTGGAGACATTTCCAAAATATAGAACCAGAAAATACCAATTAGAAGTACTACTCTTTTTATATATATACTTTAACTTCTTTTCATCCTATGCTTGAAGTTATCTCCTATCCAATCTTATATCAGTATAAGATGACTCTGGGATCACTCAGGACACACAGAATAAAGCAAGGCTGTGTATAGGAGAGCTTTACATTGAGTTTCCATGTTAGGCTGCATGTCAGAAATCACCACAAACAGCAAGCTGACAGCCAAAGTCAATTAAACAGTGAGGCCAAGGGTAAGAAATCAGGCCAATGTACAAAGAAATGGGAATAAGTCAAACTTGGAGTGAAGAGTCCTGGACAATTTAGGAAAATAACTCATCATATGCCTTTTTCGATATGGTGTATGGTGAGTCAGGAAGCCTGTAATTTATTTGCCAAAATAAATCTCACCTCATTTCCATTGCTCATAGCCCTTAACTTTTCCATCTATAGCAATAATATCCAAACTCCTCTGCATGACAGTAAGTTGAACCATTTCAAATTAATAATATGTAACCATTTTTTACTTTAGAAAAATGGTAATTCTCTGGCTGAATTCCTTTCCCTGTTTCCACCTGTTTCTAGCTGACTCTTCTCCCATTCTTGCTTCACAGCAAAGATTGTTGGGTTTATGAAGAGGATGGTGGGTAGGTGGGGGGATTTAGCAAAAAAGGAAAAAAAAGAGAACTCATAGACATGGACAATAAGGTGATGATTAGACTAAAAATATGAGTTTCACTGGAAAGACTATAAGGTAGGCATTTGTTCGTTTCATTCACTAATACATCCCAAGCTCCTAGAATAGTACCTAGCACAAAACACTCAAAAGACTAAATGAATGAATAAATGAATGCCTTTCTGAGGTAGCCATTTATCTGCATATTTTTATAGTTCTAACTTTCAGGAATTTCCTTAGCTTGCTACATCTTTCCTGTTGGGAAAGATTAAGAAGTCAAAGTCCAAATTCCAAATGTGGCAGTGGACTTCATATCAGTTGTCTATTTCACTTTCAGATTTTTGGTAAATCTTTAAGTTTCTGAAGACAGTAAGCATTTGATTTCCAATGTTGATTGATAGCATCATGTTTGGTTAATTCTTAAAAAAAACTTAATAATATTGTTAATGCTAATAATGATAGCAATTGATTATTGCATATATACTATGGCTAAGTACTTCAGTCACATTTATCTCATGTAATTCTTGCAAGGACTTTATGAGATGGGTAATGAATAGATGAGACTTAAAAATGCCATACAAGTAGCAAAACCAGGAGCTGAATGGGGTTTGACAATAAAGCTGTTTTAATTTTCATTTCTGGTTATTATAATGGGAAATATGCATAATGTTAATAGGCTCAACTGAAAAATAAAATTATTAGATAAGAGCACATCAGAAAACAAATTTAGATTATTTCTTACTCACAACAAACACCACACTGGCTGCACCCAATGCCAGGGAAATGGGTTCTACATTTAGTGGATGATCTTTACCATTCTACAATATTAATATGGAAGGAAAGAAAACCTTTCTGAATTTGTAACATTATGAGCATAATAAAGTTAATATACTACAACTAAGAAAAAAATCAGTATTGTTGACAAACTCTCTCAAAATAAGGCAAATTTCCATGATAGATGAAATGGGACCCTAAGCATATGATGGCTGCACAGTTACTACTACTGACAGACTAAAAGTACTAACTAGTGGTATTTATAACATCAATTATTAGGGAAAGATATCTCACAAACTTAGTAAATACCAATCTCACTTCTTCTATTAAAAAAACACACAAAGTCATGGAGTCTAAATAACATGTTATAAATAATTAATGGTTAACAATGAGATCAATGAAGAAATCAAAAGATAGCTTGAAACAAATGAAAATGAGACAACAAAAACTCCAAATCTGTAAGACAGAGTAAAAGTATTCTTAAGAAGAAATTCATAGCATTACAGGCCTACCCCAAGAAACAAGAAAAATCTCAAATAAACAATCTTACTTTGTACTTATAGAAACTAGAAAAAGAACAAAGCCCAAAGTGAAGAGAAGACAATAATAAAGATCAGAGCAGAAATATATAGAGTCTAAAAAAATGCAAAAGATGAATAAAACCAAGAGTTGATTCTTTGAAAAGTCTGATTGGTTCTTTAATCAGACTTATCACCCCAGCCCTACCACCAATAGTTAGCTAATTGTTCCAATAAAATTTATTAAAAGTGTTTTCCTATTGATTTAAAATATCCCTTTTACTATATTCTAAATCTTCATCTGTACTTTATTTACTGACATAACTATTCTATATTCACCAATGTTTGTATGTATATTTAATACCCACACATCGCTGTTTTAATTACTATAGCTTTATAGAATATTTAATATATAAATGGAGTTATTTATGCCTTTTACAGTATTTTCTTCATTACTGTGGCATATATATTGTTCTATTTATACTTAAAATCATTTTATAAGTTTTCCAACCAAACCACATTTGGATTTTTGATAGAAAGTATATTAAATACATGTTCCAGATCTTAAAATTAAAATTACCACCCATTTTGACTTGCATAATATATGAATTTATTATTTTAAGTACACTGCCACCCACATTCTCTAGAACTCGATGGTTAATCAATCTATGGATGTTACTGACTATGTATGTACTTAGAATCCCCCTCTACAGTGCTACGTTAGAGGTTAAACACGTGATGAAGTACATGCTACAAAATAGCAAGTACCAGAAAGATGATAAATTATCTGAACTGCATTTTCCTGATTTTCATTAACTAACTTCCAAATACAAATCAGAAATCTCATCACATTTGTAATGAGGCTAAAGACAACAGTCTTAAATCACATATTGATATTGAAAGTGCTTATTGTAAATGCATTATTTAGACTGACTTATTTTAAGCCCATAAAACTGAGAATTCAGAGTGGTCATAGCCCTAGACGGTTTGGCTCAGTGGATAGAGTGTTGGTCTGCAGACCAAAGGGTCCTGAGCTTGTTCAGGTCAAGGGCACATAGCTTGGTTCCAGGCTTCTCCAAGGCCCAATCCCAGTCCCAGTCCCAGACACAGGCTCAGGCCTGTCAGGGCTCATGAAGGAGGCAACCAATTAATGTGCTTCTCTCACATACATATTTCTCTCTATCTCTCCCTCTATTTTTTCATTGATTTTTAGAGAGAGTGTAAGATATTTTAGGGTGAGATTTAAAAAATAACAACAAAGTGGTCATAGATACTTATAATATGCCAAAATTCATGATTACATGTAAGAAAATGTACTTTGGTGATGGCTACCTAAAGAATATTAGTTCATAATTAAGAAATAGTCATCTTCATTTCTCTCATAAAAATCACGTATATCTCACAAAGGTATAACAAAGAATTACATGATCAATACCGGAGCAGGGAACGAAAGGTTGAGGAAGTACGTGTTCTTGGTCCAGCTAAAAACAAACTTAACCTTCAAAACTGCTGCCCTACAGCTGGCTTGACCACTTCTATATTGCGTGCATAAATGTAAATTCTAGATCAGAGGCTTATAAAATTTCTAATTTATAACTTTAAATAGAACTGGAAAAAATTAAAACCAAACATGGATGAAGTGATCCAGGAAAAAAGGAGATAAAATGCCTTGTCTATATAAACTGTTATTTCTTCCTGCTGGCATGACTCTATATAACAACATAGTCACATGCAAGTTATAGCAAAATGAATTCATAAACAACTTGCTTGTTTCATAGTCACCTAAAACTAAAATATATTCAAACTAGTACAGAAAAAAAAACACACCACCAATAGGTTGGCATAATGCATGAATTATTTTAGTATTGTGCCTTTGGCATGTAGCATAGTTCCTTATACACAATAGGGACTTATTTATTCAACAAATGATGAATGACACTAATCGACTAATGTGATATCTAACTTTCTGTGTACTATAGGTAAAGATCAAGTATTGAAACTGAGGGGAGAAAAAATTAGCAAGAACACAGATCAGAATTTCAATACCATTATGAAATATAAAAATTGTTATTAGAGAACATATGAACTGACTTCTGGGGTCTACTTCTGAAAGAACTGCTGATTCTAGATCCCTAGTGAAATCTAAAAATTAAATTTCAGTATGAGAGATATTTTCATTTTTTATGACCCCCCAATATAGTTAATTAGAAGTATCTTTCTTAAAACAGTAATCTTTAAAAATAAAATTTAAAGAAGTCAAAGCATGCTTTGTATGGATTAGCACTGATAATTTATTATTTTAGGTATGACAAACACAGTACATACCTTTGCATTATATGCTCTAATGAAAAAAGTAGTAGCACAGATAATTCCCAAAGCTCAAAATAATTTGTTTGGATTTTTGTATTGCCACTCAACACAGATGTAAGACAAAAATCTTATTTTTTCCTAAAAGTAAGTATACTGAAAGGTAATCCATGATGAGATGGGGGTGCTTATAATAAATATCAGTAAGTATTTAAAACATTGCATAAAAATAACTCAGAACTTTCCAAAAGAAAGAATGCAGCAGTTATTAATGGGTGTATTGGAAATACAGGATTTTTTTTTGGAAGGATAAGATAGAGGTTATTATAATCTTTTCTGCTGGCTGCTGGCCCCTCTAATGACATTTCCAACTGATCCTGGACACCTACTTCCCCCCAAACTTCACACCGCTAACTCCCCAGTTCTCACCCAAATATAGAGTTTTCAGAAGTCTTCTCCATCTCCCTAATTAAGTAGATTTTCCCCTTCTACTTCCAAACAATTTATTCTCATTACTGAATCCAGTTTACTCCCATCACAGAATTTATCACAACTAGGGAATAACTAATGATGTGTTTCTTTACCTTCTTAACTGCCACCTCTACCTGATTATAGCAATATAATTACAAATGCAACACCTTGGAAAAAACTAAACAACCCAGTCAGTATTTGCAAAATGAATGAAAGAAAGTAGAGAGATTAGGTTTGAGGAGGCTTTTTGTCTCTATTCACTATTCACTGGGTCTTTATTCATAATTTCATAGTTATGGGAGATGATCTAGCAATAAATTCTTATTCATTAATCTGTCTCTTTACTGAAAATGAAAATTATCCATTAATTTGACTTACAAAATTTTTCTGGTATCTTGGAGTTTGATGGGCACGCCCTGAAATCAAGATCTCAAACTCTTTTTCCAAGCATCTTCTGTGTGGTGGCTCCACATCTGATGGACAAGGTGGACAAGAAGAGGATAAAAACAAAGGAATGTTGCTCCTGTTGCTAGGCCTTCCAACAGGAGGCTAAACAGCTTCCATACAGAGTAAGCTGACAGTCCTCTCCACCATGCCAGGTGCACATCAATCAGGCTCGGAGGACTGGATAACTGATTTCAAGGGAGGAAAAAGGGAGTGCCCTTTGGCCTTAAGTAGCTGCCCTAGACTACACTGTGAATGCTAAGAAGTATTTTTCCTATGTCTTAAAGGTAACAACTGCAATTATTTCCAAGCACATAACTGCAGTTATCCACAGAGAATTCAATAAAGGTCAGGGAGCCTCTCAGACTGAAGTATGGTTTCTGGAATGGAGCCAATTACTGGCTGCATCAGGAAAGGAAAAACGGCCAGTAGATAGAAGGCTCCAAGCACTGAGAAATGAATGAGCCATCCCCAGATGGAGAAGTCTGGGTCCTCACCTGTTCATCCTTTCTGACAAGTCTGAGGAACAAGGAGTCCTGCAGGAGTCAGGAGATGCCTATGATGAATTTCTAATTTGGAACAAGGATATTAGGACAAGGTGTGGATACTGTTAAGTCTGATTCCTATTTCTCAAGTAACAAAGCCTGCCATGAGATGATTTATAATATGAAACACTTGGGAATATCAGGTTTTTAGAAGCATATGAAGAGATAGAAATAAACTAGTGCTTGTCCACACCTTTTTTAAGCATTTCAGAAACAATACTACTAGTAGTAATATTACCTTACATTTATGGAGTGATTAAAATATTCCAGGGACTATAATATTCATCAAAATTCTGTATTGTCATACTAATTTTACAGCTGTACTATGCATCAGTTTGCAGAGGGGGGAAGGATGGACTGAATTATATATTTTTAAAAATTTGACAGCAATAGAAGATGATAGTGAAATTGAATGCAGATGTTTTTACAGTCTTTGAATATAATGTACCTCTAAGAAAAACTTAAACTTATTTAAAATCAATTATATAAACTTAAAAGATGTTTAAATCACAAGCTATATAATGACTATTACTTTATGGTTATATAATTATCCAAATAATGTTTCACAAATCATCTGAATCCACTATTTAATGTAAAGGGATCTAATATACATAAGACAAAAATACAGGCAACAATTCTAAGTATCTCCTGGGATGTTAGGATCTTGAAAACAGTAAGCTTTGGAGACTTTCCCTACTAACTAGTGGTCAACATGTCTTAGAATAATAACTCATATTTCTAATCATACATATTCTTCCTATTAAATGTTTTTCTTCCACAAGAGGTAAAGCAATTGGCTCAGAGTTATAGTTGTGAGATTTCAGTTTAAAGCTGCTGCCCATCAGGGAAGCTAACAAGACAACCACTAGTCTTTTTTCTAAGAAAGAACAAATCAAAGTTTAACTTAGCTCACAAAGGTTATGATTCTAACACCAACTGATGCCCTTCTTAATACAGAGGAAGAGAGGAAGGACCATAAAATGATCTTTAGGAATTTACATAGGCATCTAATGAAAAATTCTTCCATTTCACTAAGTTCACAAAGTATTCATATTCTTTCTGAACCACCGGTCTTAGCACAAGCCACTGAATGGGTAATTATTGCTAATAATTTCTCACTGCATTCTGTTTCCCAAAGCTTTCAAACTGATCATTATAACAAAGGTAAAGGAAACTGCCAAGTACCTAGTGTTCTGTTCCTTTGAAATGTTTCTGGTTACAGTCACTGCTAACATAAACCCACAAGTGTAATCAGATATTGACTGAGATGTCCAGTAAATAGGTTAACATGTTCTTTAGCTTAGAAGAGATAGCGATGAAAATGTAAATTCGCCTTCTTCACTAATCTTAGAATTAAATTTAAATCTTCATATATGCCACAAAATGAACACTCAACTTCTAATTTCAAAAGCAAATATGAATGCAATGCTATTAAGTGAAGAAAATAAGGGGAAACTACTTAAAAGTTGTTTTTCATGGTATAAGAACTATGATAGATGCACTGGGGTATATTAAGATAATATATACTCCACAAGGTGTACATAATACTTTGATTTTCAACGAAATAGCTTGTAGGTATGATACTATATAATAAAAAATAATAACATTACCTATTTGTATAATTCACCATTTATAAATTATTTTTATTAATGTCATCATATTATCAGTTATTACTACTTTATGCAAAGTCCCTTGCTAAGGAACTGAGAGGCAGAATTATCAACAAATTTCACTGCAGAGGGAGAAGGTAATAATAATATACAGCTAATTATAATAAAAATTTGGACATCTGAAAATCTTACTACTCAGAACCTCATTTTACATAGTTTACCACCATTGAATATTTAAAATTCACAAGACTGTAGATGTCCATTTTCCCCTACCTTGGTATACCACAATACGCATATGATTTATGAGTTGGATATTTCCTTGTTTGGCATGAAATTGTGGAACTGTAGCTATACAGGACTGAAAATACATATGAATCTTATGTTTAGTTAGTGATAGTACCCACACAATCTCATCCAATAATCTCATCGAATGCAGAGAAATATGGGCTCCACATTTTGTGGATGACCTAGAATGTTAACCTGGAGGGAAGAGAACCTTTCCGAACTTGTAACATTATGAGCACAATAAAATTAACACACTACAACTAAGAAGAATCAGTATTGTCAACAGATTCTTTCAAAATAAGGCAAAATCTCATATGATAGATGAAATAGAACCCTGTAAGCTTGGCTGGATTGTCTCACCACAATTCCTCCCCAAGAGCTCTGACATGTATACTGACAGAAAGTAGCTCTTTTATCATAAACCTAGAAATTACATTCATCTTCCATTCTCCAACATTTTTTAAAAGCATGATCACATATAAATTCACTTTTCTGTTATTCACTTCACTTTAGTCTTCACTCTAAACTGCTGAGTAATTTTCACTTATACAAGAAGTAGAATATTCTTGCCATTTACGTGTATCTTCATTCAAATTTATGTGTTTGTCTTGACTTAAGAGTGACATCCAAAAGCAAAATGCAGTGTGAATGCTTTATGTATATAAAGACTGTATCTCATCTAATAAGAGTAATATGCAAATTAACCATTACTCCACTACACCCACAAGTCACTCCCACCAGCCAATCAGGAGCAAGTTTGCAAATTAACCCCAACCAAGATGGCTGAAGCCACAGAGCGAGCAGGAGACTTGGGTTTCCCCAGCAATGGAGGAAGTCAAACTTTCCACACACCCTGGCAGGCCCAGGCCTTTACTCAAGACTACAAAGTTTCAATTATAGAAGATAAATAAATCCCAAACAAAATGCCGGCAGCCATGGAGCAAGCAGGAGGCTTGGCTCCACTCAAGGCTACAAAGTTTCAGTTATAGAAGATAAATAAATCCCAGATACCAGGGCCTTCACTTGGGTCACCCTGAGGGAGGGGGGAAAAGGGCATGTGGCCAGCCTGCAAATCACCATGCCCCAAGGGAACCCCCACCCTGATACAGGATATTCTTCAGGGCAAACCAGCTTGCCCCCACCTGTGCAGCAGGCCTCTATTCTATCTAATAGAAGAGTAATATGCAAATCGTTACTCCAACACACAACATGGCTGCCCCATGTGGTCAAAGATCCTGCTCCCATGTGGACACAAGATGGCCGTCACAAGATGGCTAGCAGGGGAGGCAGTTGAAAGGGACCAGGCCTGCAAGGGAGAGCAGTTGGGAGGGACTACACCTGCAAGGGAGGGCAGTGGGGGTGATCAAGCCTGCAGGAAAGGGCAATTAGGGGTGACTAGGTCAGCAGAGGGAAGTTGGGGGCTACAGGGCCTGCAGGGGAGGGCAGTTGGGGGGAATCAGGCCTGCAGGGGAGGGAAGTTAGGGGCAAACAGGCTGGCAGGGGAGCAGTTAGGCATCAATCAGGCTGGCAGGGGAGTGGTTAGGGGTGATCAGGCTGCCAGGCAGAAGTGGTTAGGGGCAATGAGGAAGGCAGGCAGGCAAGCAGTTGGGAGCCAGCAGTCCTGGATTATGAGAGGGGTCCCAGATTGGAGAGGGTGCAGGCTGGGCTGAGGGACACCCCAACCCCCGTACACAAATTTCATGCACTGGGCCTCTAGTTAGTAATAATCACCTTGAAATACAATGGCAGCCCACAATCAAGGACATCAGCACAAACAGAAAGTTATCTGTCCATTTGTCTTCAGAATAAGATAAAATAGCAACATTTTAAATAAGTATTTTGATGCATATTTGGTTTACTTTATCGGTATGCTTTAAAATTAAAAAGGTGATTCATTTAATAACATTTTATATAAGAAAGACATTGTCAAATTATACTAACAAATGGGAATAAAATAATACATCTAACCTGTTAGTTTTTTATATCATCTAACAGAGCATCTCCTTAAAAAGAGAAAAAAGAAAAAAATCCAAAGCAGTAAGAATAGTCAAAGCTTTTACAAGGATATAGCTAAAATAAGTATATTAAAACTAGATGTAACTGATATCAAGAATCAATATTAAATTGTTTGTCAACATCTGTCAGTAAAGAAAACTGGCAAAAATCATCTCTCACAGGTTTCCATCTCTCTGGTGCAGGTTAAACATTTTTAGATGTGTGATGACTTCTTCAGGACATCAGTACCATTAGTCTGAGGTAGCCAAGGAATAACAACTGCTTGCCTGCCTGCCTTCCTAATTGCCCCTAACCACTTCTGCCTGCCTTCTTTTGTAGGTCATATGTCCCATGTTATATTCTGATTGCATATATATACATCTTATGTGTTCTTTTACATGCAAAACCCTTTGGGAGGAAGTTTCTTATTTGTTTTCAAATTCTCAATCAGATGTAACAGAGTATTCCTTGAACTGAGACCAACATAGCTTGAGAAAAGAAAGAGGAGAAGAGGAAGAAAAGGAAGGAATTTACAGTGCATTTTTATAAGGTATCCTATCTAATAAAAGAATAATATGTAAATTGACTATCACTCCAACACAAGATGGCTGCCCCCATGTGGCCAAAGATGACTGCCCCCATGTGGACACAAGATGGCCTGCAAGTTGGGAGGGACAAGGCCTGCAAGGGAGGGCAGTTGGGGGTGATTAAGCCTGCAGGGGAGGGCAATTAGGGGTGACCAGGCTGGCAGAGGAGGGAAGCTGGGGGCGACCAGGCCTGCAGGAAAGGGCAGTTGTGGGGGACCCCAGGCCTGCAGGGGAGGGCAGTTAGGGGTGACTTGGCCTTCAGGAGATGACAGGAGTGACCAGGCCTACAGGGGAGGGTAGTTGGGGCAAACAGGATGGCAAGGAAGCAGTTAGAAATCAACCAGGCTGGCAGGGGAGTGGTTAAGGGGAGATTAGGCTGGCAGGCAGAAGCAGTTAGGGGCAATCAGAAAGGCAGGCAGGTGAGCAGTTGGGGGCCAGCAGTCCTGGATTGTGAGAGGGATGTCTGACTGCCCATTGAAGGAAAGTAGGGGAGAGTGGAGGTAAGGGGGAGAGATCAACCAAAGGACTTGTATGCATGCATATAAGCCTAACTAATAGACACAGACACCAGGGGAGTGAGAGCATGAGTGGGGGTGGAGGGGCGATGAGGGGATAAGGACACATAATAAAGAAAAAATTATACCTTAAAAAAAGCAGAGAACTGAAATCAATACTCATGTATAATCCTAATAAAGAGGGAATATGCTAATTGACCATCACTCCATCACAAAAATGCCTGCACCCACAGTTGAGGACAAGTTCCCTTAAGGAACCTTAACAAGCAATCAAAAGGGACTTGAGGCTATGCTTTCCTTCACCCCTGTGGGGCTTGACAGGGGACCTCAGGCCATACCTCCTGCCCTGGTGTCAGGCTGGGGGACCTGACACCATGTCCCTTGCCTGGTGGGGCTTGATGGGAAGACCTCAAGGTATGCTTCCCATCTTGATGCTGGGCTAGGGGACCTCAGGCTACTCCCCCAACTCAGTGCCAGGGCTTGATGGGGGACCTGAGGCTGCGCCCCCTGCCAGTGGGTCTTGATGAGGGACCTGAGGCTGTGCCGCCTTCCTGGTGACGGGCTGGGGGACCTCAGGCCATACCTCCCGCCCCAGCATGAGGCCAGGGGACCTGAGGCTGCACACACCTTCCTAGTGGGACTTGACAGGAGACCTCAGGCCATGCTCCCCACCCAGCTGGGCTTGACGGGGGATCTCAAGGTGCACCCCCAGTGCTGAGTTGGGGAAACTCAGGCCACACACCCCACCTAGAGGGGCTTGATAGGGAACCTGAGGCTGCACTCCTGCCAGGGGGGCTTGACAGGGGTCCTGAGACTGTGTCGCCTTCCCAGTGCTGGGCCACCGGACCTGAAGCTACACCACCCACTGCCTGCCCCCCCTGCCTGGCAGGGCATAATGGGGGACCTCTGGCCATGCTCCACCACCCAGGGGGGCTTGACAGGGTATCTCAGGCTGTTATCCCCACCTGGCAGGGCTTGATGGTGGACCTCAAGGCACATTCCCTGCCCCATCTGGGGGATCTCAGGCCATGCCCCCTATCCTGGTGCCAGGCTAGGGGACCTAAGGTTACACCTCCTGCCCAGTGGGGCTTGATAAGGATGGGACTAGCCGGGTCTGGATCTAGCCCGATGTGGGGAGAGGAGGGTGGCAGCCAGGTCTGGGTCTCACGTGATTTTGAGGTGCATGTGGGTGGGTGGGGACTTGACTCTGGGTCCCTCTTTTTTTAAAAAAATATATTTTATTGATTTTTTACAGAGAGGAGAGGGATAGAGAGTTAGAAACATCAATCAGCTGCCTCCTGCATGCCTCCTACTAGGGATGTGCCCACAACCAAGGTACATGCCCTTGACCAGAATTGAACCTGGGAACTTTCAGTCCATAGGCCAATGCTCTATCCACTGAGCCAAACCGGTTTCGGCTGGGTCCCTTTTAATGTGCACGAATTTCATGCACCAGGCCACTAGTTTCATTATAAAAACCTGTATTGTGAAATATTGATTGATTAGTCTGTTATAATTGTACTAAAATTAAGTAGTTTCTATGAAAAACTAATAACTGATGAACTATTAGAAACCTTAAAAGAAATAAATTAGTGCTATTAAACTTAGTCCTGAGTATGGCACGTTCACCATTTGCATTAATAGTAAGTTTCAAAGGACATGGCTAATTAAATCTATCCTATGATAAGTCCATATACTTACAGTGAGGCTAATGCTGCAGGTAAGGAAATGAGCACCCATCACTGCCTATAAACATGGCCTATAGGCACAAAGCTTTCATTTCTAAGAACATCCTTCAGTACTAATGTTCATGACCACATGCATTTAGAAAGTGTAAAGTCAATACTCTTAAAAAGCCATTCTTATGCCTATGATTATATATTTTTTTATTTTGATGTCTTATTTCATCTACTATTTCCCTTGCATTTTAATTAATTTAACATTAGAAAAATAACATAACATTTTAAATATATTATACTCTTTAAAGAAACTTAGAGAAATTTACTTTTTCCTGTCAAATATCATTATCAAGAAGTATGTATTTTTAAAAGTCAGGTCTACTTTGTGCTGCAAAAATGAAAAAAAATATTTCTTTCACATTTTGCTAATGTTAAACCACAGTGACCAGAGAATGGTACAAAGTTGTATTCCATGTTCACATATTTCATTGTTATAATTTCATATGTTGCAGTGAGTTCTATTGGCCAAGAGTCCCAAGAAGACAAAATCAGTTCCTCTTCTGCTTTTCTTCCCAGAAAACATTCCAAAAGAAACAGGCGTCTTTCTATAAATTGTGGTTTTTTTAAATAAATTTATTTTTCCTACTGCTAGTTTATTTGTACAGTTAAGGAAATTTCTGAATTTAATGAAAATATATTTTTCTCTTTTGTTTTCCAGTTCTCATTATTATTTGTGGAACTACAAAGTTATCAAAGCTGATATAAGATTTTAAAGGAAGTATTTAATGATCAGAGCGATTACTCAAGTGAGTTAAACATAACTCTAGAGTTATTTTTCTGTCACATTAGATTAACAATACTAGAAATGACTACCACTATAAATTAGAAATAATTTTTATATTGTCTCATTTTCAAAATCCAGAGGCAAAATAAACTATTCATTTTAAAATACATATATGTAGCCTCGCTGGTGTGACCCAGTAGGAGGTAACCAATTGATGATGTTTCTCATCAATGTTTCTCTCTCTCTATCCCTATCCTTTCCTCTTTATCTAAAAATAAACATTTTTTTAAAAGCATATATGCAGCCCTGCTGGGGTGGCTCAATGTATTGAGCATCATTCTATGAACCAGGAGGTCACGGTTCTATTCCCATTAGGGCACATGCCTGGGTTTTGGACTCAATCCCCAGTACGTGGTGTGCAGAAGTCAGACAATCCATTCTTCTCTTTGATGTTTTTCTCTCTCTCTCACTCTTCCTCTCTCTAAAATCAATATAAAAAGCATTTAAAATATATATATGTAGAGTTTAGAAAGTCACCACTATGCATGTTCTTTTCTCATCCTCAAATATTTTATATTGATTCATGATTACGGTACTTCAGTTTCACTGATTCACTCATTTTATTCATTCACTCATTTTTCTTTCATCATTTCCACTTTGTTATGTACAGGTCAGACCTTTCCCCGGAGTTCTTGGTCTAAATACTCAGCTGCCTGCTCAATAGTTTCACAGACATTTCACATTTACTTCCCTTCTAACATGTCCCCAAACAAACTTACCATTTTCACCCATAATCCCACCCTCATCCTTCTCTATATCTAGTGTTTACTGCGTGAATAGAGACCTAATTTCAATGACGCCCAAGTCTGCCTCAACTTCCTGTCCTTGGGTTCTGTGAGATCATTTAATTTTCTTATAACAAATCTCCAATTGCTTAAGTTGATATAAGCAGTTTCTGTTCTTTGCAACCGAAATTAGGCCTCAAGAGGAAATGGTAACCTAACCATTTGTACTTGTTTAACGTAAAAGATCACTTTTGACATTATGAACCAGAAATGTACTACTTACTGTAATTAACTGAATACCAGTCAGAAATCATAGACAATGAGGTATAGGCCAATTTTCCTCTATCATTTCTATGTACCATAAGACAAGGCTAGCCTAGCCAAACCATGAAAAAAACTTTAACTACTTCCATGTTCCTTTTTTCCTTTCTTCACTCTCAAGGATCTCCCACCTGCTGACTGGGCTGCCCCAAAGTCCTAAACAATGTCTCACATCTGCTGCACCTTTCCCACCAGTAACATAAATAAATCCTTATCTGTCCCCTGACCCTTTACCCCAAATCTTTTTGTTTCCTAAGAAGGCCACCAGATCCTCTGCTACATTAACTCAAACCAACATGTTACTTGATTCTAATATAGGAGAAAGGCTTCCTTCCTCATTCCTGGAACATACATGTGACTTTAGGGGGCTCTTAATTAAAATGAATGAAACTAGTAATGGAAAATTCTAACACTGAATAAAGCAGCAGTAATGATTTTTAGAAAGGTGTTCTTGGGACATCTTTTGTATGATAATCACCCTGCATATGCAAATACCAAGCTGCACACACACAAAAAAAATAGTATAGTCTGAAGTAGAGAAGGATTTCATATTTTTGACACATTTAAACTACTGAACAGTAGTCTCTGTATTGTTGCAAAATTGATGTAGATGCTAAAAATAAAGGTACAGCTGAATATATTCAAAATTGTAATCAAATGTTGGAACAAGAAAATTAGTCATCAATGCTAAGTCAACCAACTGAGATGATCACATTTCTATGCTAATTCTATGTTTTTAATTAACAGATAAAGCAGAAGGGGGTATCTAAACAATGGTGTTTAAAAAAATGAAAAAAATAAATTTTCAAGCTCTAATTAAGTGGAGAAGCAATCACAAAACTATGCTGCACTTCAGCAACTGTTCATTAAAAAAACAAACAATAAAAACCCTTGGCATATTTCTAAAATTACATTCCACAGGCTTCTGGACCCTCTTCTGTTTTACTCATGATAATAAAGAGTACAGATGTAGAATATAAGCTGAGCCATTATACCAAATACCATCTGGCCTACTGCCCTGAATCTAACCGGTCAGCAGACCAGTTCTTGTGGAAAGCAGTGGAATCCCAGTGTGGTGATTCAGAGTGGGCTCCAGGGAGAGGGCCGGCATTCACATACTAGAACTGCTTCTTTCTTTGAATATTTTCTTGAGTAAGATAACTCAAACTCCCTAACCATAAGTTTCCTCATGTGTACAATAGACCTAAAAACAATACCTACATTGTTTGGAGGATTCATTTATTCACCTTTAGATACTGGGCACTGTTTCTAGCTTTTATAATCCAACAATGAACAACACAGGTAAAACTCAATGCCCTCACAGGCCTATATTCTCATATATTGCATCTAAAGCACTCAATTAAGCCTGATACTTAGTAAGTCATCAATACACATCAGCTTAAATGAGACCAGGTACAATGATGGCATTAGAATGAGTATGAATGTATCAGGATGAAGTCAGCAGATCTAAGACCTAGCAGTGGCCCTGTCACTAACTGTTTAGGACCGTGGTCGGCAAACTGCGGCTCACGAGCCACATGCGGCTCTTTGGCCCCTTGAGTGTGGCTCTTCCACAAAATACCACAGCCGGGTCAAGTCTATTTTAAAGTGGCGTTAGAAAAAGTTAAGTTTAAAACATTTGGCTCTCAAAAGAAATTTCATTTTGATGTAGTACCATCTGTTTATTTTCTCTTTAGCTTCCATTGCCCTTGAGCAGTATCAGTGAAGAAGTTCTTTCGGCATATGTCTGAGATTGTGCTGCCTGTGGCTTCCTCTAGAATTTTTATGGTTTCCCATCTTATGTTTAAGTGCTGCATCCATTTGGAGTTTATTTTTGTGTATGGTGTAAGTTGGTGGTCTAGTTTCATTTTTTTGCATGTATCTGTTCAATTTTCCCAACACCATTTATTGAAGAGGCTATCTTGACTCCATTATATGTTCAAGCCTCCTTTGTCAAATATTAATTGAACATAGTGGTTTGGGTGGATATCTGGATTCTCTATTCTATTCCATTGGTCTATGAATCTGTTCTTGTGCCAGTGCCAGTGCCAGGCTGTTTTGAGAACAGTGGGTTTGTAATATAGCTTGAAATCTGGTATTGAGATCCCACCTACTTTATTCTTCTTTCTCAGGATTGCTGAGGCTATTGGGTTTTTTGTTTGTTTGTTTGTTCCAGATGAATCTCTGGAGATTTCTTTCTAGGTCTGTGAAATATGCTGTTGGTATTTTAATGGGTGACAAGTGTTGGCGAGGATGCGGAGAAAAAGGAACCATCATTCACTGCTGGTGGGAATGCAAACTGGTGCAGTCACTGTGGAGAACAGTATGGAGTTTCCTCAAAAAACTAAAAATGGAACTCCCATTTAACCCAGCAATCCCACTCTTAGGAATATATCTTAAGAAACTAGAAACACCAATCAGAAAGGATTTATGCACCCCTATGTTCATAGCAGCACAATTTACAATAGCTACGATTTGGAAACAGCCTAGGTGCCCGTCAGCAGATGAGTGGATCAGAAAACTATGGTATATCTACACAATGGAATTCTATGCTGCAACAAAAGGAATTCTTACCATTTGCAGTAACCTGGATGGAACTGGAGAGCATTATGCTAAGTGAAATAAGCCAGTCAATGAAGGAGAAATACCACATGATCTCACTCATTTGTGGGTAATAAAGAACATTATAAACTGATGAACAAAAAGATAGACACAGAGGCAGTAAAGCATCAAACAGACTGTCAAATTACAGCAGGAAGGTTAGGGAGAGGTGGGGTAAATAAGAGATCAACCAAAGGACTTGTATGCATGCATATAAGCATAACCAATGAACACCAGACACTGGGGGTTTAGGGTATGCCTGGGAGGGGAAGAGCAATGGGAAGATATGTTTACATGTAATACAATTAATAAAAAAAATGAAAAAAGAAAGAAATTTCAGTCGTTGTACTGTTGCTATTTGGCTCTGTTGACTGAGTATGCCGACCATTGGTCTAGGAGACCTTCACTTAATCTCTCAAGACCTCATTTACTTAATCTGTACAGTGATCTTAAGGCCTCTTCTACTGGATATATTGCAGGTCATGTGAGACAGAAAAGATGAGGGGGTAAAAAACATTCAAGATAATATTTTCCTTTACATATTTTGGCTTTATGTTATCATTGAATCAAGCTACATTAAACAGAAAAATGCTTTTTTTCAGTACCTTCAAAGTTTAGGAAAAGCTCAGAAACTAGGTAATCATTTGCAATTAAAAAGTAGAAAAAACCCTCAGGAGTCACTGTGAAAAAAATGTAAATATTCAATATCAGACCAAATCTTTAACTTCATAAAATATAAAAATCACAGAATACCAATGCAAGATAAAAGCAGTATCTTTTATTTACCTTAAAAAGTATACATCTAAGCCTTATCAAAAATCATTAGATGAAACAATCTCCTAGAACATATTTAAGTGAAATGTAATATTTTTCTTTTTGGGGGAAATCTTAGTTTTCCTAAACTAGTTTTTCCAATGAAACTTAAAAATAAATTTGGTCCCATAACCACACCTTTTCACAAGTTACATATATACTACAGGCCCATGCATGGATTCGTGCACCGGTAGGGTCCCTCAGCCTGGCTTGTGCTCTCTTGCAATCCAGGACCCCTCGGGGGGATGTTGGACTGCTGGTTTCAGCCAGATCTCTGGTGGGGACCAGGCCAAAACCAGCAGTCCGGCGTCGAGGGATATAGTAATGCACAAAGTGGCAGGCAGCCAGGGAGAAGCCCAAGCCCGAGCCCGAGCCCGAGCCCAGGCAGGCACCGTGCTGCTCCTGCTCATCCCGGCCCTGCTGCGCCTGCTACAGCAGCCACTTGGTAGAGCTGCTGGAGGTTGGAGAGGCTCTCACCACTGAAGCTATACTTGCCAGCTGCCCGTGGGTTGACCAGTTGCTTAGGATATTTTTTTTTTCAGGGTTTTACAAATTTTGCTCAAATTACTTTCCCAGTTAAACACTGCAACATTTTAGCTTTTTTAAAAAAATTAACCAAATGTATGGCTAGCTATACCTATAGTTAGTCAAATTAAATGGTGTACATGACCCTTAGTGAGAAGGACCTTGTGTACCCATCTCAGCCACATGTCTTCTGCACTTCCCATTCTTATATTGAACTCTTTGTAGTTCCATGATTAAGTCCTGCTCTCTTGTGAAAAACACTGTAACTTTGCAAATAAGTTTCCTTCCACTGAAATATTTCCCTTTCTATTCAAGGACACTCTCATCTATCAAGTCTGCAAAACCTGTCCTTATGACTTTCACCACACCCCCTTCCTACCAGGTCACATTAGGTATATCACTTGTGATATCACTCCCTTGAAATTTTGTGCATATTACCATTAAATTGATTATCTGTTTAAATTATTATTATTTTGTTATGTCCATCTGAAGGCAGATACTGTGATTTTCATGTTTTTATCACTCTGGCAAATGCTCACATGTGTTAAATGTATGATAGAAATATAAAGAAAAACACCCTTAATACACATAAATTAAATTTGTTCTTATATATAATTTATTTTGTAGAATTGTTAAACCTTACTCCAAAACAATAACAACAACAACAAAATCATTGTGGGAGAGCAGCCAAAACCAAAGAGGAATCAGTACAAGATTTAAAATTAGAAAAGCGAGTCATATCCTACGGCACTCCTTCAAAAACACCTTTTTTAGCTACTGACAATGACACAGAGTATCTTGAAATTAGGATTTGCTTCCAAAAACTCCCCATAGATTATGATCTTTAACTCAAATACATAGCAATCAAGAGTTTACTCTCCCTTTACTTCCCAGGGACATCAAACAAAGGACATGTCACAAAACCAACTTTTAGCAATAATCCTAAGAATAAATCTTGCAGGATTCATCATCAATAAAACCACAACTGTCATTACCACTAAATTGATTATGTCAATCTACAATCCACTTAATGTCAATTAATGAAGTTTTAAAACTTTTTCTAGAATGTCATCTAACAATCTAATAGCAGGCCATTGCAAGTAAACACGTCCACCCTGCTCTCCCCACCCCCCAAGTTATCAGTATACTTCAAATGTTCATATAAAGTACAAGTAGAAAATAACTTCACACTGGCCTACAGAAAAGTAATAAAATTCAGCTGAATACAACTAAAGTAAAATGCAAAATACCTAGTACTGCTCAGCCATAAATAGAAATAGTTCAATTAGAAACCCAGACTATAACGAGAACTCTCCTGGAAGTTAAATGGGAATTACAATAAGAGCACTTTCCAAAAGCAGGCCATTTCTTTATGCAATTACTTATTTTCATTTTATAGCTGTCATAATTGTTTACCTATAATGAAACACTGCTCTGCTCTTCCTGTAATCAAAACAATAAAAAACAGCTTTAAAGAAAGAAAATGTGTTTCCCAATAGGTAAGATACTATTTAGGGAAGAAATAATTATTTTCAGGTAACTGAAGTCCATTACCTCTAATCAGGGAATAGGATAAAATTTATAACTTCATGTAAAATAAAAGACATATTTAAATTTTTTGCTTTGATTTGTGGGACAAAGACTTTATAACTAATAGACATGCATATGTTTTTAGCAATATTTTGGGATGTCAAGAATGAGTCTTCATATCTTTCATTACTTTAAAAATGAAATTTCTGATCATGTTTTAGATTAATTGATTTTGAAATACCTCATTAGAAATTTTTACAATGACAAAAACATCTTTCACTATAATGAATACTATATGAATACTATATATTTGATATTTCTTGGGAGAAAAAACATTAACATGTCTTGAGTGAAAGTTTTAACTATAAATCAATTAAAATTCCATTGCAATTATTGCTGCTAACATAGAAATATTGCCACAGGATGACACATAGAAATAGGGTTTTATAGCACAATTCACTCCCATAAAAAATTCAACAGAAAGAATGACTTGAAATGAATAAGAAAAAAATGAATTCATTCAATAGAGCATTTACATAAGTTTGAAGAGAAATGAAAGACCACTGGCTAGAGGTAACATAAAATTCATTCAGGAATCATGATTAACAAAGGAAATAGTAGCAGACAGTTTAGAAGAAATCAATGGAAGTGATTATAGAAAAATATGTATTGCTATAACTGGTAAGAAAAATTTCAAAAATATTTATAAAAGTAAAGACAAAAATGTGTGATGCCACAAATGATAAAATTGGGGGGAAAAAAGAAAAGAAAATACTGGGGTTTGTGTGTTAACTAATGTTTGTCAGCACCCAGACAGATTTGACTAATTGGTCACTGGAATCTTTGTTACTAATCCTGGAATCCATCTCAATACACAACACAGTGAGCCATTATCAATCACTGAAAGTTGTCACTGAAACCTATTTGTCATACCTGCTCTCAGTGCCCTTATTCAAGATATTCCATTTGGAACCTTCTCTAGGCAGATAGTACATGGCTATGCACAACTTTCCAGGAAATGTGGTTAAGCATAGGCTGACTCTCAAAAATTTGTGAATGCATGAAACTTCTTAAAAAGAAAAATGGAAATTAACATTACAGCAGATGATGCTGTGGTTTAGTGAGTGGAATAAATTTTTTTTAAAACTAACTTCTATCTATGACTTAGAATGGTTTCAATCCTGATGATATAGATAAAAAATATATATACTATCCTCCACTTGGAAGAAAAAGCAAACATTACAAAAGCAGCAAGAAACTGAAACAACCTCAATGCAATAGAAATTAAAGAATGTTACTGGTAACTGAAAAATTAGTAAAACAGTTTCAATAATGTACATTAGAATTTACAGCCATAGTTTAATGTGTGAAAAGGAATCTGAGAAAAAATAAATAACTAAAGTAGAGAATCTGATACTCATAGTAGCATTAACATCTGAGCCATCAAAATTAGTGATTTCCTCTAAAAGGCAAAACTTTTATTGTTACTTTAAACAAAAAGTGTTTTGTCTAATAAAGTAAATAATACAATTTTGTCCAAAATCAAATACTTTTAGTCTTTAAAAATGTCTAGTATAATGTAATTTGATCTCTATTTATAGAAAGTAAAACATAAATACAATAACAGTTATAGGTGTTTCTCAGATATAAGAGGAAAGCACCTCCTAGAATTTTATCCTATCCCCTGATTAGAGGTTACTGGACAGAAAAATTGCTTCCATGTTGAAATGTTTTTAAGTATATACAATCATTAAACCATATTTGAAACATAAGCCTTAATTTTCGCTTTAGAATAAAACTGAACACTAAGCATGGGGGGCCCAGCCAGCATGGCTCAGTGGTTGAGTGTCGACCTATGAACCAGGAGGTCACGGTTCAATTCCCGGTCAAAGTACATGCCTAGGTTGCAGGCTCAATGCCCAGTGTGGGGCAAGCAGGAGGCAGCCAATCAATGATTCTCTCTCATCACTGATGTTTCTATCTATTTCTCCCTTTTTTCTCTTAAAAAAAAAAAGTATATGGGGGTTTATACTTAACCCCCCATATACTCTTTATGGGGGGTTAAGTATAAAAAATATCCATTGATGTGTATATCAGGGAAGTTAACTTTATTCTGCTCTAATTATATAATTCAATCTGACAATGAACCCTGCTCCACATTAAATAGTATTATGTGCCTTTTCCAACACATAAAAACTTCATCAATTGCACAAAGCATTTTACAAATATAGACTTAGCCATACTTATGATCTGACATGAATTCTGCAAGAGATCTTAAGTTGTACTAACATTTAGCATTACAGAACATTAAATAATCCAGAAAGCATTCAGAAGTAGTCAGTGGTTGTAATATAATTAGAGAAAGTTTCTAAAATTTTATTTGAAATAACTAGTAGTATACTAAAATCTTTTACCCTTGGTTAAATTCACTGTAATGAATTGTTGTTCTATTGTTATGGTTTTCCATGACTTTTGAAGTAAATTCTTTGAAAAACTGCAAATAGGTGACACATGAAACAGTCTTATTGGCTATGAGAATGTAGCTGCATATATGACTAACTTGTGGTATAACTTACCATTATGTTATTCATGATTATAAAACAAATTTTACTTGATAGGTAAATCACTGCCTAATTAGGTGTATTCATCTAAAGTAAGATAGAAAAAAATGTTTCTGTGAACTAGACAGGGATGGGCAAAAGGTTTACAATTGTGAGTAGAATATATGAAACAGTTTATTCTTGTATAATTATTTATTATTGTATTATTTTACATAGAAATCATAGCCCTATTTTTGCCCACTCCTGTATAAACAACTATCAAATAATGTTTTCACATACAATATGAAAACTAAAATAAAAATATTTGTTTTATAAAAGAAATTTATTGATTATTGTAACAAATATATAATTTTCTAGTGTTCTATTAATAAAAGTGGAAATGTTTTTAAAATATTCTCCTTACCTGTGTATACATTTTTTACTCTCAAGATATGACATACCGCAAGCAGCATCTAATGAAAATTTCACTAATTGTTTGGGTTTTATTTCATCTTTCTTTTTTCTCAGATAGGAGAGGAAATCACCTCCTAGAAGAATTGACAGATGAACAATGAGACAAGATCATGATGACAGTCACATTTATCACCTATTATAGATACCTTAGAGGATAAAAAGCACAATACATTTGGCCATGCTTCCTGGCCATTTTGTTTGAGGTGGGGATGAAAAAAATTATAAAAGGGATACATCTTATGAGAAAAGAGACACCATTAAATCCTAGGTACAGTTTAAGTACTTTAAGTGCTTCAGAATGCATATTACCTTACACAGGATGATACTATTTAAACAAAGACATGCAATTTCTCACCAATTTGCCCAATTAAAATTTTGTAAGAAATTCCTCTAATATCAAATAAAAGATTGTAATTATTATGAATTAAACAAAAAAACTTAATGATATTGACTCAGTAATTGCTTTAAAAACATTTTGAGGTTATTAACAATACCATCACTGTCAGTGGACCCAGACAGATTTAGGTATGATTTTGCTAATAAGATTTAGTTGCTGCACCAAATTGCATTTTTAGGCATCAAATGAATTCCAATGATGTGGAGAAGCACCTTAAACCAGCATGGTTCAAAAGAAATATAATTCAAGCCACACAGTGATTTTAAATTTACTGATAGTCACCATTTTGAAAAATAACAACAAAAGGTGAAATTTACTTTAATAATATATATATATATATATATATATATATATATATATATATATATAT
>JAAGEH010002531.1:16256168-16287591 GCA_011751065.1 Lasiurus cinereus
CAATAGATCCAAAACATTATTTATCAACATATATCATTAAAAAAATTCTCGGTGAGATATTTTACATTTTATCATCTTAAGTCTTTAAAATATGTTTAACATTTATGGGACATCTCAATTTAGATGCAAATTTTCATCTGAAAATATTTTATCTGTATTTAGATTTCATAAAATTTACAGTTATAAAGTAGATTCATATACTTAGGTTGTTCCAAACATACTTAACATTTTCCAATAACTGAATTGTGTATCAATTTTAAAACAATTAAAGTGAAATACAATTATAAATTCAGTTTTTTTTAAGAAGCACTATCCACATTTTAAAAGCTCAAAGCTCAGAAGCTATATATGGCCAGGATTATCATGTAAAATAGTACAGTCTTAAATTGAATTCATTAATACAGCATTGAAGGCTTTGGTTTGATTATTTTTCTCTTGTTAGTATATAATGTATTGCATTCAAATAAAAAAGTCAGAAAAATGAAGAACCAGATGATTTCACTCATATGTAGAATATAAAGCTGAAAGCAAGAAATGAACAAAAAAGACAAACAAAAACTTATAGACACAGACAACGGTATGCTGGTTACCAGAGGAAAGGAGAAGATAAGGTAAAGCGGATCAAATATATGGTGACAGAAGGTTTGACTTTGGGAGGTAAACACACAAAGCAATATACAGATGATGTATTATATAACTGCACACATGGAACAATTTATTAACCAGTCACCCTAATAAATTTAATTTAAAAAGTTAAAGTATATTAGGTATGGATGTCCTCTAAAAATAATCATTCCCACTTTCTATTAGGCCTTCAGATATTAGCCATGTTTTTGCAAGAGAAATTAGCATTTTAATTGCCATTTCCTGAACTGTTTTATCCTCTTTACCAGGGTCTAGGCCTCCTAAAATGGAACAACTCTAGAAGTAAAGACTTAACGGCTTTTTCTTTAATGAGAGTACATAGAAAATAAGAACCTGCCTAATTCTCCTTATAATATTCTTTTCTGAATCTCTTCGTTTATTCACAAACCAAGTGTTATACAAATTTAGGTGGGCCATTTACAAAATCAGTAAGATTTATGCTTAAAAATAACTTTAACAGTGTCAGACAGTTTACTTCTTTCTGTTTTTGTTTCTGTCTTTTTAAGGAGCATATCAAGCCTATTAAATTACTCGGAAGATTGTTAAAATAGTTTCTATTAAGTTTAACTAATTTTCTGAACAAAACACATAAATGCCACAGTAAACAGCCAACTAACTTCTCACCTTTTATAGGTACAAAAATGTCTATTAAAATGAAGTTAAAATCAATATTTAGTTCAAGTTATTGTTTGGACCAATATCCTTATATATACATTAATTCTTTTGTTAGATACACATTGGCCTATTTCAGAAAAAAATGCACCCTCTGGTTTTGAAACCTCATAGAATTTGTTTACCCTGTGGAATAACTTTAAAGTGAAAACATCTTTTCTGGAATTTGATTTAAACCAGCATTATGACAACTCCAATCCTAATATTACTTCTCTCCCTAGTTAGCTCATATTCTGCACTTTTCTGTCTGCCTCCAGCTCTTTTTAAATTTTCTCCTTCTTTCAATCCTCCTTGTACTCCCAACCCTCACCCCAGATTATAACCTTGGTAAAGAGAATTGTACAGACATTCACTACATGATGTTAAAACATAATAATATCTCAATAAACATTTCTTGAATTAATGTGTAAAAATGTATTTATAACTCCTTCTTACAATTTATAAGCTAACCATAAAGAACTATTTTTCATTAATTTTAACATTTAGTCCCTCTCCAATGGTCAGAACTATGCTTTTTAAATGCTTGTTAAATGTTAAAATAATGACATTACATTTATCAATAGCACCTGATGAATGCTATTGAAATCTTTACATTCCAACAATAAAAGAGTATATTTAAGACTCTGGGATTTGTAACACTACTGCTTTAGAAATTACATAATCTAAAAGAGAAATGATTTGCAAAGATGCAACCTTTGGTAGATAAAATTAAAACAACAAATTCATAATCTATGGGTAAACAAAGATAATACAACATTTAAATAACATTAAAAATTGGCTGAAAAATGATGCCAAGTCAATAAAGGTAAAGTATACCCTGGCCAGTGTGGCTCAATTGGTTGAAGATCCTCCCATGCACAGAAAAATCCCTGGTTTGATTCCTGACCAGGGCACATATACAGGTTGCAGGTTCAATCCCTGGTGTGTGCAGGAGGCAAGGGATCGATGTTTCTCTCTTTCATTGATGTTTCTATCTCTCTCCCTCTCCTGCCTCTCTCTATAAAAATCAATAAAAACATTTAAAAATAATTTAAAAAGTGAAGGTAAAGTATTGGGAAAGAGGAGTTAGATAAAGCTATTTCTAAATATGTGACACAGCTACGTAAAGATATAGATAATGGAGAGTCTGTCTCTTAGTTAATCCAACAAAATTTGCCTTAGAGAAATTGTTGAAGTAAAATTTAAATTTATTTCCAATTTATAGATGCAAGCCATAGACACAGTGATTATAAGTAAAGGAGCAGAACTGCACCATTCCACAGCCCTAGTCAGTTTCTTGCAGATGGCTATAGAAAAGCAAGGACTCCAGTAAAAGTTAAATAATGATTCAGTACTGAAAGCCTGAGACTTAGGCAAGTGCAAGTTTTAAGAACCCTGAAACAGGAAGTAAACACTTCACAGGCCTAGAATATGGAATTATAGCTAGACTACTCAGAAAACAATTCATACTGGCCAGAACTCTTCCCTTAGGCATGATACTTCATTGGTACTTTATTAAGTGAGGAAGAACTGGAGACTGACATCATATCATGTAGTCTCAAGTATTCACTGAGAGGTTAATGTAAGGGAGTTTTTTCCTGCCAAGGGTGATTTGGATATTTATAGTATCATTCGTGGGCCATACAAAATTATCAACTTAAAAATTAACCTGCTATATTTGGTCAAACATTTAATTAACTCACCCCTCGTGCCTTAGTAGGGGCAGACCACGGGCCCGGTATTCCCTGTCCCTTTGAACTCACTTTGTCATTTTCATTAAGCATCAAATTAAAGAACCTCTCTTAAAACTTGTGATATATACAATACTTATATATGCAGCTCGTGTGTGTGTGTGTGTGTGTGTATATGCACTGATGGATGCATACACATATATATACATATGGGCATGTATTTGTTTGTGTATGCATACAGCACAGAGTACTCTACCTGGCCACTGCAATTAAGAATTTTGGTGTACAAAAAGAACAAAACAAGATCACTTCCCTTTTGTAACTCTGTCTTAATAAGGCTTATTTCTGCGGGTAGACTACATATTAAACTAAAATATGGTGGATTATTTTCCAGCATTCTTCACAGGATGAATTTCTAATAGAATACATTTTCAAAGCCAACTTTGGCTTACAAGGGAGAGCATCGCATGGTGCAAAGTGCACAGATACTGAAATCCAATTGACTTTGGTCTGATTACCTAGCTTGGGGCTTTGGATAAGCTGTTTAATCTTTCTAAACTTCTTTAAAACAAAAATTAATTCCACTTATGGCTCCAGATGGTTTTGAAGATTGAATGTATCTAAAGAACTAAGCATGAGCCAAGCACATAATTCAAACAATAAACATTACAACTTATGGTTGTTGAAGTTATTTTTTACATAACATGAGAAAGAGCTTCAGTCAGGACTGATTGTTTCTCATACATCTATTCTTCATTCACCTCAATTTATTTTAGGACACTGCCCTTCTCCCATTCTGAAATGTATTAACCTCACTCCCAATAATAAGTATGGTTCTGGATTGGCTTAACCAGTGATGTCCACGCCCTTGTGCAAGTGACTGGTTCAAGGTCAGGCACATGAGTTAGTTCAGACCATTGAGATACAAGGAGGTATTTAAGTGGGGAAAGAATTTTTTTTTTTTTTAAGAAAACTACCAAGAAAGCATCATGTTTTGCAACTGAAAGTATATAGAAAACATGCCACAACACAGGGACTGGCAGCCTTCACATGGAGCTATCACCTTGGAGAGCAGAGTAAAGACAAAAGAATAGTTTTGGGTGACATGCTAGAGCCACTGGATCAAACATGGCCCCAAGAGTAACTCCTCTTTAGATTTTTCAATTAAGTGAACTTATAAAATGTCTAGAATAGCTTCAGTATTAGCAACTCAAAGATCCAAAGTGGAGAAAATAATATCAATAAATTACTTGGGAGAATTAAAAATTCATAAATAGAAATGTAAATGTAAATGCACACATGTCTAGAATAAGTAGGAAACAATAAGAAATGCTTTATTATTATTTGCAGCAACTTTTCGTAAGAGGATGGAAGAGCATACCATGCTCATGGATTGGGAGAATCAACATCATTCAAATGTCCATACTACCCAAAGCAATCTATAGATTCAATGCACTCCCCATTAAAATACCAATGGCATATTTTACAAACTTAGAAAGAACTCTGCAAAGATTCATCTGGAATAAAAAAAGACCCTGAATAACCACAGCAATCCTGAGAAAGAAGAACAAAGTAGGTGGGATCTCAATACCAGATTTCAAAGCGGTATTACAAAGACACTGTTCTCAAAACAGCATGGTACTGGCACAAGAACAGACTTATAGATCAATGGAATAGAATAGAGAATCCACATATCCACCAAAACCACTATGTTCAATTAATATTTGACAAAGGAGGCATGAACATACAATGGAGTCAAGACAGTCTCTTCAATAAATGGTGTTGGGAAAATTGGACAGATACATGCAAAAAAATGAAACTAGACCACCAACTTACACCATACACAAAAATAAACTCAAAATGGATACAGGACTTAAACATAAGATGGGAAACCATAAAAATACTAGAGGAATCCACAGGCAGCAAAATCTCAGACATGCAAAAGGAACTTTTTCACTGATACTGCTCCTAGGACAATGGAAGCTAAAGAGAATAAACAAATGGGACCACATCAAAATAAAAAGCTTTTGCACAGCAAAAAAAAACCATCAAGAAAACAAGAAAGACCACTGTGTGGGAGAACATATTTGCAAATGTTATCATTGATAAAGGTTTAGTCTCCAACATCTACAGGCAATTTATACAACTTAATAAAAGGAAGATAAGTGATCCAATAAAAAAATGGGCAATGGATCTAAATAGATTATTTTCGAAAGAAGACAGAAGGCCAAGAGACACATGAAAACATGCTCAAAGTCACTAATTATCAGATAGATGCAAATCAAAACAACAATGTGATACCATCTCACACCTGTCAGAATGACAATCATCAACAAATCAACAAATGACAGTGTTAGTGAGGATGCGCTGAAAAAGGAACCCTCATGCACTGCTAGTGGGAATGCAGACTGGTGCAGCCACTGCAGAGAACTAAAAAAAACTCAAAAAACTAAAAATTCAACTCCCATTTGACCTAGTAATCCCACTCCTAGGAATATAGCCCAAGAAACTAAAAACACCAATCAGAAAGGATATATTCACCCCTATGTTCATAGCAGCATAATTTACAATAGCTAAGATTTGGAAACAGCCTAGATTTGGAACCAGCAGATGAGTGGATCAGAAAACTATGGTACATCTATACAATGGAATTCTATGCTGCCATAGAAAAGAAGGAATTCTTACCATTTGCAGCAACCTGGGTGGAACTGGGGAGCATTATGCTGAGTGAAATTAAGCCAATGAAAGAAAAATACATTATCTCACTCATTTATGGATAATAAAGAACATTTTAAACTGATGAACAAAAAGATAGATATAGAAGCAGTAAAGCATCAAACAGATTGTCAAATTACAGTGGGAAGGATAAGGAGAGGTGGGGTAGATAAGAGATCAACCGAAGCACTTGTATGCATGCATATAAGAATAACCAATGGACTTAAGACACTGGGGGGTTAGGGCATGAATTGGTATGGGGTGCGGTGGGCAATGGGAAGATATGTACACATTTAACTCATTAATAAAGAAAATTAAAATGAAATAAAATAAAAATAAACTTTTGCTCTTTAATCTGTACTAATGAAAGTCGTGGTGGTTAGCTGGCCCATCAAAAATAAGGGGAAAAATCTACATAATCATAAACAATGAAAGCTGATTCAATTTCTACTCCATGAAACAAAGAATAGATTTTATATAATAGGCTATAAGCCAAAACAATTACTGAAGCATCAATGGAAATACTGAAGCAGTTTACACTGACTGCTACATGTGGGGTATGTGTAAGTAGGAGAGATTAATTGCACAGAAAAGGAATTAATCAAGATGTCAAAACAAGCAAGGAACTTTATACTAAGAACTACCCAAAGAAAGACAAAAAATAGGATTTTAAAATACTCAATAAGAAGCTAGAAATGGATCAGTTTTGGGGAAAGATGAGGAAGATGAAAAACTGAAAATAACTTCAAAAATATACTAGCTTTCCTGATTCTACTTTTTTCTTTTAAAGAAGCACTTACTGAACAGCTTTCTAAGTAGAAAATTCAGCCCAGCCAGAAGCAAAGCCGAGTGTGTGGTTTTCCCAATTTGGACTAATATATGACATTAGTCTTTTCCGATGAGGTTCCTTAATAGTCATGTAATTCTAACACTGCAGAATAGCAGAGACCTTCTGCATTTCTCCCTTGCACAACATCTTTGAGAACATAACTTGATAGCAGTTATGAATACAACTTTATGGATTAAAAGTACATCTCACAGGATTTCTTACTTGGTTTCAAAGGGCACCAGATATATACATACACACACACATATACACACACACACATGTGTATATATGTATTTATGTTTATGTATGTGTGATATATACATGTTTATGTATGTGTGATTTATATGTGTATGTTTATGTATGTGTGGTATACGTGTATGTTTGTGTATGTATGTGATGTATGTGTGTGTGTGTGTGTATGTATATATATATATATATATATATATATATATATATATATAAAATCTTGCCAGACATATATATCTTGCCACTGCAGATTCCAGATTCTGCTTTCATAAACCCTTAGAATGTCAGTACTAGAAATTACTCTGGAAATAAGTTTTTTTCATATTATGGAGGAGGGGACTGAATTTACCTAATTTATTTTAAGGTGGTATTATTGAAATTCTAAGGGAAGCGATCATTTCGTAAGTTAGACAAATGTCTAATCCCTTGGTTGTACACCTGAACTGATACATTATTTACCAACTTTAATTTAAAAATTTAGAAATATTTTTATAAATACACAGAGCAGCAAAGTAAATCACTTGTTAATAAGATATATATTCATATATGTCTCAATTTGCAAATAAAAGCACAGAAAGAATAAAACTAAAATAAATGAAATGAGATAGCAAAACCCCACAATAAACTAGTAAGAGCTGCTGCCGCCAAGACGAATTGAAAAGGGAATGGGGATCTGGGATAATCTGTCATTGTGTTTCCTACATACTCTGAAATTAATATGTAAGAAAATTCACTGTCTAAAAGAAAATTATTTGGGGAATATAATAAAAAAATTGCTTATTCTGACTTATGAGGCCCTTCATCACTCCATCTATTCTATCTTTGCAACCTTATTATATGCCAGTCTCTCCCAGGCTCAGTATGCCTCAGTCATTCTACCCTTCCTCCTATTCCTCAAATATAAAAGCAATTCCTACCCATAGCTTTTGCACCTGCTATTCTCTGTGCCTCTTCCTAGCCCTTTGCAAAGATAGATTGCTTATATTATTCAGGTCATAACACAAATCCCATCTCCTGGTGTTGTCTCTGAAAGCCTCTAAAACTAGATGCCACCGTTGCCATACCTCTGAGCAATACTCTTTTTAGAGTGAAGTTTGCAATAAATGTGATTAGTGTTAAATATATGTCTCTCTGCTCCACTGAATTCACTGAGGGGAAGAGATCATGGATATATTTTTCACCAATGTATATGGTGGATAAAACTCAATAAGTGTTTATCAAATAAAGTAATTAATCCAAATATCACAATGGAAAGTTTTGTTTTTTTTTTACTTTATACTTTTGTTTTAAATCTTTATTGTTGAAAGTATTACATATGTCCCTTTTTCCCCCATTGACTCCGTCTAGACCACTTCATCCCAGGCCTGCACCACACTTTTGTCTGTGTCCATGGGTTATGCATATATGCATACAAATTCTTTGATCTCTTCCCACCTACCCTCACCTTCCCTCTGAGATTCGACAGTCTGTTCCATGCTTCTACTGGTATGTCTCTGGATCTATTTTGTTCATTAGTTTATTTTATTCATTAGATAAAAATGCCAAGTCTTAAAGAAAAAACAGGTATATCTCTAAGTTTCAAATTCACTCAAATACAGGGTGATATATGTGTTTTTCAATAAGTAATCATTTAGGGGGGTTAATTTTATCAGAGCCAACTAGTTTGGAATATTTTTAAAATAATAAAACTCCTTCAAATTACAGCCTCATTAATTTAAAAATTCCACTTTAAAAAGAATAAAACTGACTCTTAAAAATAATCTCAATGACACAATATTTATAAATTCTTCAAATATTATGCATTATTTTACTTTTAGAAAGCACTTTTAAAGATGGAAAAATTTGCAAAAATACAAGTATTTGCACCTTTTATCCTATTCAACAAATGATAGATGTTACTATAAAAAGGGTTTCTTTATTACTTTCAGTAGCCAAGATAGAAAACAGAGATATAGCACTTGCTGGTAGCAAATATCTTCTTAGAAGATAAATTGATTTGGAAATCTTTGTCAAAGATATTGATAAAGCTCAATACCATCAAACTAATGTGTAAGAGAAGAAAAAAAGTCTTAAAACACCGGTTGCCTACCTGAGAAGATTTAATATGTGTAATCTCTTAAGATACAAAATGATAAAAGATGCTATATAAAGTCACTTTCAATTTGCTATAGAAAGCCTTTCACTTTAAGTGCAGATATTGTCAAATGTGATACTGTTGTCTCAATTTTGACATAGAAGACTTTAAGCAAATTTATATTTTCTAGCAAAGGTTACATTTTCCAGGTGTATTTATTAGGTGCTTAATTTCAGGCACAGTTGTATCATGTTCTTCCTGAAATTGAAATTCATGCCCATAGATACTAATGACTATCTACTTCAGCTTTACAAAGAATAACAAATGAAGGCAAATAAAGAATAGGAAACTTTCACATACACAAAACCTTATTATAATGACAGTTCTAATATTATGTTTACATAAGGATATACAATTCTTAATATAAAGCACAGTGCTTCAAAATGAATTTGTGAAGATGTTTTATGTTTAAATTGTATCTGAAAAACAAGAAAGGGAAATAAAGAGTACTTAAATGAGAAGAGAGGTATTAAAAATGACCAGAAAACTAGTGAAGCATAAGAAAAGAAAAACGCATAATGGATTTTCAGAAGTAATTAATTTGGCTTGTCATAAAATGAGCAGTTAACAAGTAGAAGCTTGATTTCAACCTTAAAAGGGAATTCACATTTATGTCACAACAAAAAAAACAATCTCTTAGGTCTGAAAGGCTTCAGTATTTTCTATGGTATTTGTCATAAATGTGAGGATCTGCTTACATTATTTACCCTTGAAAGGTGATAAGGACAGCAAGAATCTAGATATTCAGTTTAGGGTTAACTACCACAAGAAGACTCCTTAAATTGAAATAGAGTGTCACTAAGATCTACAAAGCTTTGTATGATTTGAACCAATTCCCTCTCTCCAACTTCATGCAAAACAAAGTCACTAATTTCAAAGGATATTAGTGGTTTTAGTGTCTGGAGAAATGGCCAGTTTAAACTATTCCATCTACAGCAAAGGAAACATGACAGTCCAACACACCATTTGGCTGATAAAGAAATATAAATTTAAATATGCCATTCCTTTTAGAAAGTTGTTTTGGAAATATTTTAATTATATCAAAATCTATTACCTGTGATATAAGTTGGCAACAGAATGCATTTACTTTTTCATTAATGTAATATACTTGAACAAAATAAAGACCAATGTCTAAGTTTAGGTATTTTAATATCAGTTAATATATAAAAGAAAGCTACCCATTCTCCAAAAATGAAATTTACTGTGCACTATTTTATAATTATATTCATTGAGACTCATACCAAATTTGACTTAAGAGTATTCTATTGACATATCCAAACAACATGAATAAACTCCACAAAATTAGGTTCTTCTTTAATAATTTATTAGCAAAATAAAATATCCAGCATGGAGCTGACATATAATTTCTGGTAAAAAAATATTAATCTGAGAATTACTATGTTATCCTTTCTTTTGAATTCACAATTTGCTGCTATGAAGTGATACCATTAATACAACTGGCAATGGGTTAAATCTGTAAGGCAAGGTGCTAATTTGAGGGCTCTTTTTTAGTGAGTGCCAGAAGCCATGTTCCTGAGTGTTTTGCTGGAACAATTTGCCCTTTTCTACATTTATGATTAGTGAAAGAAACACATGGAAGGCAAGTATCTAGAGCCAAAAATGCTGGGAGCTCTTTTTTAAAGGAATGGGAACTGTCATATTCAGGGACTACTAACTATAACAACCCCATATTGCTATGATGTCACATCACTGAAATTACTTCTGTTGAAATCACACAAAAATTTCATAATGAGTTGACAGGGCAAAATTTTTTATTTTTAAAAAGGATTTAATACAACAACAAAAATTCATGAAATTACCTATAGAAATTACAAATGGAAACAAATTAAAAAATTGCTGACAATGGAAAGATACCTACTGAAAGTTTAGAGATATTTATAAGAACAGTATTATTACGTCCAGATTTCTAAGGTAAAATCTCTATACAATATAAACTATATGAGCTCAATTCCTTTTTTAAAAAGCATCTTATAAAAGTGAGATATATTTTGATGATATTGAAAAACTTGTAAAAATTCTTCAATAATTCTAAAAGTTCCAAAGACATAAATCATTCTAAAATTAAGTTCGAGGATTGCCCAGGGGCACACATCTGTGTGAGCTGAGGAATGTACCAGATAATATAACATTCAGTTACTTCCAGGAAGTTCTGAACTCAAAGAGAACATCCAGGTCAGAAAAGAGGAGGCATTTTACAAGTCTCCAGTGAAAAAAAGAGTGAAGACTGGGATTTTCTAAAGCTTGTTAAAATTAGCACCTCTATACCCAGGATCTGCAGAGACATGGTAGGTAGAGGTTAAATTGTTCAGTCTCCTATCCATTAAAGTATCTTGTGGCAGCCCTAATTTAACCGCAGATATAAAAACAAATGATGGATGCCTGCACCATAAATATCCTTTTTTAAGTCATGTTTGTCACAAACAACATTTCCTTCATTTGAATTTCTAAATACACAACTTGTTTGTAAAATGGGGGTCATATATCAGCATATTAGAGAGGCTTTTGTTTTTGTTTTGTATTTCCTAATTCCATTTAGAATTTTGTTAAATTTTACTTAATGCAGCAACTCATAGCAAACAAGTAAATAAGTAAGGTATTTGTAATTCAAGAGATGATTCAAATAAAGACAGGATTATCTTGGGAGTATTCACTCTAAACGTGAATTCTCAAATGCTAATAATTTCTTCAAACATTACTGTGGTTAAAATATATTTTGGATTTCATTCCAATGGACTCGGTTATCTGACGAGAACAGCAGCATATTAAACCTTTGCATAACACATTCTTGAAATGGCCTGCATATTAGTCACAAAGCAGTTATTAAATTTTGCTTTTTACCTACCAGTTTTCTAAATCTTCTCTCCACAGCTTGATTGCCATAGAGAAGAAAGTAACTCAAACAAAAATTTTTCTGTTTACTGCAATAGCTATTTACTTATCTGTGCACCAGATTGAGAAATTATGGAACAAGGATTCACGTATTTGCCCATGGAGTATCTTGCATAGACATTGGCTTGAATTTTCATTTATATTTTCAATTCATTAAAGGATTATATATTTTGACCCACTTATAAGCTAAATGACATAGTAGAAAACAGAGCATGATTTTATACTTGCTATTTAACTGATGTTGACAAGTCACTTTAAACTCTCTAAATTCCATTTAGCTTATTTGTAAGTGGGTATAAAAATACTGCCTGCTAGAACAAATGTCAGAATGTTAAAGTGCTATAAAATTTTATGTAACTGTAAAATATTTTATATTACTATGTTACTTTTATAAGAATAAAAACCAGCTGGTTATTTCCCCATCATGCCTACTATAAGAAGAGAAAAGGACAGAGAAATACTGTTTCAGAATAGTCTGAGAGTTTGTTATGAAAGGTTTCAAATTAAAGAAAAATTTTCCTAACAACAAAAATATTATAGGTTAAAGCTAAAATTCAGAGGCAATCTAATCTAGCCATTTTAGTTCTACATATAAGAAAAGAAAGACTCTTGAAGGCTAAATATTACAACATACAAACAAAACAGTCACAAATGGTGGTAGAATGGGAAGAACTAAAGAAATTTTAAATGACCCAATTTGTTTGTGGGTTATTCTTGGCTAGAGTTATAATAAAGGGGTAGGATTAGAGTTAATGGCAGGGGCAGGTTCAGAGTTTGAGTTAAATTTCTTGCCAGATTATAGCATTTTAGTAAGTTACTTTTTAGTCTATAATTGATAAAAATGATGATTATGAGAACACATAAGTGGTTTTGTATTAAGCACTGTAAGAGACATATCTATACAAATATCTATATCTATCTATCGATATAATGTGTATTTACATACAATCACAGTTTATTCATCCTTACAACTTAATTATTCTTTCTTTACAAGTAAGGAAACCAAGACACAAAGTTTAAGGCAGTTGAGTAAGATCGAGTAAGATCGCCCAACTTATACTAAGTGACCGTGTCAAGCTTTCAACCAAGACTGGCCGTTAGGCCTTTTTTAATTTATTTTTTTGATGAGTGGTGTTAGATTTTGCTTTTACTGTATCAATTGATATGATCATGTGATGTTTCTTTTTTTAATCTATTGATGTGATGGCTTACATTAATAGATTTTTAAATATCGAAATCAGCCTTGCATACCTGGGTTAAATGCCTCCTGAGTTTTTCATAACCATTTACTTTGAGTTCTTTATCTTGCAGTGGAAATAGTTTTTAAAAGGAACTTTATGCTTTTGTGATTATTTAACTTTACAAATTCTGATGTGTTCGCATTGATGAGAAAGGAAAAGAGTGCATAGGACTGTACTGATAGAAAAAAGTAGAGAATGGGAAGAATTTGTTACCAAATTACTAGTATAAGTCCATTATTTTTTAACTTAATATTTTGGCCCAATTTTTATGATATGAGAAAGTGAGATATAACTGACTTAATACTAGCTATGTCTTAAAAAACGCACATTCCATACGATCCATTCATTCTATTTCAGAGTCTTAAAATACTCAGCAATAAAGTTTAATGTAATATTCTAAGTAATAAAATATGCACTTTCCCTAGAAATATGAGAGCACATGTCCATTCAAAGACTTGTGCATGGATGTTCACATTAGCTTCATTTGTAGTAGCCCCAAACAGAAAACAATCCCAAAGTCTATTATTAACAGCTAAATGAAAAAAACTTGGTAAATTCATGTAATCTAATTCTACTCAAAATAAAAAGGAATGATGTTACAAAACAAATAAGTACCAAACTATATGATTCCATTCATGTAAAATTCTAAGAAATACTCATATATAATTTTAGAAAGCAATCAGTGGTTGACTGGAGCAGATGACCAAAAATGTCAGGAGGAAGGAACGAAAAAGAGGCATGAGAAAAATTTGGGGACGATTGAAGCGTTCATTTCTTTGGTTGTGGAGATGGTTTTATAGGTGTAAACATGTCAATGCAATAAAGTATACATATGTAAAAAGCATATTAAAATATTTTTATATTCCTTTAAGTTTCTTCTTTGTTGTTATTAAAGACAACAAAGCAAATCCTTTGTAGTTATTACATGTTATAGTAGTAAATCACATAAAGATCAAATTATATAATATTTATATATTCGCCAACAGAAAGATATAGAGTGAAAATAAATTAAAAATGTACTGTATCAGTTTGAGGTTATCTTTGTTGACAGAAAGTTGTTAACCAAAAAAACCTGGAGGTGCTGAAAGTCACAAGACATACAAACTCCAAGACAGATTACTTTTTTTTTGTCCACATATAAGTCAATTCATAGTTCATAAGTTCACTGTTATAATATGCAACAAAATAGACTATTTTTCTAAACATAAACATTATACATAACTACATTCCATATGTAACTGCACTGTAATAATTTACTTTCTCTTTGAAAAGAGTGCCGGAAACCAAACATTATCTCACTAATAGAAAGATGTGGACAGGAGACCAGAAGGCTGGTCAACCTTAATTGCTCTGAAAGATTAGAGCTAATCACTCACTGTTTAGTTGAAACATTGATTGAAGCAGCCTCTATTTGTTTCATGTAAACTTCTGTTCTTATAATTTCCTGCCTAAAGGCTATAGGTATGCCCCAAAGCCTTATTAAAAGGGAGAAAAAGGCCAGAGCAAGGGGTAGTCTTTTCCACTAGGAGAAGGCTCCCACCTGGCTCCCCAATATCGCCAAATTAGTACTTTTCTAGTTTCTTTTTTCATTTGCGTGTGGCCTCCTCCAGAACCCGAACCCTGAACAGGAACCCTGAACCACGTGGGGCGTGGAAAGAGGTTCCCACATCTGGCACCCAACAGGGATGTGGAAAGAGGTTGGTTGACATTTTCTAAAAATAGCAAAGTATTATAGACTATAAAAATATTGAGTATGTCTTCATGTTTTGTCATCAGGAAAATATTAAACAAAATCAAAGATACTGAACATACAGAAATAACAAAACATGGTATTAAAATGTCATTGAATGGGACTAAATCACACTAAAACATTTTTGCACAGCAAAGGAACTATCAACAAAATGAAAGACAACCCACTGAATGGGAGAACATATTTGCCAATGATACATATGATAGGGGGTTAATATTCAAACTTTATAAAGAACTTATAAACTCAACACCAAAAAAGCAAACAATCTAATTTAAAAATGCTCAAAGGACCTCAATAAGCACTTCTCCAAAGAAGACATACAGATGGCCAATAGACATATGAAAAGATGCTCAACATCATTAATTATCAGAGAAATGCAAATTAAAACCACAATGAGACATCAACCCACACCTGTCAGAATAGCTATCATCAATAAACAAACAAACAAGTATTGGTGAAGATGTAGAGAAAAGAAAACCCTTGTTCACTGTTTGTAGGAATGCAGATGGGTGCAGCCACTGTGGAAAACAGTATGGAGATACCACAAAAAATTAAAATGGAATTGCCTTATGACCCAGTGATTCCACTTCTGAGAATTTACCCAAAGAAACACAAAACACTAATTTGAGGAAGAATACATGCACCACTATGTTCATTGCAGCATAATTTACATCTAGAGGTCCGGTGCACAAAATTCATACACAGGGAGGGAGTTCCCTCAGCCCTGCGTGCACTCTCGCACAATCCAGGACATCTCGGGGGATGTCCAACTGCCGCTTTAGGCCCGATCCCTCTCACAATCCAGGACCACTGGCTCCTCACCTGACTACCTACCTGATCGCCCCTAACCACTCTGCCTGTCTGATTGTCCCTAACTGCTCACCTGCCTGCCTGATCGCTCCTAACCACCTCTGCTTGCCTACCTGATCACTCCTAACCACTTTGCATGCCTGTCTGATCACCCCTAAATGCTTACCTGCCTCCATAATCACCTCTAACCACTCACCTGCCTGCCCGATTGCCCAGAACTGCCTCTGCCTCAGCCCCTACAGCCATGGCTTATCCAGAAGGATATCCAGAATGACATCTGGAAGGTCATTTGGCTGTCCAGTCTAATTAGCATATTACACTTTTATTATTATAGATAGCCAAGATTTGGAAGCAGCCCAAGTGTCCATCAAGAGATGAGTGGATAAAACAGTTATGGTACATTGAGATAATGGAATACTACTCAGCCACAAAAAGGAAGAAAATTTACCCTTTGTGACAACATGGACAGAACTGGAGAACATGCTAAGTTAAATAAGCCTGTCAGAGAAAGACAAAGACCATATGATTTCACTCATATGTGGAATTTAATGAACAAACTGAACTAACATGTAAAACAGAGACATAATTATAGTAGAGCGCACACAGACAGCTCTGATGAGAAGGGGAGTTCAAGGGGGCTGGAAGGATTGAGCAAAAAAAAACAAAACAATCCTTGGACATGGATAACAATGTAGTGATTGTGGGAGTGGAAGAGGGTGAGTGGAAGTAGAAGAAGATACAGGGGGGATGAATGAAGATGGGAAATAAAACAAAATAATTTAAAATAAAATGCCATCATGGAAACCTCTAAAATGCTATTACCTGGAATCAGTTCCATAATGATGTAGATTGGCTGTCTCTGTGTGCAAACTCCTATAAGTTTGACAATATTGGGATGATCATATTGCTTAAGAATTCTGGATGAGAAAAGAATAAGAATATTTTTAAATATTTATGCATTAACCTATGATAAATAATGTACACAAGTAGAATATACTTTAATCAATATAACTCATTTTTTAAAAACTTCAGTGTGAACCCAAATTGTGATAAATAGGATATATGCAAATTTTGATAAATCTTGGCAAAATATAGGTACAAATCAGTCAATTATCCTTAATTCCATTAAATATTCACTTAAAATTATCCTTCACTCTGAATGACTAACAACCAAGTTAAATAGGAATAACTTAGTCCAAAACATTTAGAACTCTTTCAAATATCCGGACTTAGCCACCTCCACAAAAGCATAACTGAAAAGCATCAGTGAACTCAAAACTGTAAGCTTCTATGATAGTATCTTTTTGTTTTGCTCTATGTACACACTTGATTTAAAATACATAAAATAAGAATCTAATTCATGTTGATAAACACCATTGGGTAATCCCTTCAATAAATTTTTATAATCAGAGCTTTCTTGCTGACCATAAGCAATCTCAAGTTTTGAGAAAGCTGTTAAAGGTTAAACAATAACTGAGTAACAGTTTCAGTATCAAGTTAAGCCAAAGCAGAGAAGACTTCATTTGGATAAGGCAAAATTACAGAGAGGTATAAAATAGCACAGACCCCTAGCTCAAGTTAAAAGTAGATTAGATTCTCGCAGAGGCCTGCGTATCCTGGTGATTTCTATTACCAAATTTTATTCTACTTTATCCTATTGACATAGTTATAAGCTTACTTATATTTCAAAGATTCAGTTTTCTTGCCTAAGAGAATGAAAAAATAATTTCATTTGGAGAAAGATAAAACAGTTTATATAAATCTTGTACATGTACAACTAAAGCAGGGATACCTCTAAGAATAATTTTTTATATAGAAAAAACAGATTTATAAATGAAATAAACTTGGAAGAATTCTACAAATAAGAGGAAGAATTCTACAAATAAGAAAAATATTATGACAATAACTTTGAGTTTGCAACTTCTACAAGGAATTAAAAAAAAGTTTTAAAATGTTTGACTTAAATTCAAAATGTCATTTCTAAAACTGGAAATTGCTTAGTAAAAAAATTCCAAAAAACAGCCAGCCTGAATTCCAATAATATTTAAATAGCTAAATATAGAGCTCTATCATCTATTAAAGTACACTCAAAAGTTTTTACATGGATGTAATTTTTATTTTAAAAATATATTTTATTGGTTTCTCAGAGAGGAAGGGAGAGGAATAAAGAGTTAAAAACAATGATGAGAAAGAAACATTAATCAGCTGCTTCCTGCAAGCCCCCTACTGGAAATCAAGCCTGCAACCAACATACATGCCCTTGATCAGAATAGAACTCAGGACTCTTCAGTCCGAAGGCCGTCATTCTATCCACTGAGCCAACCCAAGCAGAGCTATAATTTTTATTTTTAAAATAAAACAAGTTCACTTTAGAAAAGTAAGCTAAACTCCCTATTTTGCAATAAAACAACCACAAATTAGAACAAAAAAATTAAAGATTTTTGAAATGTTGGATATAACTTATACCATAAGAATACTTATGAATATTCTATAAAATAATAAATGTATGAATTTAAAACCTTTAAATTTATTAGAATATTTTTTCTGAATTACCAATAATATACATGAAACAGGGTTTTAACTTTATTCTGTAGATAATATTCAACAAATGCATCATACCAGTTTACTCCTTTGCTATTGATACTCATTTTCAGATAAATGGAGTAATGTACATAAAAATGCTCCATGCCATGAGACTAAGTTCACTCATTATCATGTTCCCTCATTGCCATGTCCTCTGTTCTCCATGACACTTTACAAAATCTTCAGTTTTATACATTAGACCAGTGGTCCACAAACCGCGGTTTGCCGCTCTGTTGACTAATGAGTTTGCTGACCACTGCACTAGACCATGATGAAGACACCCATACCCCCAACACACACATTTCTCCCTCCCTCCCTCTCTTTACACCAGGGTTAAGGAACATTAGGCCCTTGAAATCATTTGGTCGGGTCTTGCCAAGGCATTAGGGATGAGTTTAATTGAATGTTTGATCAAATATAGCAGGCTAATTTTTAACTTGATAATTTTATATAGCCTGTGAATGATATAAATATACAAAAAGCTGTTGGCAGAAAAGAGTCCCCACCTCTGCTTCAGACCAACAATCTGTAGGTCCACCTATTTTTCTCCTCTCCCATTCATCAATCCATCTCTCAAAAGTAGGTCTATCCTCATTCTGTCCAAAGCACCTTTCAAATTGTTTTGTGCTTCCTTGTATAAACTAGATGTTAAAATTAACTGAATGGTTTTAACTATTTTCAATAAAGAGGCAGCAAATTTTAGCTTAATAATAGGAAAAAGACAATCATCTAAAAAGATCAATTAGAAAAGAAACAATATGCAAATTCCAGAACAAGTACGACACAATTAAAGAAGGCATATAAGGTTCTTAGAAAACAGATGAAAAAAAAAGAAATAAGTGATAATATCTAAGTAAGGTAGGAGAGATGAAATTATATACCTAAATACTTATGTAAATTATACATTTTATATATAGAATATAGTAATATTTTTATTACAAGGAAAATCACAACTTTGCAGATATACATATGTATGTACTATATGTATGTGTGATAAAAGAAAAAATACTGCAATTTTTTTCAGAGACTTGAAGAATACTGTTTATTAGCACCTGGTTCTTTTCACTCTGCTTACTCAACTGACCTTTAGTCTCAACTCAAAAACAGAAACCTTCTGATTCCACATTGTATAAGTGCTTACTTTTAGATGAGGGCTTATTTCCACTTCAGCAAATTGTAATCTATGATATCCTCAAACTTACATTTTAGGGAGTCAGTTATATTATAAATATACACTTGACATAACTTTAAAGAACTCACCTGGCTTCTTGTAAAAATTTTATTTTCAGTTCGTGAGGAAGATCTTCTTTACATGTTTTAACAGCAACAGCAGTTTTATCCTTTAATATGCCTTTAAATACTTCACCAAAATTTCCCTGAAAATATAAATACATTCATTGTTTGAGGTGTAAGACAGCCACATAAATCTTCACAAAATATAAGGAAAGCATGTAATGATGCATTTTGAGTTAAAGCACTCAGCGTTATTCAGAGTTTGAAGTGGAAATCAAGATTGGGAATATTGCTCTTACCAGTGCTCTCCACTTAAATATGCTATTCAACACACTAAATATTTGGGGACAATTGAAAATGAAAATAGGGAAAAAATCAAAAATAGGACAAAAGGAGAAACTCAAATTTAAAACTGTCAGAAATATCTGTTTTGTTATATCTGCAATTTATTAAATTTAAAAAATTATATATTAATGTTTAAAGATAAAGCAGAGATTCATCAAGATGACTGTTGGTGTTGAGCCACACAGCCAAATGTCAGTTGGAGAAGAGTGAGAGGAAGAGACTAAGACAGAAACAACGGAACTAGGAAGATGAAGGACTGTCAGCCATTGTTGTAGGCTGTTAGTCTTTAGAAGGTACCCAGGAAGAGGAGGTTCTTATCCAAATGCCCATGTCACTGTGATTAATTCATTTTCTGTCAAATGTATGAACTCCTAACCTTATTCTATGGCAAAAAACAAATTTTGACTTACGGGGCCTAATTTCCAGTTTGAAGTCATTTTTCTTTTATTATAAACACAAAACATTACAGAGAAGACCTATAAAACTAACACAACAATTATTTGTTAGTATAAGCATATGTAGAAAAACTTGGAGAATACTATGTTTTTACAAACCTATAATAATATGCAAGCATCCTATCCAATAAAAGAGAATATGCTAATTGACCCTCACACCATTGCAAAGATGGCAGCACCCAAGCCAATAAGGAGGGAATATGCTAATTGACTGCTCCGTCCTCAAAGATGGCAGCACCCATAGCCAATAAGGAGAGATTATGCTAATTGAATGCCATGCCCTCAAAGATGGTGGTACCCTCAGCTACAAGATTGCAGCTCCTAGTCCCCTCAACCCCGCCAGGGTGGCAGGTTCATATCAAGGCCGGGCCCACTCCCAGGTGGGCCTGACCCCTCCACACACCTGCTTCAGAAGTCCCCCAGTCCCTCAGCCCCCCAGCCACCCAGGGCCAGCCAGAGGTGCAGGTAAGCCTTGGGTGGCAGCTGCCTAGCCACCCAGGGCCAGGCTAAGCTTGCATTGCTGGTAGTGGCAACAGCAGAGGTGTGATGAGACATTGCCTTTCTCTGATCACCAGGTCACCTCCCACCCCTGAAGGCTCCTGTACTGTTAGAGGGGGCAAGCCAGGCTGAGAGATCCTCCCCCACTGCATGAATTTTCATGCACCAGGTGTCTAGATATAACTAGTGACTCAGTGCATGAAATTCATATACATTAAAAGGGAATTAGAGGAAATAATATTGCTATTTGCCCTTTCTCTATAATAGAAGTGTCAGAGATGAAAGAAAATTAGTAAAATGTATATGAAAACCTTCCTCTTGTCAGAGTCTGGGGCTCACCACAGGACTCAGAGTCAAGTCCCTGCCCACCCAAATGCACCTCAAAATTGCATAAGACCCAGACCCAGCTCTTCCCCACCTCCAATTAGACTAGATCCAGACCAGGCCAGTCCCACTCTTGTCAAGGCCTGCCAAGTAGGGGGCATAGCCTCAGTACCCCTGGCCTGCCATCAAGACAGGGAAATAGCCTGAGGTCCCCCAGCCCAGGGTTCCGGGGAATGCCTTAAGGTCCTCCAATAAATCCTGCCAGGTGGGGGACATGGCTTGAGATCCCCTGTCAAGCCCCGCTGATTGGAGGGCATGGCCTGAGGTTCCCCATCAAGCCCTGCCAGGTGGCGGGGTGCAGCCTCAGGTCCCCTGTCAAGCCCTGTGGGACAGGGGTATGGCCTGAGTTCCCCCAACCCAGCACTGAGGTACCCTGTCAAGCCCAGGTAGGCGGGGGGCTACAACCTCAGGTCCCCTGGTCCGGTGCTGGGGCACGGGGACACAACCTGAGGTCTCCCTGTCAAGCCCTGCCGGGCAAGGGGTGTAGTCTGAGGTCCCAAGGCCTGGTGCCGGGGTGGAAGGGCACAGCCTGAAGTCCCCTGTCAAGCCCCACAGGATGGGGGTGCAGCCTGAGGTCCCTTGTCAAGCCCCAGCCTGAGGTCCCTTGTTAAGCCCCATGGGGATTTGAAAGGGTGTAGCCTTAGGTCCCTGCTGATTGCTTGTTAAGGCTCCTTATGGGAACTTGGCCTCAGCTGTGGGTGCAGCCATCTCTATGAGGAGTGATAGTCAATAAGCATGTTCCTTCTTTATTAGATAGAATAAGCTTCAATACTCTTCTTGCTCAGCAAGAAGTAGCTGAAATAGGAGTCTACTCATTGAGTTTTCCAAGTTCTAAGGTCCATGTAACTCTTACTAATAAATAATTTAACATTATTTAAAAACAAAATATTTTTGAACATTTTAAGTATTAATATTTTATTTAATATTAAAATTACTTTACTCAAACTTTAATACACTTAAATATTAAGATAATAAATTGTTATTGAATCTAATATTCAACTCTTAAATATTTAAAACAATGATTGCTTATAAATTCAACATAATATACATTTATCATGTTAGAAAAAGAAAAACTTGAGCTTTTATATCCTTGCATGTTTGTTATTCTCAAGATTCGTCCCCCCTACCCCTATTACCAGATCATTAATATATCATAGAGCTGAAAGAAGATATTAATATACACAATTACTGCTGGGCCTCAACTTAACTGAATGATTCTGAAGCACTTATAATTTAACTTGTCTAAAACTTAACATTTTACTCATTTGACTTTTCTTAACTAATTTACCTTTTTCATTTACTAGCACCATCATTCATTCTCTCTGCAAGCATTCAGATTCTACCTCTACAATATTTGTGTCCTCCTTCTTACATCTCAGAAAGGCCACCCTGATTCACAATCTTAAGTTTTTCACCTCCACTGATCTGTCAGTCACTCACCCCTTCAATTCATCCACTACAGCACTGCCAGATTAATCTTTATAAGAGATAACTTACTTTCTTAATAAAAATTCATTCTTCAGTTACCATCACTGTCTTAGCCTCTGTTGGGCTCCACAATATAGCCTCCAACTGTCACACATGTCTTAAACTCAAGCACTTAATGATCCCCAAATATGTGTCATGCATTTCCTAGATATTTATCCTTCATGAAAGCCATCCCCCACGTCCAATCAGGAAAAAGCTAACAAATCTTTAAGATCATTTGACAGGCACAACTTCATCTCTACTGCTGATCTTAAGTCCATGAGGCTAAATATTATGTTTCTTGTCTATTTTCATGCCATTCCTCATAAGATCTTGGCCCAAGGTTAATACTCATCTCCTCCTTCTTTAGTCTTCATTAGATTCTGTAGACTCCTATTTAAACCTCTCTATCAAAATTTTTCTCTTCCACAAAATTTTCCACTTTTACTGTGCCTTCCGAAATCCATGGTTCATCATTATAAAAATTTTATCACCTTCTTGTTCCATTAGAAACTTGATTCTCACTTGAAAATACTCAAATGGTGGATGATTTTCCTTTTGTCTTCTAAATTTAAGTGATGACTCCCCCATCTAAGCCTTCTCCCTATGTCCAGATATGGGATAAAGTATTTACTAGTTCCTTGTTAGTACTTTCAAACCATTTTCCTCCTACATTCCTAAGAACAAAACAAAACAACACACACACACAAAAAGAAACAAAAACATACCCATTTTTGAAGCTTTATACCAACTGAACAACTGTCCCTTACTGTGGCTGTAAGTTATTGAATTTGAAAAGATTTTGCTTCATTTATTGACGATCTGAGCTCCTGATCACTATATCCCATGTTCTTCCCTTCTTAATTCTAGGCAATTTCAACAGACACCTAAAAATCCATACAACAGTTCAAACTCAGTTTTGTTTTGTTATATATATATTTTTTAACATCTCTCTTTCAATTATCTTCTATTGCAAACTATTTCTTAAACTTTGCCACTGTCAATAATGCAACTCTTCTATAATATCTATGTTATTCATCCTGTTTTCTAGCTGGCTTCTATTTTTCTAACTTACTTCCTCTAGTATATAGACCACAAAAATCCTTTCACTTTATATGAATCTAAAGATTTTGAGGTTCTATTACCCATTGTCTATCACCCCCTTACTATCCTTTCTTCCTTCATTATCCAGCTTAAATTCCATGGTCAATAATAATTACAACTGAGACAACCAAGATGGTGGCATAGGTAAATATCTGTACTTGCTGCTTCACACAACCACAACAAAACTACAACTAAAAGACAAAACAAATATCATCCAGAACTATGGGAAAGCTGGATGAGTGGAAGTTCTACACCTAGAAGTAAAGAAAAAAGCACATTGAGACTGGTAGGAGATGGGGAGGTGCAGAGGTGCACATGAAATACCTGGTAACTGGGTGTGCTGTGTTGTTTTTTCATTCGAGAGAGAGATACAAGCTCCCAATTGCTTTGAACTCCAGTTCTGGGAGAGACTCTGGGGACCCAGACTCATACGGGGAGAAAATGGACTGTCTGGCATCGGGCCAAAACATGAGGGTAGCTTTCTCTCCAAGGTGCTCACAGCAATCATTGTTTCTTTACAGGGCTGCAGAACGTAGAGACCTTGAGACCTCTCCAGGCCAGGGCTGACTGGCAGCCACTGAGGTTTGCTCCACTCTGGTGATTCTCTCAGACCTTGCCCAACCCAATTTACAACCCCACCCAAGCTATGCACAGCATTTTTGCATATAAATGGCCTGTCCTTTTGCAACCTAAAACCTAACAAACTGTAGCTGGGTCACAGATCTCCAAAGATTCCAAAAGAAGGCCAAGGCCCAGCAGCAGCAGCCTGCATTGCTTCATGGCTGGATCCCATCTAGGTACTTTCAAACCCGAAATAAAAAGTAGTAATCTGCAGATATCTCTAATTCCTGCTGGGTGGTCTCAAGCAGTGGCTGACTTTGTACCTCCTTAGAGATCCAAGAGCCAGTGTACCCAGTGGTCAGTGTGAGACCATGTAAGATTACAACTCTTTACATCCATAAGAGACATACTCAGGAGGCAGAGTCAGTGAGCACCAAAGCCCCAGTGAAGCAAGTCTTGCCCCATAAGTTTATCTCCAGCACAGCAGTTCTCCCATTGTAGACACAGCTGGTCCTCATAGCCAATTGGTCTGGAAGTCAATTCCTCCCAATGATACCAACAACAATCAAGGCTTAACTACAACAAGACTGTGCACACAACCCACAAAGGGGTGCACCAAGAGTGTCCATCTCAGGTAATTAGGGAGGCTAAGCCACTGGGCCCTATAGGACACTAAACACAAGGCCACTCTATCAACACAGGGAAGCAGCCAAAATGTGGAGATAAATATGTCACAAATGAAAGAAATAGAGGAAAGCGAACTACTGGATATAGAGTTCAAAACCATGGTTATAAGGTTACTCAAGAATCTTCTAGAAACCTCTGAGAAATTTAGTAAGACCCTCAGGATATGAAAAAGAACCAATCAAAAATTAAGCATACACTGACTGACATAAAGAATAATATAAAGAGATCCAACAGCAGACTAGAGAATCCCAAGAATCAAATCAAAGATTTGAAATAAGCAAAAAACTTAAAACAAAAACAAACAAACAAACAAAAAACCCAACCAACCCGAAAAGCAAAAAAAGAAAGAAAGAAAAAAAAAAGAATCTAAATGAAGATAGTGTAAGGAGCCTCTGGGACAACTTCAAATATTCCAACATCAGAATTATGGGGGTGCCAGAAGAAGACAGAGAGATATTGAAAACCTATTTGAAGAAATAATGAATGAAAACTTTCCCTACCTGGTGAAAGAAATAGACTTAAAAGTCCAGGAAGCACTCAGAACTCCAAACAAGAGGACTTCAAAGAGGACCACACCAAGACACATCATAATTAAAATGCCAAGGGCAAAAGACAGAGAGAGAATATTAAAAGCAGCAAGAGAAAAACAGTTAATTACCTACAAGGGAGCACCCATATGACTGTCAGCTGATTTCTCAACTGAAACTATGCCAGCCAGATGGGAGTGGCAAGAAATATTCAAAGTGATGAATAGCAAGAACCTACAACCAAGAATGCTCTATCCAGCAAAGCTATCATTCAGAATTGAAGGTCAGATAAAGAGCTTCACAGACAAGAAAAAGCTGAAGGAGTTCATCAACACAAAACCAGTATTATAAGAAATTCTGAAGATTATTCTTTAAGAAAAGGAAGAAGAAAAAGGTAAAGATAAAAATTAGAAACAACAAATACATACCTATCAACCAGTTAATCTAAAAATCAAGTGAATAAAAAATGTGATGAACAGAAAAAACTGGTGAACATAATAGAATCAGGGTCATAGAAAAGGAGTGGACTGACAATTCTTGGGGGAAAGGGGATGTAGGGGTAGCGGAAGAGATTAGACAAAAATCTTACACCTATGGACAAGGATAGTAGGGAAGGGTTTAGGGCATGGGGTGGGATGGGAACCGGATAGAGGGGAGCTATGGAGGGAAAAAAACAGGAACAACTGTAATAATCTGAACAATAAAGATTAAAAAATAATTATAACTATCATACATTGCCAACCTTTTTGTTCCTCTTAATCTATAGAACTTCCTTGTCTAATCCACAACCCAAATTAAATGCTATGCTACACTCCACTGATACAGTTAAATGCAATTGAAGAGAGCCCACAACCATGCTGACTGGTTTCATTTTAAATTCATGAACACAGTTCTTTAAACAATAAAGAATTATTTTTTTAAATTCATGAACACAAATCTCTTTAATGCTGTTCAATAATCATATTATAATTCTGTAGAAAATTCACACTCTCATTCTTCTAAATAATGTCTTTCCTCTTTTACTTTCTTGTTAAGTCCCCTACTCTTCCTCCCTCCACCCTTATTCTTAGCCGATAATCTTGTTTGTTAGTACATTGAGAAAACTGAAGCAATCTACTAGTAAAGGGAACTCTCAGGCTCTCTTCCTTACTGTTATAAAAATGAACTATTATGTTCTTACTGAAGTCAATTTTCCATTGTAAATTAAATTTACTTTTATCTACTCAATAACATTACTCTACCAATTCTCATCTCTCCCTCTCAAATCATAAATTTGTCACTAGATCATTCCCAACTGCAAATCAACATGCCTACAAGGCACTACATGACCTATACCTTCACCAACTCACTGACTTCCTGTCCTACCATATTCCTCCTTCTTTACTCATTTATATCCAATTGATCTCCCTTGCTCTTCAAATGAAATTTGCACTGGTTACTGCCTCTGTATAGAACCCTCTTCCTTAGATGTCCACATAGCTAAATCCCTCCTCTCCAAGTTTTAATTTGAAAGTAACAATTTAAGTCAGGCTTACCCAAATTTCCTTATTAAAAATGGCAATTTATACTTTCAGCACTCCTAAATCCAGTATTTTCCATAGGACTCAGCATGCTTTAACATTATAAAATGTACTATTTACTCTATTTATTATTAGCCTTCCCCTGCTAGACAGAATAAAAGCTCCAAAAGGATATTGTTTACTGAGGATTTGAGGATTGAGTAAAATATTTATTGAACACCAACTACACATCAAGAACAGTCTAGTAAGAGTATAGTACTAAAAAAATTAGAATTCTTGTCTCAACCTTATATTACCATTAATATACAGTACATTATAAGTATTTGTACAGAATTGGCAGTGAGAATATTAAATAACAAATCATTTTCTATTTACAATATTAACTGAAATTAAGCTTTATCATTATCATTGAAGTTGCAGTCTTTTATTAAAATGATTAAATACTTTTGAAATTGATATCATGCTACTGCCTTATCATTGAGAAAAATAACTATTTTTTTAAATTCCCTTACTAAGAAAAGAGAGGCTAAAATTCTTCTTATATACTATTATATCACATATTCAACTCAACAAAAATAATTGAAATATTTTTTCCCAAGTACTAAAAAAAAAAATCTGTTCCCTTCAACAAATTATATTTCAATAAGTGATTTAATCTGATAATTTATTTTTAATTATATTTTCATGGAAATTTATTTAACTTTTTGTAACAATTTTGGTCCAATCAATAGTACTGAGTTATTGACCTAAAATAAAAGAAAGAAGAAATATTTCCTTAAGAGTAACAAGTATATAACAGAGGAAATAAACACATCACCTAATGCTTTTAGCTTGAAATGCTTTAGAAATTACTTACTAAATAAATAAAACCTGCTAGCCAGGAGTATTTCATGTTTGCATTTTGAAAAGAGATTTTAAAATACTAATAAGAACCCTGTGAAGTAGATCACTTCAACAAGAATTTACTTTTTTAAAATAAGTAACAGTTTAAAAATAGGAAACATTTTGTAAAGTCATCCAGCTTACATTTAAAACACAAAAGTAATGAATAATCATTTTTTTCACTTAGCATGCTGAGCTTTAAGTCTAATACTGATAACTCAGAAATGCATCAGTGATAGTTTTCATAAAATATTGAGTTTACTTTTTCTCACATTGCATTATGAAACTAAATTCAAAATAATTAATGGAAACATCTCTAATTAAGGTCATTACATTGACAAAGAAGGTAACATTTACCACTGGAACTCAATTACTATAAATAAACAATAAATTTTCAAATAGTCCCTTTAATTATCAAATGTTTGCCATTATTGTTAGATATAATACTTTCAAATGGCGTATGAATTAAAAGAAATTTCCAACTAGATTGGAAGAAAGGGACTTCTAACCATTAATAGAGCTAGCTACAAAATGAATATTTATACTGAAATATGTGTTTTGTTCATATAATATTTAGGTAAAATAACATTTCCAATGTTGTTAAATACTATGATCCTATACAGAGTTTTGAAATCCCAAAGAGTAGTATTTTACATTTTCTGATTACACATGATAGTTTTTAAAAGTAAAAAATCATCTTTAAACTTTTCAAGGTTTTCATACATCTATTTCAGTGACCATTCCAGATGCGGTACTGTGCTCTTCCAGTTAATGTGGAAGGTGACTTGTTGTGTGCTGGAACATAAGAAGGGCTGGAGGAAAATAAAGACTCTACAGAGTTTGCAATCACTATGAAGGCTGTCAATTATTTACCTCACTTGATTACATACCTTGCCTAGTAATTCACCCAATGTGACATCTTCATGACTGAGAAGCCATTTCTTATCCTAAGAAAAGAAAAAAACAACACAGTTTTTTAGCCCAAGTAAGAGTATATTTCCTGTAAGATTCACTTGAGGCATTGGGAAATAGACCGAAGGGGATACTTCATTCAAACCATTAAACTGACAGCACACTAATAAGTTGTAACATCAGGAGGCTATAAAACAGATCTAAGATATGTTACTACACAAGATACGTTAAAAATCTACATTATAGCAAACTTCTATCAGAAATCTTCAAATGATGATGTCTCTATAACTAAAACATAGCATGTACTTTTCTCTCCCTATAAAGCTTAGACTGTTATTATTTGTCATTTAAAAGAGCTGTGTCATAAGTACATGAGAAAATTCCATTTGATAATGCAAAATTTCCAATTCTCTCTTGGTCATAGAGAATTCTTCTTGTATCCAAACCACATTACTAAAAGCTAATTTTTCCACATATAAACTGGCCATGAATTATAGTTGTTAGTGACACTGCATATAGTTCCATATCTTGCCTAAGTAATTTCCTGTAGTGTAATAAACAAAACTTGGGTACATAAAACCAGTGATGCAACCTATTATCTAATCTCAAGAACTAATTACTGCCCTAGCCAGCTCAGCTCAGTGAATAGAGCGTCAGCCTGCGGACTGAAGGGTCCGGGGTTCGATTCTGGACAAGGGCACATGCCTGGGTTGCGGGCTCGATCCCCAGTGGGGGTGTGCAGGAGGCAACCAATAAATGATTCTCTCTCATCATTGATGTTTCTATCTCTCCTTCTCCTTTCCTCTCTGAAATCAATAAAGAAATATATTAAAAAACACACACACTAATTACTGCTTAGGGAACAGTTTATCATCTTAAAAATCTCATATTAAACCACATAATACTATAATGTCATAAAAGCATACAGATTTAAAAAAGAAATGAAGCAAGTGAAAGGTACAGGTAGAGAGGAAAAAAGGGAGGGACAGAACAATTGAGTTATGCAAGGAAGAGTCAGAGAAGGAAAAGAAAATCCCAGATTGATATATTTTATTCAGGATTTTGCTTTTAAGTTAATGTTAAACTGTAGTATCCCCCATTACACATGTTGAAATGTAATTATGACCTATAGAATGAATTATAGTAAGTAAATAAAGATTTTGAAGTAAAAAACCACCCTAACTATGACTTAAAATGTCCTGGATAGTCATTTGAAATACTTTACCATCAGGAACACTATATGACAAACACTCAAACACTACCCCCTGTTAAATCAACTGATTAAAAAAAACAACAATTTACATTTACAGTCTTTCAATTTAAATACAAAATTAAAGCTATAAAGGAACCTAAAAGAAAACAGAGGGATAGCTTCACAACTATGTGAGTAGGCAAAGATTTTGATAGGCACAAAAAGCACTAACTATAAAATAAACAAATTGGAATTCATCAAAATTAGAAACACCTGTTCAAAAGCATCACTTCTTTAAAAATGAAAAGGTAAACTATAATCTGAAAGAACATTGATTTTGTATGTACAATATATAGAGAATTTATGAGATGACAACAACCTGATTTTAAGAAATAGGATTGGCGGGGCGGGGTGTAAGAGCAACCAAAGGACTTATATGCATGCAGATAAACACAACCCATGGACACAGACAGTAAGGGGGGTGAGTGCATGTGCTGGGGGGTGGGAATGGCCGGGAATCGGTTAAAGGGGGGGAAAGGGAGACTTTTGTAATACTTTCAACAATAAAGAGTTTTTTTAAAAAAAGGAAAAAAAATCTTAAGAACATAGATAATAAGCATATATAATATTTTTAACATCATTTGTCTTCAGTGACATATAAATACAAATCAAATAGATGCTATTTTATATATATGAGAATACTACAATTAAAAAGATTAACAATGCCACAAGATTGTAAGAATATAGAAAAAGTAGAGTCCTCTAACTCTGTTAGTATGTACAATGGTACAAGCCATTTTGAAAGACAATATATGTCTACTTATGATTCAGAAATTACACTTCTAGGTATAAATCCAAGAGAAATGAAAATTTCTAAATCCACAAAAAGACATCAAAATTGTTTGAGGCAGTTCTATTTATAACAGCAAAAAAACTAGAGAAAATTCCAATGTGCAGCAAAACCAAAACTGACAAATTTTGGTATATTCAGACAATTAATTACTATTTGCAATAAATAGAAATTTACTAGGGATACATACAACAGCAGGGAACTTGCAAAACTTTTCCATGGTCAAAGAAGTACTTAAGTGAGAACTGGGATAAGAAACTCATTTTTTTTGTCTCCTGTTACAGTGCTTAGAGTTTACTGTGTTGAAAAGACCAAAGAACATTACATTTAAAATAAAACTGAGTAAAATAATTTTCTGAATCTAAATTATATACATAAGTAAATCATCTCAGATAAATAAAAATAAGGATCAAATAATAGAACAAACATCTATAACCTGAATAAATACCATGCAATTTTTAAAAATTCTTTAAGATTTCCAGAGTCCTTCAACTGAAGTTGGAGCATACTCAAGGACATGCATTTCTTCTTAGCTTTTAATCTATGACATTATTCTGATACACTGAATGCTGTGCTTCTAGAAAGCCAATTCATGCCAAAC